>JAJSOF020000025.1:37236171-37638196 GCA_025594305.2 Periplaneta americana
TAGTCTCTGTTGCCATTTACTGGTACAAATATGATTCAAGACAAAATAATTATTCGGATTCTAATCATAATCATTAATCACTGAACATGTATTTGTACCATTTGTTGGTCCGTTACAATCTCAGTTATCTAATATAACTGTTTTAGAGTTCGTCGTTATCGTCTTCATCCTCTAATTGATATTTTATTATTCTTTGGAGAAGCTCTCTTCACATCCGTTGGATAATAGAAAACCTTAATAATTGTGCATAATTGTGGAAAACCAATTTTGTTTTGTTCCTCAATATTATCTAAAACTAGAGTAACTTTAAATTTAATTATAATTTCTTAATTTCTCTTACAATTTGATTTTGTGCAGATTTTTTTCGCACAAATTTCATTTCAGATGCTCTAATTTTTGTTTATTTATCCTTGGGGTTTTGCTGCTCCAGATTTCCCTTCCGTACACTGGTAACGGAAAGGGTTAAAGTTTTTTAATTTTTGAGTATTCTTTGGAGATTTTTTAGGTTTAAATATTCCTATTATCTTAGAAATTCTGACATTTTTTTATTTTTCTAATTTAGGATAATAAACACCCTACATAATTGAGCTGATTTGTTTTAAAATTGTAATATTTATTACTAGTTTACTCCTTATTGATTCTTCAATTACTTTGGTCAGTTTATAGGCCTATATTGATAATTGTAAATTATTTTCGTTGTTCGATATAGCTATTTCGTTATCTGCTGATAGCGTAGTGTAACATTGTTTTTATGGTATGATTTCGGTTTATTCAATTCATTTACGCTCGTGAATATTTGCTTTTAATTTAGTCATTATAATTAATTCAACAAGGCTAAAACTCTAATAATTATAACTTACCCAAACGAGTATAATAACCAAAGCTCGGAACTTGGGGACTTTTGTCGTGTGCATGAGTAAGGTTACAGGTACAACGTACACAAAGCTCACCCTGCAAGTGCTCGGGGACAGTCGTGTGTACTAAGAAAGTGGCCACAATTAATGACAGGAAGACGGACTTCGTGTCGAAGCCAATGACATTCAGATAATTAATTGAGATAAACGGTCTGTTTGAAAATAAGAAAATACGTATTATTCGAATGGGTATTCTATACGTTTGAAAATATATTTCTTAAAATTTAGGTACAGAATTTTGGAGGAATTTGAGGAGATACATTATTTTCTTCGAATGGAGAGATTATATTTTGTAACTTGTGTCAAACAAAAACTAGATATTGGAAAAGGGCATTCATTGAAATACATTGCAGTCCCTTAAATCGGTGGAAAATTTGTCCATAGCCATGGATCAAGTCGTAGTGGAATCGTCCCTAGTAGTGACATATTTGAAAACTATTTTCGAGACAAATTTAGGATACTTATCTTTCTCAGATACGAGATCAGCTAGCAACTACTGAAAATCGAACAGGAAACAGTGACAGTGAAAACATTAAATACTTTATGTCGGCATAAGACTTTATAATACAATTACAAACCATTTTCCAAATTTGAAATTTTTTAAAATTGAAGCTTTTAAAAAATAAATTTGTAAAATTATCCACGATATAATATAATATTAACAAATGTATTTTTTACCTTTTATTTCTGTCTACTATATTTTTGTTTTTATTGAATATCAATGGCTTCTGTCGAATTGTCAATTTATATTAAATGTGTGTTTTTCTCTCTTTTTTTTTCTTCTTTATTCTTGCTTTTGTGTTGTATTTATTGGTTTGAATTAAGTTACTTACTGTATTTAGTAAACTGTCCTTGTAAATTTTATGTTATATTATTGACTAAGACCACACCGTACACGAGCCTGGCTCTTACGGTAGTGACTAGAAACATTTTTGTTTTATAAATGCAATTTGTATTCAGTAGGTAGCTAGTTAAAATAAATAAAATAAAAAAATTATTTTGCTCCCGTCACTTCATTTAGTTTCTTTCGTTTCAAATCATGTTTAACTAACAGACGAAGAAGGTATGGGTTGAAAAATATTCGAATGTATGTTTAACTGTAATAAAATGTACAGAGCAGAACTGTAAATTTGATATATTTTGCATGTTTATTTATATAGTGCTATAAAAACTTGTTTCACCTACCATAATATTATCATTATGTTGTTCCGGCCAGGAACCACTTTTATAGCAGACCTTACAGTACCTCTGTGCTGGAAGCGGGAGTTTGTTGACATTGAAGTCCGGTCGCTTAGCCACGTTCAAAGACACAAGTCCCCAAGTTCCGAGCTTTGTTAATAACTACTGTAAAGCTCAATAATGCATGGGGCTGCGAGTTGGATTTATTAAACATTACGTAATTTTTATTTTTGTTTTCTAAGAATTTATGTTATAGTAATCATTGTTTTATATAAAAATTATACACCAAACATATGTTTAGTAGTAAGGGAAAAATATTTTCATTAATAAATTAGTATTATAAAAGACTTTCAAACAGAAAGGTCACACTGACGTGTTCTGTAGAAGAAAATGTAAATTTTTTCTTTCCTATTCAATTTTATTATGCTTTCGATTTCGTTAAAATGAAGTTTCATTCCCTTGTAGTAGAAGCTAGAAGTACTTTCCTTTGCATTTGTCCTATGTCATAAACTGTGACATGGTTGTCTGTGATTTTTATTCTTAATTTCGCAATAGAAGACAAGGGGTCAAGAGGGCTGATGCTTAAAGTTAGAAGATAAGTCCAAAATTTGGGGGATGAGTAATTAGTAGACCGCGGATCTTTAGGGGGAAAAAACTATTTTTATTGCTAACTTATAGCTTTGGGAATTAGTATTTACACTTCATGAACAATTATGCTTAAAAATTATATCTGACGGTGCCTAAAAGGGCAAATTTTGATGTTTTTACCCATTTTTGCATATTTAAAAACTAGACAGCAAATGTTAATTTTCCCCCGGTTTGTGAAGTGATATTAAAAAAAAAAAATCCAAATCTACGCTGTAAGAATTACTACAATGACTTTTCTCTTTTTATACTTCTCTCTACATTTTGTATTACTCCAAAATCTTTTTTTTTTTTTTTCAGATATTTTAATATCAGTAACTATTGGAACCCCATGACTTTAAGCGAAAGTGTCTACGGACTAACTTGAGACAATACAACCCTCATTAGTACAGCCCCGCGTTTGGCTACTTTAAGTACAAGTTAGGTGTACATGGATCATACTACCTTCGCTCAGTTTCGTGTGTTTACACCTGTTTATTCGTGTAGACACTGAAAAATGATAATGGTACTCACGTGCAAACAATACTGTCACATTAATAACAAACGAAATATTTATTTAAAGCCAGCTAATGGGCAGCAGAAGGTTATTCTCACAATAAAACGCATCTAGATTCTAGACACTTTGTTCCATAATGTATTTTTCATCGAAAAAGTAAAAGCCAATGCTCATTATTTTTCTCTTATTTACAGAGTTTTTAATATATATTTTGTACTTTCTAAGAGAAATATACTTGATCAAAGTAAAAATGAGTTTATAAGTGCATATATGACAAGTTATTGAAAGGACTAAAATTTGAATATTTACAATTGAAAATGAGTTAATATCGAATTATATAAAATATACTCACATTTCGGCTCAGATGTTGCAACTTTCGTTCATTTAGAAATGTTTATTTTTGTCTCTATGTATTATCGTCTCTAATGCCAGATTCTATATAAATCAATTATGAATAGGCCTATTTGTTTTATACGTGAACGTTGTAACTGAACACAATGTATGTATGTTCACATCTATAAATAAATACATAAATAAATTAATTGGTGGAAATTACAATAATATAATCAATCACAATAGAAAAAAAAATATGTACACTGACTACTTGCTTCTTGTTTTGTTTAAGCATTTTGACTGTCTTACTCACTGAACAACAGACCTGAACTGTGTGTCTGGGGTTCAATGTCATTGATCTATACCTCTACACTGTTGCGGGTAGCTTGGTGACTTTAGGTAACCAAACGCAGGACTGTATTCATTAGTAATGGGGAAAAGCCTAAGTATGTCACAGTCTAGAATGAACTTTAAGATCTCAACTCTCGGTGGCATCAAAGCCACGACTAACCATTGCGTGCACTAATGTTATCTTAAAGTAAACATTGATGTATGGAATTACCGCCTACTTTGCATCGATAAACTGTTGAAAAAAGTTCTGTTCTGCCCTTGACATTTAAGTGCAATACTTGAGTGTAAAAATATCTGGCTGCGGCAGTTGCAAAACCGTAAGACATTCATTTTTGTATATAGTATTACTGGACATTTAGATTAAACGTACCAGTTAAACTCGAGAGATATAGGCTACAATGTGAAAATAACAGAACATAGCTAAGGTCCAGTGGGATAGATGTGACACTCCAATATGTACGACACGCTAAGTGTAAATGCTGCTTCAGATTGAAACGAAATTTTGTATTCAGATGTGAAATATTAGTGTTCATTTTAATATACAATCTTGTAATTTTTTCTGAATTAAAAAAATCACGACACAAAGCAATACTCATATATTTTGTGCTTATTTCAAGATTTAATTTTAGAATTAGTGTAAAATGAACGAAGACTGCTCAAGAAACGCCAGAAGAAGTTTGGGTGTCTACAGGTAAAGAAGCAAGTAGTAAATAGATAAAATAACATAACGGATGTACGTTTGGCAACAGGTTTCCGAAGCTCATCGGAAAGAGAGAACGGAAAATAACAGTCCGTTTGCGCGTTGTTTTTAATTAAAATTCAGCCGATTTCTCTCATTCATTCATTAATTTCTGGGTGGTTGAATAAGGAGATTGATGAACGCCAGAATATCCCAATAGAGCTATAGAACAATTTTTGTACGATTTCTTCATAATATACGTATGATTACTGAAGTGTTTATTGCATTGATATTATCTAAACCAGTGGGTTCCAATTTTTTTGAAGGCTCGTATTAGTGTTCATTTTAATATACAATCTTGTAATTTTTCCTGAATTAAAAAAATCACGACACAAAGCAATACTCATATATTTTGTGCTTATTTCAAGATTTAATTTTAGAATTAGTGTAAAATGAACGAAGACTGCTCAAGAAACGCCAGAAGAAGTTTGGGTGTCTACAGGTAAAGAAGCAAGTAGTAAATAGATAAAATAACATAACGGATGTACGTTTGGCAACAGGTTTCCGAAGCTCATCGGAAAGAGAGAACGGAAAATAACAGTCCGTTTGCGCGTTGTTTTTAATTAAAATTCAGCCGATTTCTCTCATTCATTCATTAATTTCTGGGTGGTTGAATAAGGAGATTGATGAACGCCAGAATATCCCAATAGAGCTATAGAACAATTTTTGTACGATTTCTTCATAATATACGTATGATTACTGAAGTGTTTATTGCATTGATATTATCTAAACCAGTGGGTTCCAATTTTTTTTAAGGCTCGACCCACTTTGAGTGAGACATTTTTTGCGACCCTCCAATAAGGATTCCGGTAAAATTGAAAATAAAGATATTTTTACTCAAAACTGATTGAAGTCACCAAAATAACGACCCAAATAGAAATAGTACAAGTAGCATATATGGTGCAAAAATGACACGAAATGTTGGGTAAACATTATTTCTTGTAAAGACCCAGAAACAAAATTTGGACCACTTGAATTTTGTTTTTGGGTATGTAGTTGAAACTATTATCGCCATGGAAAATAGTGTACAGCAACTGGAGGTCATTCCGAAGAGACTGAAGGAACTAAGAATCAAATCGAGGCTATCGAAAAGTAGAATGATGGAGGTAGGAGATAGAGCAGGAAGCAGTGAAGAAGGAAGAGGAAAAAATAAGGGGAAAAATCAGAATGACTTAAGGAAACGCTTTAGAGGGGAAATAAATCGAGGGAAAAGAAAATTAAGGCCTGAAATAAAGTAGAAATATGAAAAAGTTAACAGTACGATCTAAAAGTTTAAATAAATAGAGATGTGAAGTGACGGGAAATGTGCTAAAGAGGAGGGGATATAATATTTTGGTGTGGTAATCGGAGAGGAGTAAGGTTAGTGGAAGAAATGATGAAATACAAGAAAAGACAAAGTGAAAGAGATGTTAAATTAAAACAACTAAAGACCTAATGATCTGTTCGAGAGACGTTGTAAAACGGTGAGACGGCACTGTATACTAATTGTGAAGTGCCGCCTAACTGAAAAGGTATTGCTTAATGGCAAATATAATAATTCATTCATCCATTCATTCCATTCATTCATTCATTCATTCATACATCCATTACTGGATCTACATCTGTGGAGTAACAGTTTTCTCTCAACCCAATATGAGCAAATGCTGGGTAATTATCGGTGCTGGACCCCGGACTCATTTCACCGGCAATATCACCTTCACCTCATTCAGATGCTAAATAACCTGAGATGTTGATAAAGCGTCGTAAAATAACCTACTAAAATAAAAATCCATTACCGCCATAGCACTGCAGTAATAATTCAATACAAAGTGGCAAATTCCATGAAAGGAAAAAAGAAAGAACATTGCAAACTCGTAATTTCAGGAACATTTTTGAAGACTTGGGTTCATTATATTAAAATCTTCTTTATCACACGGGTAACTGGGGGTAACTTGTTGAAAAGAGAAATTTTAATGTACCCGTACATGCAAGACGAGAAATCGGAATATGCAAATTTGTTTCCCAATTCTCTTTGTCTTCTTAGATTGGCCTACCTTGCTGATATTTTCGAACACTTAGACCAGGGGTCGTCAGCACAGAGCACGCTGGGGCTAGTCTCTCTTACCCGCGGAAAACGCAGTGCACTAGAGTGCATTCCGTAGCTGCTAGCGGGTATGCTCTCTATCTCTCCCTGTTGCACGACGGTGCACACGGGACAGCACCGCGTACCCTTTGCAGATTTCAGCGAGTGCTGACGACGACTGACTTAGACACTTTGAATAGCCTAGAAGTTTGCAAAGTCCAAGATGTTAATATTAGACTATAACAGCCAGGAATAAAATCAATGGATTCGTAAAGACACTTGCTTTCTGGTCGACATAACTTGATAAAAAGAAAATCCAGTGCATTAAAATAACTCATGGAAAATTTAACTACGTATGATACGACTTTTGAATATTTTCACGAATAAACTTCGAACAATTACGACAGTCAGAGATGGATTGTGGATCCGTTTTTGGACAGTTACGTTCAACTGACTCAAGTTCCAAAACAATATGAAGGAGAAACTATTGAAATATCTATATGTAGACTTTTTTTCACAGAGCGTAAATCAGTTTTCGATCAAAACAATGCAAGAATACCTCGAGCTTGCAAAAGTACGCAATTCTTAAATTGTATAATATTTTCAACTACGTATTTATGCATAATTAGTTTCTTGTCTGAGATTAACATCAAAACAAAGGCGAGAAATTTTGTTTAACTCGAAAATGATATATTTTGTGTGTGTATGGAATACATAGTCCAGATTTGAAAAGCTATTTTCTGAAAAGAAGACACATTTATCCCATTAAATGTTTTGCTTTAGGTCCTATAACTAAGAAAACATTTTTTTTTTCATTTTTATGTTCAACATTGTTTATGTTTCTATTTCTAAATGCAAAATAAATGCATTTTAATAAGTCGTTACACGACCAGCACTGATCTAAACTGATATTAAGCTGTATACTAATGCTGTAAACTTGGCGTCTCTTCGAACTGTGTTATCTATTCATACTACACTTCACAAAATACTTCTCAATCTCGATCCAAGGGAAATGTACAGACTATTTCCTCGATAGTAGCATTCTATTTAGTATTACAGTAAAATGCCGACAGCATTAACGAAATCTTTTTTTCCGGCGAGCGCTCTTTACTTTATGGATAGGCCTAAATGAAGTCAAATATCAAGTTTTGCTCTTAGAGAATTCTTTTTTTTTAAATCCAGCAACTGAAAATTTCCCGTAACTTGGGTTTGTGTAAGTAATTTTAAGAGTGTTTGTCTTTTCATTTCTTTCTTAGAGCAAAAATAAAACCATTAGCGACAATATAGGCTAATTCGCAATGAAATCGTAAAGGAAGAAAACGTATCTAAAAACATGTAAAACTCAGGAGAAGGTCTATGTCAGGGGTCGTCAGCACAGAGCTCCCTGGGGCTAGCGTCTCTTCCCGCGGAAAACGCAGTGCACCATGGTGCACTCGTAGCTGCTAGCGGGTATGCTCTCTATCTCTTCCTGCTGCACGACGGTGCACACGGGACGGCATTTCTTACCTTTTGCACATTTCAGCGAGTGCTGACGACCACTGATCTATGTCATCTTGGCAACTAAATTCATTTTTCTCTTTATTAATCTGTAATTATAAAGTAGTTAAAACGCTTCTAAATTTCGGGTTTACTTTTGGCTCGAAGTGTATTGTATTTTACGAAAATCAATAATCTCTGTTGTTGTTTAGTCAACTGTTCGAATCTCACAAGTGATACCAATAAGGCACTACTTTTGAGGCAACTAACACAGGAGATAATGGGGTAGGGTGGCAAGTTCCTTTCACTCGAATAATCTCTATGTAGGCCTACAATTTTAGATAATCCGATACTAGAAATCAAATCAGATTGTTAAAAGAGCAAAAAAGAGTTACGAAAACAGAATTGAAAATCTCTACACGTGCGAAAGGACGACTGGCAGTTTTTATTCCGTAAGATATATCGACAATGTAACCTCTCAGAAAGCAGCAAAACTGTTATTTCACCGATACTAATATAATACGCTCTTAGGAGCCCTTTATTTGAAATCCATAACTTTTGAACAGCTTTGATATTCATCTCTCTCGGGTCTCGGTTCGTTTGCTGGACAAACGTTACGGGCACATGACGAAACTTGGGATCCAATACATGACTTCCTGTTTCTAACAAAGGAGACATCCACAGCACTTCAAAAGAAATGATGAAAGCACACAAGAAAGGAGAGGAGAATGGAATCTTCTGCCCTGGAGGAAGACAAGTTGTGTTGGTGTAGCTGCGACTAGTCGACGAGCTTCTATTCACCAACAGAATGGACTGAAATCGAAGCGATGCGGTACTCCACGGCCGCTATCATCAATACGATGCAATTGTGAGACATCGCAAGAGCGGATTATGTCTGTCGTTAACGTCAGATTTATCTGACGACATGGTAAATCAACGCCTAGCCATAATCATTTGTAGCCTATTGTCATACATGTCTTTGTCATCCACATGACAGGTTGACAACCTCCTATCCTATAATATGAATACAACGCCAAAACACTTACTACCATGTTACGATTGTGGAGGCCTTTGAAGGAAGAGAGTGGAAACATGATTGAAGTGTCGTTAGTTCATAAACTTGTGTAGCGAGTCCAGTAGTAGAAAAGAGTGAAATAACACTGAACAACAGGAATTTTGTTCTGACTTAAAACAATGTGTCCCTTGTAGTTTGATGTGCGCTGAATCCGAAAATGCATCTCTTTTCTTTGTATCATGTAAGGTTTTTAAGATATACTATGATAAGCGCTTCCCCCAGGAAACATCTGCCGCGGGTTGGGGGTATAAACCAAAACAAAAGCTAATGCATTTTATGAGTTTATGACTTATTTCCGGTTTCTTATGGTTGTTGGCATGTTATTTTGTGCTTCTAATAAATAAGCAGATATTGGGTCCTTCTATTAAATAAATTTCAAACCAGTTCAAAGTGAAGTCTATGCAATAAACAAGCAAGGGTCGTTTTCAGTATTTAAAGAAAAAGTTTACCAGTCTGAGTGAAGGCAAATTAAAAGAGGGAATTTTCATCGGTCCACAAATTCATAAAGTCATGGCTGACCCTTTGTTTGAGGAAAAACCTTCCGTTACAGGAAGAATGGCATGGCGCATTTTCAAAGACGTTTGCTCAAATTACCTTGGAAATTCTAGGGAAGATAACTACATAGAACTTGTTGTGGAAACCATGTTAAGTGCATATGAGAAAATTGAGTGTAATATGTCTCTCAAAATACATTTCTGACATTCTCATTTGGATTTCTTTCCTCCTAACTTTGGAGCGGTAAGCGTCGAGCATGGGGAAAGATTTCATCAAGAAATATCTGAAATGGAAAGGCGATATAAAGGAAGATCATCATCCAGCATACATACAGACTATTGTTGGTTCCTTGTAAAGTACAGTCCCGTGTATATTTATAAACAGAAGTCATCAAGAAAATTATTTTAAATGTACGAGTAAGCTCAAAATTCCGAAATTTTTCTCATTATATGCTTGAAATATTTTTATTTTTGTTGTGTTTTAAACTATGTGACATCACTTTTGCTTCCAGTTCACATTTTTCAAGTATTATGAGACATTTTGAATTCCTAGTGTGTTGTAATTTTATCAGTAGCAGTGAAAAATTAAAAACAATAAGTTTTGTCATAAGCAATTCAATTCATTTTCCCCGGAAAATGGTACATGATAGGGCAATTTGGATTTTAAATTCCGATTTAGGGCACACATATTAGTAATATTCACCTATTTCTATTTCGGAGCAAGACAAAAAGTAAAAATTTGTTGTTCAGTTTAATTATCGAATAAAGTTCCACTGGTCATAGAACTTGTATGTTACCAATACCCAGAAATGTTTCTGTTCGTTTCAGAGACCTTTGGTTGAAAAGAGTGAAATCGTTCCTATTCAGAAATTCAGTGGTCCACAATGTTACAATTGTGGAGGCCTCTGGTGAAATAGAGAGGAAGTGTAATTAAAATGATATTACTTCACAAACTTCTGTGTAGCGAGGCCTGTGGTAGAAAAGAACGAAAATATATCAAATTAAAAATCCTATTGGTTGTCGATCTTTTATTTGCAGTGGTACTTGCAAATGTTTTTGTCAATTTAGAGATCTTTAACAGGAAGTAGTAGCATCATTTCTATTTAGAAATTCATTGTTACAGTTGTGGAGGGTTCTGGTGAAAGATAGTGGATATATTAAAATTGCTCATTGAAGGCTCATTGCAGAGGTAAAATGCCTTAGATAAGAGATTCAAGCGTGTAATATTGCACAGCATAGTTGAGGATATTTGAACTAATATTTCACTGTCAATATAGACAACATTACATATAAATTGTGTAAAACAGACGTGAAAGTGACAAAACAGTGCACTGAAAGGAACGGCAATACTAAAAGGCACAGGAAGTCTGTTGAACGTAATCCAAAAGAACCAATAGTATCAAAATCTGAAAATTATGAAGATATTAACTCGACGTTTAGCATGGATTTGTGTAGCCTACCATGTTCTTCAGTGCCAACATCCTAATTAATAAATTAAATAATCTACATTTTAGAGAATTTTTAGGAAAGTATATAGAAAATTAGTGGGGGTTTTAGTGATGAGCGACATGCAGTATTCTAAGGAAACACGAAAAAATATCAGGCAATAGGAATATCTTGTACTACATCTTGCACCAATAACGTCATGTGTTATTGAAAGAATTTCTTGAAATATAAAATCATTTCAAATGGCATCCGCATATGTTCAAGTTCCGTAACTTACGAATGCACGTTATTATTCACTGCAAAGATCACGACGAAAATGAACATCACAGCTCGAGCATGTGTTTACTAGTATAGCTTCAGAATATCGAGAGTTGACCGTACTCCACGAACACGCAGCGACTAACTTTTTGTTTATATCCTTATCCGTTGCATTACCAGTGTTCGGCGTACTATATACCCAATGTGTCTTTAACTTCAGTCTTTAGGTAGCTGGAATACGGAGCCTAATTATAGATTTGTTGATTACACCCTTATCTGCGGAAGTCTTCAATTTTACTTAGTCGAGAGAAAAATTCTGAAGAAAAAAGAAAACAGTACATCGACTGAAATATTTCAGCTGTTAAAAACATTTTATACTACAGGGGCATCATTTTATTTTTACTAACATTTCTAATATTCACCTGGCTATACCTTTGGATCAACGATTATGAACCGGAAACACCGTTTGCTATCCCCTTCCATGACTGGAGTTCGATGATACTGGCGTAATATACAAACAAATCACTTTACTAGGTATAGGAGGGAAGAAAAGTGGTTCATCCATTTACGTAAACTAGGAAATATCGCGATTTTGAGTTTGATAATTTTCATTAGGTTTTTGTTTAATCAAAATATAGTACAGTATTAACAATGAGTGTTTTTACTCACGAACTGAGCTTTCCATGCGGACGTATTCATTATGCAGTGTATATTATACTGTCTACAGCACATCAGCGTATACTATAGACAATGAAGTTAAATTGAAAAATAATCATAATATGGATATTTAAACACATTTTTTAAAATGGTGGCCGTTCATTTCGATACAAGCTTCAGTTCTAATGTGCATATTATCGCACTATAGGCTATTGTACGTAATTCCAATTACCAGGTTCGTACTTCGTATCAGTAACTCATGTTGAAATAATTCTGTACCTACTCTATAAAAGAGACCTTACGTACTGTAAATTCAATCTTCACTTCTGCCCGATCCGAAAAGATAAAATTACTCAGACATACTATCTACTGTCCGTCCAAGTGGTTATGTCGCAGGATCGTAGAAAGGGGGGAAATCACGTGACAGTTAATTACTTAACGAGGCCCTTTTATTTAAGTTATTTTAAACAATTATATGGGTATAATATTACGTAGACGTCCAATTCCTAACAGAAATTAATGTTCTCAGAAAGGATCTAAAACAGCCCAGCCACTAGCATTTACAGAGAGGCGAATGGAAGCAGGTGGGGGAAACCGGGATGCGACGTAGGCAAATGGAAAATGATGCGATATTGAAAGCTCTTTCGTCACTGAAAAACCGAACATATTTTTGGAACGTACTGTTTACTATGACCGTAAGGCTACTGTGACTGTATATGCGGTCTTGGATCTGTGTGGAGGACGGTTGAACTTCATTAGTAGCAGGGGTGGGAGTGAAGTACATTAAAAAACTCAGGTACAATAAAAATTGAAGTAAAAATAAAATGATGTCCCTGTACATGATGTGACCTTTTGAAAAAATATTTTAGTGAACTTGCCTATTAAAATCTGTTCTTTAGGCTACTATGTTATCAAGTTCGGTGATATACATAGTTGTCACCACGATAGAGAATATGGAGACTTCTGATAGAAAAGTGTGATAATATGTATGCATTACCTCACGTGCTAACATGTACAACACACAAAAGGTAGAGAAAGCGAAAGGGCACTGAAAACCAAGAATTCTCTTTCGTCTCAGATGTACGAAGGAATATATTCGCCTGCACAGTTTAATGTTGGTACGCTCCGTAATTTATTTTATATCTCATGTTCTTATCATAGCAGTCGCAAGATCCCAAGTCCTTTTTCTTCGTTTTTTGATTCGAGCAGAATATTGTTTGAAATGCTTCTCTTTGTAACGTCTTCCGTTGCATAACCAAATCATTTTTAGTCCGCCTGCCTTCTTTAATCCTTTGCAACATGTTCTCCTTTTGCAGACGTCCCCCACCCTTCCTTCACTTTTACATTCCATATTCCCTCTCGTCTTGCCACTTCTTAAGAATTTCATATCAGCTACTTCCTCTCCACCTCCACCATTGTCCTTGTTTCATTCGAGAAACTTTGGTACAGAAGGAAAGGCACTATGCCTTATACATTAAAATTTTGCATTTCTGTGGCATTACTTCATTCTAAAACAAACTTCTTACACCTTTACATAAAGGCTTATCTTTCTCGTAATCTCCTTCTCGCGTTTAAATCCGTCTTGACGGTCAGACTGGGTATATTCAAACTACTTGTTCCAGCCTACGCAGTCTAAACCGCCTTGTTGAACAACTTTCAGTCTTCCGTTTCGAAGAAGAGCTTAATACCTTCGATAATTTGAATACGTAACTTCTAAAGGACTGGACTGTCATTTAAATTGACGTGTAATCAGATTACATTTTAACTTAGTGGAATTTTACTTATTAATTTTTTAATAATTAAAGTGAAGATATTTCCTAAAGACGATTTGTAGCACAAGTGCAACTTTTCTTACTGAATATTTACAATATTGCAATGGTTACGTAAGGATGCATTCGATTGACGGCATACATGTAGGATTCCATTTTCATTTTAATATGTGTTCGAATCGATATAATCTAACCGGTTGTTCTGACGTCAAAGAAGATGTCTTAGCACATAAAGTTACAGATGCAGATAACGCTGTTTTAGAGAGTAGTGGATATAAAATGCTACAAAGTAGGACTTGTTTTATTCAATTTTTCAGAAGATTAATTTAGAGAAAATGAAATATAAAAATCTGTATGTATAATATTACTCAATAAATCCATTTTCCATTCGAATCGATATAATATAATTCCGGCCAAAAAAGATGTCTTAAGATAGATGCAGATTGTAAATTTTTTTAAAAATTTAATGAAATTTTATTTTTAAATATATACAAAAATAAAATTGCATATTGAATACAAAATACACAAAATATAATATATAATAATAGTAATAGAATAAAATAATACTTAAGTATAAAAAGAGTATATAATAATATTAAGAAATTTGAGGCGCGAATGAACAGCGCTCGTGTACTGTCGTAGGCCAGATATATATTTTAATATAAGAGGAATATAGAAATAAAATAAAACAAGAATTGAAAGTAAATTAACAACTACGATGAAATCACATAATATAATATTAACACAGAGAAGAACAATATCGTACATCAATCAAGCAGAACAATTTATATAAAAAAGAAAAAGAAAATAAATTAGATAAATATGTAGGTATTATATAGGTTTCTACAAAAGGCTTTACTTACTTATAAATGGCTTTTAGAGAACCCGGAGGTTCATTGCGTCCCTCACATAAGCTCGCCATCGGTCCCTATTCTGAGTAAGATTAATTCAGTCCCTACCATTATATTTCATCTCCCTCAAATTCATTTTAATATTATCCTCCCATCTACGTCTCGGCTCTCCAAATATATTTTTCCCTTCGGCCTCCCAATCAACACTCTATATGCATTTCTGGATTCACTAATACGTTCTACATAACCTGCCCATCTCAAACGTCTGGATTTAATGTTCCTAATTACATCAGGTGAAGAATATATAGTGCGTGCAGTTCTGCGTTGTGTAACTTTCTCCATTCTCCTGTAACTTTATCCCTCTTAGCCCCAAATATTTTCCTGAGCACTTAGTCCTCAAAAACTCTTTAACTTCTGTTCCTCTCTCGAAGTGAGAGTCCAAGTTTCATAACTATACGGAGCAACCGGTAATATAACTGTTTTATAAATTCTAATTTTCATATTTTTTTAGAGCAGACTGAAGACTAAATTTTATAACCATGTTTTTTGAGAGCTAGTAGACGAAACTAAATGACAAAAGATATTTAAAAACTCAACTACTAGTAATAAACATTGAATGACTAAAGCTTCTCAACCGAATAATAACAGGCATTTCCCATATTTATTCTGCGTTTAATTTCCTCTGGAGCATCATTTATATTTTGTTGCTGTTGCTCCAATATATTTGAATTTTTCTGCCTTTTCGAAGGAGAAATTCCCATATTTTCATTTCGTACTATGTTCTGGTCACGAGACATATTCATATACTTTCTTTTTTTCGGAATTTATTTCCAAACCTATCTCATTACTTGCTCCAAGTAAAATTCCCGTGTTTTCCCTAATAGTTTGTGGATTTTCTCCTAACATATTTATGTCATCTGCATGAACAAGCAGCTGATGTAACCCGTTCAATTTCAAATCCTCTCTGTTATCCTGGACTTCATATTCTAGAGCAAAGTTAAAAAGAAAAGGTGATAGTGCATCTCCTTGCTTTAACCCACAGTGAATAGGAAAAGCGTCAGATAGAAAATGGCCTTACGGACTCTGTTGTATATGTTTCACCGAGACACTTTAATTAATGCAACTAGTTTCTCGAGAATATTATACAATAGGCATATACAGTGTGCTATATTTATTTATTTATTTATTTATTTATTTATTTATTTATTTATTTATTTATTTATTTATTTAACCACTATAGATTGCCGTTGACAAGGAGTACCTTGATACAATAAATATAGAGTAAATGCCTTGAGGCTTAATGAAACATTGTTGTTACAGAAATAATAACAATTTGAAATAGATTGAAACACATGATAATATACGAAGTAATGTCAAGAAGATGTGAATTAAAATCATGGTCCATTAGTAAGATGCCTGAAAATAGCTGTTGATCCTTTGAGTGTTGCAATTGTTAGATCTCTTAAAAATCTTTTTGCAAGCCAAAAATTTACAGAAGTCGACTAGGAACCGGGGTATGATCCCATGGGCTCCTGTCATTAGTCCCGTAATGAGATAGATACAACATAGTATTTGTCCTTATAAAAATTGATTGAAGATTCATATTATATATTCCTTTTTTCCTCGTGTACTTCTTCTGGTTGATGCTATTCGAATCTCACAGTAGGGTCTATGGTGTAGGCCTAACCTTCAAGAGAGGGACGTTTAAAATGCAATTATGTCGATTCTTCGATTACTGCCCTCACTGGATATGCCGTGTACTTCTTCATATACTGATTAACCTTTGTTCCTTAAGGCAGTTGCTGTTATAGATCTTACTGTATGGTGCCGCGTATTTCGTAGAAGTTCATCTTGTGGACAGGCCCCAAGATATGGGCAAGGGTTTCAACCTCCCTGTCGCAACGTCGACAGAGGTTACTAATATAATACAGGCTGAATGATTCATACATAGACGAAATTTATTTAATCAAAAGAAGACATATGTATTTGGACGAAGTTCTGATTCCACACCTCCCCTTCTTATTTTGATTGATTAATTTATTTACACATTTATTTTTTTCAAGTGAAGGTTATACCAATTATCCGGCCTCTGAATTTATTTTTAGATATTTTTTGACTGAGTGATAAACCTCTTTGTAATACATTAAATATTTCATACCTAAGAAAATAAGGACCATTCGAGAGAATCTTATTGAAGTCAAGTTCAGAGAAAACAGCTGTGAATTTAAACCGTAATACACAACGTATTGTTTAACAGCACCATACTGGACCCAGAAGCTAATGTTACGTATAGACTAGATATCTTCTGTCATCTATGAAATGCCGCAGTTGAAATTAAACTAAGTTTAACTATTCTCATCTGACGTGCAATTTGCCATAGCACACGTAAACCGCGAATTTGATCATTTGAACGAGCGCAATCTTTTGACGTGAATACGTGTGTTAGTTCGATTCTATACTACGATGATATCTCAGAAAGTCATCGACTAATTTTTAGACGAGTTTTTTTCGCGCCTATTATTTCTAAACTACAGACCGATTATTTAGTCCTGACAGCTCAGCGATGCGAAAGAGGGGAAGTAATAGGAGGAGTGGGGAGAGTTTCGGAGTAGAGATAGGGCGAGCGGTCGGTAAAGGCAAGCGAGTGAATAACCCAAACACCCCTTGGCGTAACTAAATGGACTCGCCTGTCCCAAGCGCACATCTCCGGCGACTGTCAGGACTAAATAATCGTACTGTACATGATTTATTCCAGTGAAATAAACGGCGATCGACAGATGAAGAATCATTGTATAGAACGTAACTTGTGTTGGAGAGGGAATTTGAGACAGGAATTGACGGGTCATACGGCAATCAAGGCAATAAAACTCTAGAATGCTACGCGATAGAACTTTCGCAGTGTTGTGAAACGATTCGTAATGAACAAAGTTAATATTCCGTATAATGAATTGATGCATTAGTTATTTCCTGGTCATCAAACTTCATTTGTAAAAAAATACTTTGTACATTTGCTTTTTTCCGTCTTTTCAACTTTACTGCCTGATATAAAAACCACAGCGTTTTAAATAATAATCACATGTGTAAATTAATACAGCATTTCATACTCAGTCTCTTGTGCTTAGGTGTGCAAAGTATCATTGCTCTAGGTATAGCCATTTAGAAGATATCTAGTTCCAGTAAGTTAAACTGTAAAAACTCTAATTTGCGGTAAAATTATTTTAAAGTTCATATTATGCAGTCCACCGCTGTGGAGTAACGGTTGATATGATTGATTACGAAACGGGTGGGCGCGAGTTGAAATCTTGGTTGAGGTTTTTTCCAAGGTTTTCCTTCAGCTTATTAAAGCAAATTCTGAGTAACTTTCGGCACTAGATCCTGGACTCATTTCGCTGGCATTATCGCCATCTCACTCAAACGCTACATAGCCACAGCCGTTGATAAAACGTCGTAAAATAACCACTTAAAATTATATTATGCATTCTGAATATGATAACCATTTGTATGGGATAAATCGAATTTCTAATTTGGAATAAAGAAGTCACGATGAAATCTTCACTGCAATATTCCCCAAGAAACTGTAGATTTTTGGCACCATATAAAAAAAATAAAGAAATGAAGAAAATGATCAAAACTCAGTAGTGTCTTTTGGAAAAGTTCGCGAGTGAATTTGAGTGAAGAGAAGAAATTTACGATACCGAGGCATATATGCAACACCCGCTCCGAGCTTGTAAGGAACGACTAGCAACGATAGAGCACGATAGTTAGTATGGCAACAGGCATGTTTATTCTCCATACATACACGATGACTAATTCCCAAAAGTCACATCACAGAGGAGATATACGGGTTTTCCGGTATCTGTAAAGAGAGATGTTGTCAATGCTGACGTTTACCTTATCAGCAATTCTATCAGCGACGTATTCACTCATAAAAATGCCGGCTGTCTTTCCGATACAACTTACACCCAAGTTTTTTTTTTTTCTTTCTTTTTTTAAGTACACTGGATTCCATCAATACCGTTTCGTTTTTTAGTCTTACTGGCAACGGAAACTGCGTCTTCTATCTTCACCCCTATTGTGCACTTGCGGGTTGACTCGTCTCTATTCTGTATTCCGGTTTTCAGTGGTGTTCATTCTAGAATAGTAATTATGCAATTAGAACTGGTTTGTACTCTTAGGAATGGCTATCTAGGCTATGTTTGTACTGTATACAATAGAGAGCTGCAGAACAGCGCTTAGAACCGGTCAGAGAACAACCGGCAAGGTTGAGCATCCGACCGAATGTCAGACTTTCAAGCGGTTGCCCCTAATGTTCTGCAGGCTAGACAGGATACCACACTTCATCATTCAAGAACTCTGACATTTTCTGACTACACAAATGGGATAATAATTGAAAGAAATTTACTTTTCTTAACTAAAAAAAGTGTTAGCTTGAATTAGGCATATAATTGATTGGACACTTTGGTACATTTATCTTCATTACTAATAGGCTATATAAATTAAGAAATGGACACCGGTAACAACAAAGGAAATAAGCGTAATTCATAATATGAAATCTGACACGTAAACAAATTACAATTACTTACAAAATAGAAGAGCGAATAAGTACACACTTAATATTATAGCCTAATGTTCATACTTAGAACTCAAAAAGTATACATCTAAAAGAGTAAGGCTATTGTTCATATATATGGTTTTAATTATTCTAAGTTGTTGAATTATTATTTCATTAATAAATCATTTTTAAGGAAATAGAAAGTTATTAACAAAAAGAAAAGCATGCTCAAGCTCTAATGATTGCAGCTTCATGAAGCATGCTGTTGCTTCTCACGATACCTAATTGTAATATGTACCTAGATTATTGAATAAATGAATTAATTATTTAATGGAGAAGAGAAAATATCAATTGAAAGATAGATGTTGATAATCGCGTCCTTGCAACGATTCTAGAAACTCCTGGATGGCTCATTGTCGTCTGCCTTTCATGGCCCAGAGCCGTCCAACCACAAAGAGTGATAAAGACTCGAACATTTGTTCAACCGAACAGTGGTCACTCCGCGACACGGAAGAGCTCTGCATACTGTCTACAGCGCCAGACGTTTAGTAGCAATAGCCTATATAATTTCTATTTTTCGTACACGGTTGTGCACCACTCTAGCATACAACTTACCAACATAGCAGTGAGAGGGGGATGAAGTACTGGCTGTAAACAAACTTCAAAACGTGACTGCATTAATTAAATAGATTGTAAATGCCTTACATATAGACCTAGAATCGTAGCTACCTGCGTCATGAAGTCATATCTGTGTAAGAACACTGGAGTACGAGAACAAGTCCAGAACTGGACTTAAAGTGAAATTGCTAAGAATTGGTTTGTATCTAACGCAAGGTACCAGCTAAAGAAAGAAAGATATCAATGTAATGCCAGTCGTACCGTGATAAAATGCATCATCGCCAGCGCGATCTAAACGTGTTGTTTGTTTCGAGTAATGATTGCACAGCGCTGCGACGTTGCTGGGCGCAGTAATAAAAGCGACGCTCAGTTGTCAGACCGCTTACTCCTAGCCCAAGTAATCCCAAGCCATTAGCTCGCCTCGTCCCAGCGCGCGTCCAAATGCCAACTAGGATGGGACACACTAAACGTAACGACCGCCTATTACTTCTCCCACTCTTTTTTGTGCTGTGTACTCCTCTCGCCGAGGATACTCGAGGCGTGATCAAGCTGATGGCGAGGACTTGTTGCCATGACGACTGGCGTCTCTCAACTGTTGCGATGCATACCCGAAAACAGTTGTGCGAGAGCAAATTTTCAACCTTATCACAGTACGAAAATAATCGGTATCACAAAGACCGGCATACTTTCTCACTATTCGTTTCACTCGTTTTATTTATTTATTTTAGTAGGTTATTTTACGACGCTTTATCAACATCTTAGATTATTTGGCGTCTGAATGACATGAAAGTGATAATGCCGGTAGAATGAGTCCGGGGTCCAGCACCGAAAGTTACCTAGCATTTACTCATATTGCGTTGAGGGAAAACCCCGAAAAAAACCTCAACTAGATAAATTGCCCCGACCGGGAATCGAACCCGGGCCACCTGGTTTCGCGGCCAGACGCGCTAACCGTTACGCCACAGGTGTGGAATTCACTCGTTTTAATTTGTAAACAATTCTCTTTTTCTTATTTACGTTCTTGAACTATCTTTCGCAGGATAAAAGAGAAAGAAATCACTTATTTTGCAACTAGGGTTCTCATTTTCTTCGTTACAAATAAAAGGTAGCCTAAGTATAGTTGTTATGAATAAATCACACTTGTAGAGAAATCGCAATGCGTCAACTTGTCTTTTGGCTGGCAAGCTAATATTCTCATGGGTACGGATAAAAATGTTAACATTTTTTCTTTCACCGTGTTAATAATGTTAAAACAAATGCTTACACAAATTTTGGCCAATCGAACGCAATTACAAGGGCCGTCTAAAAAGTAACTTTCCCTGGGGCCGTTTACAGGAAAAAACACAATTTCATGCAAAGATTTATTGCAACGGATACAGCAATTAAGTTGAGTTATTTTTCAACATATTCCCCACCGTAATTGAGACATTGCCATACCATGGAATCAACAGAGAGGTGCAGACGGCCGTCACATACTGGTTATGGAGAAGAATGGAATGTGTGAAGTGGACAGACATAATAAGAAATGAAGCTGTGTTGGAAAGAGTGGGTAAAGAATGATGCTGAAACTGATCAGGAAGAGGACAAGAAATTGATTGGGTCACTTTGCTGAGAAGAAACTACCTGTTGAAGGATTCACTGGAAGGAATGGTGAACGGGAGAAGAGTTCGGGGTAGAAGAAGGTATCAGATGGTAGACGACATTAAGATAGATAGATCATATGAGGAGACAAAGAGGAAGGCAGAAAATAGGAAACATTGGAGAAAGCTGGGTTTGCAGTGAAAGACCTGCCCTTGAGCAGAACACTAAGTGAAATGAAAATGCTGAACTGATAGATAGACAATGGTATCATTGTCGCAGGAAATTTTAAATATTCAAAACTCCTTCCAGTTACAAGATATCGCAATGTTATAACCAGTCTCACTTCAACTAATAAACAGATCCTCATTATCGCACTCTGCCTCACTGAAAGAAGATGCACCATTCGAAGTAATTTGCCTAAAGTGGACTGTCACTCATCTGGAAATAGCTTTTGTAAATCATCTCTATGAGTAAGCTATATTTTCAGCAACAAATTCATGTTATAATAGTCTACATCTTTCGCTTTTGTAGCCACTCCTTATCCTATCGTTTCCTTTTAACTCCGCGTTTTGTGGATAATAATGTTACTAAACATATCTACTGAACAAAAAGTACATTAATACTGACCAGAAATATTGACAGTAATACTGATGGCATAGGGTCGCTATTGCTGATGTACTGTCAATATTATTGACTCATAATAATAATAATAATAATAATAATAATAATAATAATTATTATTATTATTATTATTATTATTATTATTTATTTATTTATTGATATTTATGTGGTGGACAACAGCCATTGGCCAATAAAAGTCTAGCACAGTGATACAATTAATACATTAAAATGAACAACTATGGCACAAATTAAATACTTGAGTTAACAACAAAACAAAGAACATAGATTACAATAATTATTAATTATAATTAATTTACAAGAATTAATACTATAAAATATTAGGGAAAGGAGTTGATTCTTACTACCAATTTGTGTGTAAGGATTATGCAAATAATAATAGCAAAGACATTGCCATATTCTAATACTTCTATACATTGAATCGATCGAAATCACCTACATGTAAGTTAGCATGTTTAATAGCCTACATCTGGAGACCGGCGAGGAAGATTTAGAATTTCTAATATAGAGAGTTTGTGATGTCTCATGTCCTTCATAGGAATACGAAGGCTGACACTGTTTAAGAAAGATTGACAATTAATTTAAGGACCTTACATAAGAATATGTAATCGAGATCATGACGTCTGGCATACAGGCTTCGACATTTAAAGTGCTCGCATTTTTTATCATAGTTATACCCAGAGTTATCAAGCAGGAATCTGTACGAACATAATGAAATAAAATTCCTTTGAATATATTCCAGTTTTGCCGAATCTAGTAATAGAGTTCCAAACTACAGATGCATATTCGAGTTTCGATATCACTAATGTATAGTATAGTATTAAAAGAGAGTCAGGTGCTGAAAAAGAATAAGTAATTGACCGAATTATTCCTAACATTCTTATTGCATGGTTATAAATATAATCAATGTGGTTGTGAAAACATAATTTTTCAATTAATACACCGAGGTCTCTAATACAATCCTTTCTGTTAATTAATACATTTTTTAAGTGATAGTTATATTTTAGTGTAGAGGTTTTCCTTGAAAATGATATTACGTAAGTTTTGGATTCATTAATCATCCCGTTATCAACTGACCAATTGGTAATTGGATTAATGTAATCCTGAAGAAATTGACAGTCAGCAACACTATTGATTTTTCGAAAAATTTTAAGATGGTCAGCGAATAATAGATAGAACTTATTCTTTTGCAAATGTTGTCAATGAAGATTAAAAATGGAAGAGGTCCTAAAGTTGAGCCTTGGGGCACACCATAGACTGGGTCACACCACATTAATAATAATAATAATAATAATAATAATAATAATAATAATAATAATAATGGTACTCGCCACCACTGCTGCTTCGTTCATATATGAGAATGAAAATTGGTGCCGGACCAGCGCGGGCAATGGTTGTGTTATTTAGTCACTTTACCTGGCTGCGGTGTTAATCTATTGAGCGGGTTGCGTTATCAGGCGCAGCGAGGCCCCGCGCTCGTTATAAACATGCAGATATCAGCCCTATCTGCAGGACTGTCCACAACGAGAGACCATTCTTTCTGCTCTACGTGGTTTCTCTGTGTTTTACGGAAGAAAAAGTATGTCCGTTCTAATCCACAGCGCTCGAATACATGCGGCCAGGACTTTCCTTGTAGCCATCTTCTCTCGCTTTATATGCCTCTGGGAGATGTGAACACTCCTTCGTATTACAGCATTATGTACTCTCTGTAATAGCCAATAGGATACATTGAAAGTATCTGTTCATTTATTTGTTTTATTTAAAATGTCTTTAAGGGGAGAGGATGGTATTTTTTGGTGAAAAATGAGTAAATTAAAAAAAAAATTCTTTGAAATACTCTGTGATATGTGTTGAATGCATAGCATAACATTTTGTGGGTATTTTTGCCCTTATCTGATGTTGAGTCGCCATTTTTAAACTACCTGCGCTATGGATTTTTAAATCACACGCCCGCTTTTATTGTTGTTTAAATTAAATTTTCAAAATTTTTTTTCTTTGATATGTGTGGAATGCATTGCAGAACATTTTTTTGCCCTTATCGGATGTTGAGTCGCCATTTTAAACTTCCTGCGTTATGGATTTTAAATCACTCGCCCACTTTTATTGTTTCCGGTCAAGACAAAAAAATGTTTTTTTATTTCTTTAGAATACCCTTTGATAATGCATTGCATAACATTTTGTGGGTATGGATATAATTTCTGAACTATTAAGTCATTTTTAAACTTCACATTCTTTAGACTATTAGAAAACTTTTCTCTATAACAGAATTTTATAATTGATTTCATTTTAAAAATACGTTCGTTTGTTTGCAGTAACTTCATTTCTTTTAAATTCAGACAAAAATTGATTATTTTAAATTAAAGATAATTGAAATTTATTTTTACAAACTTTTCTCTGTAACAGAAGTTTTATAATTGATTTCATTTTAAAAATTCGTTTGTTTACAGAAATCAGAGAATTTTATTAAATTTTAATTGTTTATTTTACAAATAGGGACTAATATCAAAAAACTAGAACATGCGTTTGCAAATATGCAAAAATCTTTAAAACGGTTTAGATATATCGGTTTTAGTACAATCCTGCATTGGGCCCCCAAATATTTTTTTCAAAATATTTTTATTTGGTTGAGTTGCCACAGCTATGAGCTCTCACATACAAAAAATTAATATTTTACACCAAATAGGAAAAAAGTTTTAAAAAATACCATCCTCTCCCCTTAACTGAGCTTTTCATTCAGCGTCGCTTTAATTCCTCAATAAAAGTTGTATCCCTGTACGCTTTTACTTTCGTATTATTATATCTATGCTATTTTCATAGGCATACATGTTTGCAGCAATAATATCATTATGTAAGACTTGGTATTAAAGAAGACACATTCTCCCATTTTATGTTTAGTTTTTTTCGTGATAATGCAGTTAGTTTTGTCATGTTGCTGATGGTATTGCGTTTACAGTTTTCTTTAAGAATTATTCAAAAGGCTGACATTGATAAAATTTAATATCCACCTATAGTACGTGGCACATGACTGCAGACTTGAAGTTCTACAGGTTCCCCTCTCCGCTCTACTCCCCTCGTCCGGCGGTATTGTCATGTTATACGTCATAACTCGTGGATTTTAGTTCGAACTTAGGGTTAAGATACAAATTAGATTTACTTTAAATGTTATTTTAAGTGATCGTGCTTCATTTAATTTAGGATGCTTATTATTATTATTGTTATTAATTATTATTAGTATTCATTACTATTGTAATATTAATAATTTATTATTAGTTGTATTTTTATTAGTTGTACAGGAACATTGATGAGTCCACACCTGTGGAGTAACGGTCAGCGCGTCTGGCCACGAAACTATTCGATTCCCGGTTGGGGAAAGTTACTTGGTTGAGGTTTTTTCCGGGGTTTTCCTCAACCCAATATGAGCAAATGCTGGGCAACTTTCGGTGTTGGACCCCGGACTCATCTCACCGGCATTATCACCTTCATCTCATTCAGACGCTAAATAACCTAAGATGTTGATAAAGCGTCGTAAAATAACCTAATAAATAAAATCATTGATGATCTGAGAGTAAAAATTAATCAAGCTTTTCAACAAAACACCCCTCTTATGTTACAACGTACACGGGCTGAATTGCATCACCGTTATGAGTTGTGCAGGGTACACAATGGGGGTCATGTTGAGCTCTGAAGAATCTCCCATCTTTCAGTGTTGTATGCACAAAATTTCAACAAATAAAGTCCAGTAGTAAATGTTTTACGGTGTTTTTATTTTATAAAAGAACTTTGATAGTGTACAGCAGCGTTTCTCAAACTTTTTTGAAGTGGGGACCACTTTTTAAAGTAAGAACAGTTCCGCGGACCACCTTACTCTTGTTCCCTTCGAAAGCAAATGTATCATTTTCGTAGCATATTTTAATGCCAGTATACTTATATTTTAAAATTGAATTAATATTCGGCACTTTGGTCCTCTGTTATGAATTCGGGTGGTCCCTGGCTGGGTTACAGGCGCGGCGCCAGATGTGCAGGGAAAATATATCGAGAGACAGCGCGTATATAGTGCTTTAAATCCCTCGTTTGTTGCGGAGAGTGGAGTTGGAAGTCGATAGACGAGTAGGGTAATAAATTTCATAAAATGTCTGTACTGGGAGAAAAAGTGAAATTCGATTGCCATGTATCATTTCCAAACTCTGAGATTTTAAGCTATAGTGTGATACGCAATTCATTCGAATTTTATTTTTTCTTCTGTCTTTTTTGAAGGACCACAAGGGCAGACCTCGAGGACCACAGGTGGTCCGCGGACTATAGTTTGAGAAACGCTGGTGTACAGTAATGCCGGCTTTAGACAAGAAATTGTACTGTATATCTCAAGTCTTCTGTTTACAGACTTCTGGCGTTATGCATATAAGCTTAATCGTTGCAATTTATTCCACATATTAAAGGATAGATCCCAATATCTGGAATATGATTCTATGCAAAGTATTTGCCATTTCATACTGTTCTTACTTAATAGCAACTCATTGTTGCCAAGATTCTGAATACTCTATTAGTTCAAAATGAACCCTGACTCCGAAGGCTTGTGGTTAGGGTATGCCACGGATTGCATTAAACAAAGTCTCAAGTTAGAGCATCGGAGTGGAGATTAAGGGTCCAGAAACTGAGCAAATTCTGGGTAACTTTCGATGTTGGACCCCGGACTCATTTCATCGGCATTATCGCCTTCATCTCATTCAGACGCTAAATAACCTAAGATGTTGATGAAACGTCGTAAAATAACCTACTAAAAATCATTGATGATCTGAGAGTAAAAATTAATCAAGCTTTTCAACAAAACACCCTTCTTATGATACAACGTACATGGGCTGAATTGCATCGCCGTTATGAGTTGTGCAGGGTACACAATGGGGGTCATATTGAGCTCTGAAGAATCTCCCATCTTTCAGTGTTGTATACAGAAAATTTCAACAAATAAAGTCCAGTAGTAAATGTTTTACGGTGTTTTTATTTTATCCATATCCAAACGGATCACCCTGTATATTTTATAAAAGATCTTTGTCAAAGAACTTTGATAGTGTACAGTAATACCAGCTTTAGGCAAGAAGTTGTATATCTCAAGTCTTCTCTTTACAGACTTCTAGTGTTATGCATATAAGGTTAATCGTCGGATTTACTCCACACATTAAAGCAGCGCCGGGCATGAGAGCGGCTCCGGTAAACGGCCAGAGCTCCTCTCGCTCCGCAAGGCACTTCAATTCCAAGTCTGAGCAGAACGCTCACGCAGTGGCGGACTCGCATTACAGCTACCTTCCCCGCATTAATATAGCAAGAGCCACGGTTGTTCTATTCATTCAGTCTGTCAGTACATAATAGTTTATAAGGATATTACATCAATCCATTGTACAGTACAGACTTTTTAACACTCTTTTTAATTTAATGAAATAAACTTTGCTCTACACACATACACACAAATCATTAGGCTATATGCACAATGCTTTAACAATTACATAATGGTATAAATAATATAAACATATGTAATAAAGGATATAAATCAGAAATTTACTGTCTTTGTAAATTTAACTTTATATTATTGGCTAAGACCACACCGTACATGAGCCTGGCTCTTACAGCAGTGGCTAGAAACACTTTTGTTTTATAAATTTAATTTGTACTCACTAGCTAGTTAGCTAGTTAAATAAATAAAATAAACACAATAACAAAATCAATAATAAACATTCTCTTATACTTTTTTTGTATGAATAAACTATTGCAACAAAATCGTACTTCTATCAATCTGAAATCAATAAATATTTGCTATTGAAACAAAACTTTTTCAAACTCAATAACCGAAATAACTATGTGGTTGTTTTCCGAGACTTACGAGATCGTTTCATTTGCAAAAGTCGTTTAATGTTTGGAACAAATCAATTAGCCATGTTCAAAATATAATTTAGGTTTTCATCTGTCATAAAGCTTCTCAGGCTGGTGCATCTTCAAAGTTCGCCATCCTACTACAGAGTCAACCACTGCAATGACAGCGAGTGACGTACAGTATGCAAACGTGACGCCGCTCGGGAGAAATGCTCTTTAAAGTAAACAGCGCTCATTTCTCAGAATCACGTAATGTGCCTAGCCCTGCTTTAAAGGATACATCCCAATATCTGGAATATGATTCTATGCAAAGTATTTGCCATTTCATACTGTTCTTACCTAATAGCAACTCATTGTTGCCAAGATTCTGAATACTCTATTAGTTCGGAATGAACCCTGACCCCGAAGGCTTGTGGTTAGGGTATGCCACGGATTGCACTAAACAAAGTCTCAAGTTAGAACATCGGAGTGGAGATTAAGGGTCCAGAAACTGACCGCTTTAACCGCTAAGTTCTCCTAAAATGTAAACGATGAGCAGCAAAACCCCTTTCCATTGCCGTTGCTTAAAATACAATAGCTATCAGCGGCAGCGGGGCACATTCCTGACCCCTTGGCCGCCAGCCTGCGCTGCTAATAGACTGCAACAGCACACCATTAATTCGTAATGAGAATTGTAATAACTGCTCGCAGAGATGAGCCATAATTTTGGAGATGTTCCAAATTCCAGCAAATTCAAACGTGCGGCGTGTTTGTGCGCCTGAAATTCAATAATGGATGAACGTATATTGGAGTAGAAATTACATAAGTTAGCGTAGTAACTAAATAACTAGGGGGACGAACAAAAGCTCCAGCAATTATTGTACTCGCGTCAGAAAAGTGATGGCTTCATTCGCTCGGAGTTCTCTCCTGTATTTTCAGTTAAAATGTTCGCTTGTTTTTGTTAAATGATGCCGTAACTAGAATTTATACCATTCATAAATGAATTTACATGTTTGCATAGCTGCTTTTATTCAGGTGCTCTCGTAATAGGGAGAAAATATACAAGAGAAACGGAATTAAATGAATTATTGATATGCCAGAGGCGACCTGTGAAATAGTGTTAATAAACGAATCGGATACTGTGATGTTTATTACAGCTGTCAGTTCTCATTCGCTGTTTAATACACATTATAATAAGACAATTTTATGTATTCTGATATGTTATTTTAACCCATTAATTATTATTACGTCAATATACTCGTATACTCATATATCAGTCGTGTATTATTTTATTCACATAATATTTATTAAACCACTAATTTATTAATTTTATTTGAATGATTTTAAATTTTTGTTTGTTTTTTTACTATAATGAATGAATGAATGAATGTTAGCCATGATGTCCCATGTTGGGCACAGGCCTCCTGTGTTGGGGTTAGAACCCCCTCGACAGGGATGTACTCGCTTGGTGAGCCAATCCAGGCGAGCTTGTCGTGTATACTACTTTTGCGACATGGTTAATAACCCTGTTAGACTTTGACTAGTCTCAGCACTCTCTTCTTTGTTCATTTTTTTCTTGCACTACACACAATATACTGACACCGGCACTTTGACAAACACTGATTGCTATTAAACTATTTACCTGACACTTTCTCAACACTGAGAAACTTATCTTACACATTCACTAATACTGACTTTACTATTTACAATATCTTAACACTGATTACGTTATCTATTTACAATGACCTTCCCTAGTTCTTTCCACAAAACTCTGTTCTTTGCTGTCCTCGACCATTGTTTCCCCGCCTCTCTGGTAAACATGTCAGACCATCTGAGCCGTGGTCTTCCCTGTCTCCTCTTTCCGACGTAGGGGTCCCACATCGTGACTGCATGGGTCCATCTTGACCGCATGGAATAATTCTTATTAATTAATGGGAATCTTATTCGGTAATTTTGATGTGTTATTCATAAAACTTCTGCCGGCATCCGAATATGAGTGCATACTTTTGGTTAAAGTAGTTAAATTTTTTGTTTTGAAGTTACAATTTTGTTTTTAGGTGAAATTTCAATTTTTATTATAACTTTATTTGGTTTGAAGCTATGAAATCTTTAATTTTAAACTAGGATTAGAGGAATATCTCTGAAATAGTTAGGCCTAGTTAGTGGGATTTAAAAAAGGCGCGTCAGCTACTACGGCTATTTGCGCCTTTATCTAAAATTCTTCACAAAACAGAAACACAATACAATAATCAGAATGCTAAAAATAACTAAAAAGCGTTGTCACGGTTAAAACGAGGTACACAAATGCAGTATCCACAAGATGATTTGTGTGGAGTAACGGTCAGCGCGTCAAGCCGCGAAACCAGGTGGCCCGGGTTCGAATCCCGGTCGGGGCAAGTTACCTGGTTGAGGTTTTTTCCGGGGTTTTCCTCAACCCAATACGAGCAAATGCTGGGTAACTTTCGGTGCTGGACCCCGGAATCATTTCACCTTCGTTTCATTCAGACGCTAAATAACCTAGATGTTGATACAGCGTCGTAAAATAACCCAATAAAATAAAAATAAAAAACAAGGTGATTTGTAAAGAAACATAAAAGTGAGTAGTTCCCAGACCCTAGGTTCTAAACCAATAAAATAATAAAACTAAGGCCACAAGAGATAAATTGCATAGCACATATATAAAAACAATAACATTTTATAAAATACTCAGGTATGAAAGGTCCGAAATGCCAAGGTTGTTAAAATAGTAAATAATAAACGATCTTCGCACAAAACAGTGTACGATACACGAGCGGTATGTTTTCTTTCAATTCTCGAACATGAAAACTTCAACATACCGCTCTTGTAACGCATATACCTGAAAGAGGAATTTCTAATGAGTTGCAATGAAATCTCCATCTTGGTTTCTGTTCAATGACGGCAAATTTGCAAAACAAAAATATCTATCTTCAACATTGTTGCTTTAAAATGTTTTCTGTCTTTACTATACTCCAGCAGGCCGTGATATACGTCTGTCTTTTTGTCCCCCGTCTATAAATGCGAACTTAAAACAAACGGTAAGGTTATGTAATGGTTTATTTTTCATTTTAATATTTTAACAATATTATTTATATAACATATTGCAGTAATAACATCGGCAAGTTTGTTGATTTTTTCACGGTTCCCTTAATGTTACTTGCATCACGAATGCAGTAACTTCAGTGGAGTTGTAGAGTTTACTTAATTTTTGCAAATATTTAAAAACAATATTTAACAGTGCAATTTAGGTGAAATTGCAGTGGTAAGTTTCCAATTTATAATTATTACTATATTGAACGTCTCTAAAAATAATATGTTAAAAGCCTAAAGCAGTAAAATCAATATGTCACTTAAGCGGTAAGAAGAGGGAAATTGTTATGTGTGTTAGGTTGGGAATACTGAATGTTGAATTTTAGACTTTCCGCGGATTGGTTTTGTGCGGAAATCAAGCAAATACGCACGATCTCGCACAAACACATATTAAACAACAAATGTAACCTCTGGATGTAAAGGGTCCAGAGGATAAGTAAAACGAGTCAATAAAATCTCTGAAATATGTTGCAGTGAACCGAAGAATACAGAGATCTGTTGATAAGAGTTTGAAAATAAGAGTCCGGAATTCCCAGAGAAAATATTATTCCTTTCCATTGAAATCTCCTACTAAAATCTGCAAGTGCATTCTCTTCATGCAATATTGCTAGATTGGGCATTTTATTAATAGATCGTACTAACGAATAACTAAATACTTATTTATCATAGCGGCCTGGAGGTATACTGTGGGGCATGCCTTTTGTCTCCGCAGTCGAACATGCGTATGTCATGTGTCAGTAATTATCTAAGCGAGACTTACCATACAATGGAGATACATCTATTCGAACTTTGAAAAGTAGATTCATACATCTCGAAGACAACTGAACATACTGAATGCCTAACATGACCACCTGAAATAGCATATGTTTTTGTTCGGCAACTTCATCATAATGCCAAATAACGATATCGTCATTATTTCGTCGTGTTCTACCCGCAAACATTCCATTTTTTGGCTAGTAAGGTCTTCCCTCTCGTTTAAAATTATTAAAGTTCTTTAAGATACAATTGTTAAAAGTATCGTATTATTTTCCGAGTTGGGGTATTTGGGCAAGACGTTGAAGATGGGCAGGGCATGTTGCACGTATGGGCGAATCCAGAAATGTATATAGAGTGTTAGTTGGCAGGCCGGAGGGAAAAAGACCTTTGGGGAGGCCGAGACGTAGATGGGAGGATAATATTAAAATGGATTTGAGGGAGGTGGGATATGATGGTAGAGACTGGATTAATCTTGCTTAGGATAGGGACCGATGCCGGGCTTATGTAAGGGCGGCAATGAACCTGCGGGTTCCTTAAAGCCATTTGTAAGTAAATGTTAAAAATACTTTATGCATGCTACCCTATAATGCTGCTGATGATGATATCGGTGTGATGATAATGATGATGATAATGATGAAGGTAGTAATGGTGGTGCTGTTGGATTTAATATGATGACTTTGTGTTGACATTACGAGTATGACGATGGTGTTAAAGGTGATTGTATTGGTTATTATAGTGTTGTCGAGTGTGTTGCTATGATGCTGAAGATAAACTTATTGAAGATGATTGAATTCACAGCCAAGCAGGCTACAACGTTGCACTTTGCGACGTCTGAAGTTTCGCTAGTCTTTTGTGAATCATGGAGGACTGGAGATTTCCGAGTCAGCTATTTTATTATACAGAATTCTTTCGTTTGTTTCAGTGGGGAAATTGAGTTCTCATACCAGAGATCTTTGAACTGCACTTTGTCCACTTTCTACTCACTTTGTGTGTAGTCTAGCGTAGCGATTTCTCCGCTCAACTACCACAAAACAGAGCCCGAGTTGAAAGTTTAGAGTGGAACAAAGTTTAGCGAAGGTGGACCTCTCCCTGGGGACACCCAGACCTTGCCTTTAAAAGCTGTGTACTGCTTCGTTAAATGAGGGCTGTGGCTCGCTTTTCGATACAAGCTAAAATGGGAAATTGTTCCGCCATGGCTGTAGCGAGGAAGACACCTACAGAGGACTTAAAGGGAATGGAACCCCTAGATTTAATCTTTAATAAGATCTGATCTTTAAACACACTCTGGCCAAGAATGCTCTACACTTCAGGTGGAGCAGTGGGAATATTCTCACTGGAACGCTTGTAATATTAACAACATCTGTCTCCAAATAACTTATATGGCCGATCTTAAGAGAATCCAGTAATAACGGGTGTTTACCAATCAGGTTGATTGGGCAGAGTTTTTCCATTGGCAAAGTAGTACGCCACTTAAATTTAATTGTTTCATTAACTTATTTTACTGACGTAGCCTACTTCTTTCATTGCTTATTAGAAAAATAATGAAATGATACTCACTACTGTGCGTTGGTATATTTTTGGATATAAGAAAAGCTTTTGATACTGTAAGTTATCATTTATTATTAGAGAAATTAAATTGTGTTGGAATTAAAAATAATGCTTTTCATTTATTAAAATCTTATTTAAATGATAAGAGTTGAAGCTACTAAAATTGATAATGATTTAAGTGAATTTATTAAAATTAAAATAGGAGTTCCGCAAGGGACAGTCGTTGGACCGATTTTATTTTTAATATATATTAATGATCTTTTAATGATAGACCTTAAAGAATATGAAGGTGATTTATATTCGTATGTTAATGATACTGTTTTACTTTTTAGTGGAAAAAATTTGACTGGTGCTTATTATAATGGAAATTGCGGCTTAAAATTAAGCAAAAATGGTTCCATTTAAATTCACTTGAAATTAGATAAAGATAAAACAATAGCTATCCCATTTCTTTAAATAATAAAGGTAATAAACCAATTTTCATCTACACTACAAATTAAAATGCATAATTTTGATTGATATAAGTTGCAATTGTTGAGTTATTAATGAAGCTAAGGAGGTTAAATACTTAGGTATAATTATTGATAATCTTTTAAAATGGAATATATATAATATATAAATTTAGCTTCCCTTATGAAAAGGTTGCCAGATTTGACAAAACGTACATATGATATAATTTGAAACACATCTAAAAGGTAAAATGATATACATTTGAAACGCTTAGGAATCGAATATACAAAATGTCAGAAAAATGTACACCTAAGTAGCGTTTGTGCTCATTTACAGTTAAGAAAGGGGGAAAAAATATCATCAGATAGGTTAGAATGATTTGAATGCCATATACCGCGAGAAAAATAATAGTATATTTATTGGCATTGATATTTAAACCAATCAACAGCCATCGGTTAAGATAATTGAAATTTTATACTCCCATACAAATGATTTCTCAATATCTGAACCGATCCTTTGAGGGCACTAATTATTCATTCATTATAATAATTACGTAAAACATTATATTACTGTGTTTTTATTAGAAATATTTTGTCAATTAACTGTTTACGTACAATTTATTTTGCATTATTTTTAATCTATATTTATGTATGGTATTATAGGTTGGGGTGAAACTTATAAATCCAACCTATATCCGTTAATTTTACTACAGAAAAAAGTATTAAAAATTAAAAAAAAAAAAACAGAAAGATTACTCAACTGAATTGTTGTTTAAACATTTCAAAGTTTTCAACATTAAACAAATTTATTATTTTATTTTATTAAAATATTTTCACAGAAATTAAAAAAAACTTTGAAAGGTAAATACATAAATATAGAACTAAAAATACGAATTCTCTGCGTTTGTCTGAACCGAAATGTAAAACCAATGCAGCTTTTTATCATAGCATGATTCAAGGTCCCAGATTATTAAACAAATTTTATTCCAATATTATTTTAACCACGAATCCTATCCAAATTAATAAAAAAATAAAAAAGTTGTATTGGATTTATAGTTTGGGTTTAAACGTATTAAACACTTTTTAATCTATATTCACTCTATATATTAATTTAATTTTTGTCTGTATTGGAATCCTCTCCTAAGCACGAGTCTTACTCATTCAGGAGTGGGCTAGTTTATCTTACATTGTATTAACTTGTATTCATTTCAAACTTACTAGCAATAAAAATAAATAAATAAATAAATGAGTAAATAAAATAAAAAGTGTACCATAATAGCTATAAAATGTACAGTATATCGCAACAGCCCTATAAATGTATCATAATTGTCCTTCTCATTAATAAACCACTGTTACTGTTAGACTGCTCAACATTCACAGTTTTTCTTTAGAGAAAAATGAAGCTGACACTATTCTGGGTTTCTGGGTAAAAGGAAAGCTTAAAAATTATTCTATCTTCATTCATTGAAGAGCAATAACAAAAGTAGCAGAGTATCGCATCAAAATTTTTTCAATAAATAATTAGTGTAGTAATTATACACTTGGTAGCAGTCCATTAATGCATGTCATTAAAGTACACCTATTCATTAAAGTTCAGGTTTTCGATTATTCTCGGATATAAAATCGAAAGACAACTAGCGAAACGTCACGCAGGCTGGAAATCCAATACTGTCGCAGAAGGTTATGTTCTGTTACTATAATAATTAGCGTTAATTGTAAATAATATTCAAATAAATTCAATTTGTCATCTCGGTTTTCAATGTCGAATTCAATTTCAAGGTTATATCAAGTTTAACGTTTATCTTACTCTCTAGAATATCAAGGTCGTCGACATCCGTTGCCCGGAAAAAATCAACACTTTCATCTCGCAATTTACGAGATTGCAAAAGTCAGTTCGCTCCCCAGTCAGATAAGAATAACATGAATATTTATGAATAATTTCAAGTTAGAAGTATGTTCGAGCATAAAAAGTCGTATGAAACTTGCCTATAATGGTAATTAAGACGCTAGTATGAAAATTATGAAACGAGCGCAAGCGAGTTTCATAAATATCCTCGCGTCTTAATTACTATCATTATAGGCTCGTTGCATAATGTACTATTATAAGGCTGATAATTTTTTTTTAGATTATGTTCAATATTGCTCCTTAAAGAGCATAAAATGTACTTTCATAATTGCAGTTTTAAACTAACATGAATCCTTGGTACATTTTAAGGAGAGACTCCACTGAAAAGCATGAAAAATTTTCAAAAAAAAATTATTGGTTGTTTCACGTTTTTGGAATGTACAAATATGTTTAAAATATTTCTAATTATGGCTGTAAGGAGTCCTAGCATTTAAAGAGCTGTCAAAATTATTTTTTTTATCAAAGAATTCTTTTTTACAAATTTCTGATTACAAATCTAGTAACGTTTTGTTCTAAGGTTTGCTTCTTGAAGTTGAATGAAAATCAATGAAGCGGGGGGGATTTTAATAGGTATGTGTTACAGAACTATTCATTTTACTTTCAAATCCATTTTTTCAGTAAGTTTATTTTTCTTGATTCAACACCATTTTTTTTTATCAATTTGAATAAAATTTTTACTGCAAGTATTTATGAGGTAGCTGCATGTTTCTATGCATTCATTTATTTTATAAGAAATGCTGTCAGTATATTTTATTAATTTTTTCATGGATTATAGAAGAAATTACATATTGAAAATATAAAAAAAATTGAAAGTGAATAAATTAAATATATTGTAAAATGAAAGCATAGAAATGTTTCTCTGTGTCTTGTGAAAGTAACAAAAAGAAGGAATCTTAAAAATCGAGATCTTGTACTAATAACTTGGGTTTGAAAATATTTTTAAAGAAAGAAAAAAATCAAAATCAAAAGTCAAAAACATTTGGGAGTTCAAAATTTGAACTTTGTTAGTTTTTTACATAGTAAACATGCTCTCAAAATTTTAATTGAGAAAAAAAATTAGGATAAATCCACAACATTTTTCATCTATAGTATACCTGGTTAGTAATAACACATGTGCAAAATTTCATATCTCTATGAGAAGTGGTTTGCATTTTATTAATAGCTTAATAAAATATTTAATGTATTTTAAGTGAGAAGCATTCATCTTTCGTAGGAAGAGGTAAATAAATATCTTTATGAAGACTAGTTGCGTTATAGCAATGATTTTCACAGTTATTATAGCGATAATAATAATAATAATAATAATAATACTGATGATTAGTTTGTGATATGGTGGTGCTATTCTTTATTGCTAAACATTCTTTATCATCTTCAGAAAGTAAATGGCTTCCGTGCGGTATCTGTTCGTTTGTTTTCCGAAGTAGGAAATTCGATTCTGAAGACTGGCTACACAAACGAGATTATCTGTTGTCTTCAGGGGATTTCTAACTAGCTCTTTCCAATGGCCTGTAATAAACTTTCCCACTGTTGAGAAAGCTGTTGCTCCAGCAGTTCGTGGACTGTAGATCGCTACTCGGTCCGAAGAGCGCAAAGACTAGAGAGTCGACAAATGCAAGTTGGAGATGAATCCGCGTTTACCCGTTGATGTAGACCTAGGCTACAGACAGCCGCCACGTCCAAAATATTGTGGAAGGAGTGAACTCGACATACATTCCACTACAGTAGGTATAAAACGCAGAATTTATATTTATATAACCCGTTTCTGGAATTTGTAGAGTATAGAATTACTTACTTACTTACAAATGGCTTTTAAGGAACCCGGAGTTTCATTGCCGCCCTCACATAAGCCCGCCAGCGGTCCCTATCCTGTGCAAGATTAATCCAGTCTCTATCATCATATCCCACCTCCCTCAAATCCATTTTAATATTATCCTCCCATCTACGTCTCGGCCTCCGTAAAGGTCTTTTTCCCTCCGGCCTCCCAACTAACACTCTATATGCATTTCTGGATTCGCCCATACGTGCTACATGTCCTGCCCATCTGAAACGTCTGGATTTAATGTTCCTAATTATGTCAGGTGAAGAATACAATGCGTGCAGTTCTGCGTTGTGTAACTTTCTCCATTCTCCTGTAACTTCATGCTTAGCCCCAAATATTTTCCTAAGCATCTTATTCTCAAACACCCTTAACCTATGTTCCTCTCTCAGAGTGAGAGTCCAAGTTTCACAACCATACAGAACAACCGGTAATATAACTGTTTTATAAATTCTAACTTTCAGATTTTTTGACAGCAGACTGGATGATAAAAGCTTCTCAACCGAATAATAACACGCATTTCCCATATTTATTCTGCGTTTAATTTCCTCCCGAGTGTCATTTATATCTGTTACTGTTGCTCCAAGATATTTGAATTTTTCCACCTCTTCGAAGGATAAATCTCCAATTTTTATATTTCCATTTCGTACAATATTCTGGTCACGAGACATAATCATATACTTTGTCTTTTCGGGATTTACTTCCAAACCGATCGCTTTACTTGCTTCAAGTAAAATTTCCGTGTTTTCCCTAATCGTTTGTGTATTTTCTCCTAACATATTCACGTCATCCGCATAGACAAGAAGCTGATGTAACCCATTCAATTCCAAACCCTCTGTGTTATCCTGAACTTTCCTAATGGCATATTCTAAAGCGAAGTTAAAAAGTAAAGGTGATAGTGCATCCCTGCTTTAGCCCACAGTGAATTGGAAAAGCATCAGATAGAAACTGACCTATACGGACTCTGCTGTATGTTTCACTGAGACACATTTTAATTAATCGAACTAGTTTCTTGGGAATACCAAATTCAATAAGAATATCATATAATACTTCCCTCTTAACCGAGTCGTATGCCTTTTTGAAATCTATGAATAACTGATGTACTGTACCCTTATACTCCCATTTTTCTCCATTATCTGTCGAATAAAAATCTGATCTATAGTCGATCTATTACGCCTAAAACTGCACTCATGATCCCCAATAATTTCATCTACGTACGGAGTTAATCTTCTCAAAAGAATATTGGACAAAATTTTGTACGTCAACAAAAGTGATATTCCTCGAAAGTTACCACAGTTGGTTTTGTCCCCCTTTTTAAAAATAGGTACAATTATGCACTCATTCCATTGTTCTGGTACAATTTTCTTTTCCCAAATAGCAAGTACAAGTTTATAAATTTCGCTATATCATGCACTTCCACCCTCTTGTATTAACTCTGCTGGAATTTGATCGATACCTGGAGACTTGTACTTTTTCAGATTTTCTATCGCAATTTCGACTTCTGAAAGCGTGGGTTCGGGTATAAATGGCTCAGCAGTTTGTATTTCAGTTTCGTCCATATCATTTTATTTGGCCTATGTACATTTAGTAGTTGCGCAAAATAGTTTTTCCATCTGTTTAGGATTGATGGAGAGTCTGCAAGCAAGGTAGAGTATAGAATACGAAACAAATAATTTGCGCAGTACGTATAGTAACATCTCGATATGCTAAGGAAAAATGTTAATTTTTGGATCAATTTATGCAATTTTTATTATAATTTTTTCCCTTAATATGTATGGATATGTTATTGGTGGGGTAGCATTTTAGACGCTTGTCTTCAAGAAATGCTATCAAGAAATGCTATCCCCCAGGCTGGCCCCTCCGTTCACCACTTGCGCAAATTAGCATATAGCCTTTAGAATCAAGGGAAAGATATTCAGAACCAATTGATCTTCCATGTTTGTATCCAGAGTTGTGAATTTTCCTATTTGTCCGATATCAATGAAAATTAAAACATAAAGTTTAATTAAGATTGGCTGAATGAAAGATGAATAGTTTCATACATACAGGCAGAAACAGAGAGAAAAACAGACAGATGGACAAAGTGGCACTGAAAAGCTCTATGAAGGATTGCAGACTATCCTAAGACAAGAACGACAAACATTTTTAGAGAGACAGCACAAGCGAAATCGACACAAGTCGAGATCTCCCAAAAACACAGTGTCAAAATCTCCACGAGTTACACCTTCATTCAAAAGACGACAGCAAACCCGAAACAAAGATTTTTTTTAGGATAATCACTTTGGCGCCTTTACTATCCTGTAAAATATAATATATGCTAAAGATGGTATATTATATTTCATGACCAGAAAGAAAAGGGTAACTCACACATATTGTGTTTATTGCCTGGTGTGAACGTAAAACATAAGTTGAAGTCACGAGATTCACTTATAAAGAGATTACAAACACAGTCAATGCAGAACTCATACAGTTAGAACTTTTTTCACTATGGAACAGTGCTCGTTATGGCTACTTTTCGCGTAAGTGTCGAGATCTCCCAGAATGACTCTATATCGTTTGATATAATTATTTATTTATTTAATTATTTATCTATTTATAATATTATTTATCTATAATATATATTTATAATATTATTTCCATTGACTTCTGTAACTATAAATGTATTGCATAATTGGTTCAAATTTCAGATTCTGAAGGATGTCTTTATTTCTTCAATGGTCTAACGGTCTTACTAATAAAAACTCTATATATACACGTTTAACTGTCTTATACTTATACAATGAGTAGCTCGTTCATACGTCGTGTGTAAATTCCTTACTAATAATCACTACATACATCGTGTATAACAGTACAACTGTTACACATCTACGTCATAGTTTCGTCATTACTTCGTTACGAAAGGTAATAGACTGTCTGAGGTTCTCTATTGCATCCGGTAGAGCGCTCTAGTGTTGCATGTTAAGTATCGATAGTACAACTGTGTCTAATCGATTACCACACTACATTTTGGTCAGAGAGTACAAGCTACAGCAATATTATTCTAATAATTCTATGATCTTTGGTTTGTTCTTCTTTGGTTACAAGGCATCCATCATCATAAAATGACAGTCGATACGAACAGCTGTTAGAGGGGCGGCCATTTTTTCTCTATATACAACGCTTAAACAAGGGCTTTCGTGTATATAACTACTGCAAAGCAATTCCCATTGTATAGTTACAGCCTGTTTATACGTCCATAGCTTATTCACGGTTTATTAGTAACGTTTTCTGTCTCAACTCTGCATAAGTCTCGTATAAAAACTATACACGGTTTATTAGTAAGACTGTAAATGTGTATATCTCGCTACCCGTGTCATAAAACTCATTTCAGCAAGTGCTAGCTGTCCGTCATCTATTTTTCGAAGTGTCCATGCTTCAAAACCGTAAATTGAAACTTGACCACACATATATTGAAATTTATTCAGTTTATTTTGTACATTTTCCTCTTTATCATAAAGTATACTACAGCCCAAATAATTAAAACAGTTTTATAATTTTCTTATTATCGTTGATCTCATCTGATACTATTCTAGAAATGCTGTAGCTTTTGTCTTTTAAACTGAGATTTATAAATTACGAGAGCTATATTCTGCAGGAGCCAAATCCTACGATGTGCGGATGATGTAGTGATCACGGGTAGGAGAATTCAGGATGTAAAGGAGACATTTGAAAGGCTAGAATATCAAACCAAGAAATTTGGTCTACAGGCGAACGAGGCCAAAACTAAATTTATGACAGTTTCCAAGAATGCAAGGCCAGCTAGACAATTTGAAGAGTTTGGCACCTTTAATTTCGAAATAGTCGATGAATTTGTATATTTGGGATCTACTATAACTGGTATTAATGGCCTTAGAAAGGAAGTTGAGAATAGGATTAAATCGGCCAACAGAGCTTATTATGCACTACTTCCAGTGATGAAGAGCCAGAATGTATTTAGAACTACCAAAATCCAAATGTATAAAACCTTGATTAGACCGGTGGTTTTATATGCCGCTGAAACGTAGACTTTGAATGCGGATGTGTTTAAACGACTCGGGGTGTTCGAGAGGAAGATACTGAGGAGGAGCTGGTAGGCATATGTGAGAATGGTAACTGGAGGAAGAGACATAATGATGAATTAATGGTCATCTATGGTGAACTTGATATAGTATCTACGATTAGACTTAGCAGATTGAGATGGATATGACATGTTGGTAGAATGACAAGCGAAAGGAAGGTATATCAGATATTCCACAGTCAACCAGAAGGGAGAAAGAGGAGAGGAAGACCGAAGAATAGTTGGTGGGATTCAGTTCAGGAAGATATGAGGAGGTGCGGAATTAATGGATGGTACAGTTGGTGAAGGATAGAGCAGCATGGAAGAGGATATTGCAGGAGGCGAAGGCCCACTTTAGGCTGAATGATGAGAGCCATGATGATGATGATGATGATGATGATGATGATGATATTCTGCAGTAATTTTGCGTACCTGCTGAGTGACTCTCTGCAATTCACCTTCTGAAATGGCAAATACCACTTAGGCCTAATCATCTGCAAACATTACAGAGTTTAAAATGACTAAACCAAATTTAAAATGCGTTCTGATATTGTTTTGCCATACAGTCATTACTGCATCACTATAGACGTTAAAAAGAGCAAGTAATAATCAGTAGCGGCTGGTGGTCAAAATAATGAGTGTGCTACAATTTCTATATTGGCCTACTGTATACACTTATATGTATTTATCTTAATTTGAGACTCGCCTAGTGACGAAATATGAAATCCATACAACGTTCCTTCCTACTGCAGGACCTGTCAATTACTCTGGTGTTAAACCCTTCATCTTGGATATCATACTCTTTTCTATTGACATGTTACTTCACAGAATGGATCCTGTGAATTGTTGGAGGCTATGTATCGTAACAATTGAACAGCTCCATCTATATTCCGGAAGGCAGATGTTCCGTATAGAACTCAAAGTTGTGTCTTTAATACTCTTTTGTTCAGTACAGTATAGCTGTTGACAGCAACTTCAAGTTCGCGTTCAGGAAAATTAGGCTATCCAAAAATTGCCAGAAAATTTGCTGTTTAACAATTTTGTTGCATCTAGATAGCTTAAAGACTGGAAACAGTGAGTAGTTTTCTGAATTATACGGTCACATACTTCCTTGGCTTCAGTTTTCTGGGATTCCATTCTCCGTCGCTTGCTGACTGATTCAGGAGGACCTGAAAAACCAGGTAGACGGCAGCAGCAGTCGGACACTTGAATTACCAAATAGGCCTACATTGTAAATACTTCCGAGTTCTCCCACAAACAAGCGTTCTCTCGTTACGCTTTACTTTTGCAATCTCCAAGCTGTGTTGTGCTGAAGCTGACTACAGCACTTCCCCGCGTAAAAGTAGCCAATCAGGGCAGTGATTTCAGCTTCGCACATGCGCATTAATTGTCTACATTCTCATTTAGAGTTTTGAGTAGCTCATTGTACCCCTGAGGCACCAAAGAGCTAAGAGCGAAGACTAAACACTCTATAACGCGTCATGAACATAACCACGGGAAATTGTCAAATGGCAGATCAGATACTATGGTGGTATTGCAAATACATTATTTGAGCAAAAATTATCATTGTGCTGTAGCATTGTAGCACATAAGGACGGGCCGCCCCTGGTAATAATGGACATCCATGTCTAGTTATAAACGCACGCATTAAATGCAAAATGTATTCTCAGAAAAATATAATTTATTGAATACAAAATATATTCTCGGGAAATATAAGTTATGTTATGAAGAGAACGTTCTTTAATGTAAGCAAATAAACAAATCACAGCGTTTGATCCTGTCAGCGACAAACTCCTTTTAATGCTTTGATAACTGGAAACCCCACATTGCAAGAAAAAGTTCAAGTGGGATTAACAAACCTGTTTACTACTATCGCTTCTAGCAGATATTTTTCTTTCTAGGAACTATTTACGAATAACATTATATGGAAGTTTTATTTACCACGTACAGTTGCAGAAATAAAGAGTCCCGCCTGAATCTTCGGAGTTCTAGTTTCAACGTATTGCGCATTCTCAATGCTCCAAAGCAGTGGCACACACGAGATCGGTTTGGCAGTTAGCCTACTCAAATTCATTTTATGTGGATTGTTTGCGTAACTCGGAAGGCATTTGAAAACATTCGAAGGAAATTGATCTATTTTAAGCAGTAGATGAACATTTATCAAGCCTGCAGTGAAATAGAATGTTACTTACTTACTGGCTTTTAAGGAACCCGGATGTTCATTGCCGCCCTCAAATAAGCCCGCCATTGATCCTATCCTGAGCAAGATTAATCCATTCTCTATCATCGTATCCCACCTCCCTCAAATCTATTTCAATATTATCTTCCCATCTACGTCTCGGCCTCCCTAAAGGTCTTTTTCCCTCCGGCCTCCCAACTAACACTCTATATGCATTTCTGGATTCGCCCATACGTGCTACATACCCTGCCCATCTCAAACGTCTGGAGTTAATATTCCTAATATGTCAGGTGAAGAATACAATGCGTACAGTTCTGTGTTGTGTAACTTTCTCCATTCTCCTGTAACTTCATCCCTCTTAGCCCCAAATATTTTCCTAAGCACCTTATTCTCATACACAATTAATCTCTGTTCCTCTCTCAAAGTGAGAATCCAAGTTTCACAACCATACAGAACAACCGGTAATATAACTGTTTTATAAATTCTAACTTTCAGATTTTTTGACAGCAGACTGGATGATAAAAGTTTCTCAACCGAATAATAACAGGCATTTCCCATATTTATTCTGTGTTTAATTTCCTCTCCGAGTATCATTTATATTTGTTACTGTTGCTCCCAGATATTTGAACTTCTCCGCCTCTTCAAAAGATAAATGTCCAATTTTTATATTTCCATTTCCTACAATATTCTGGTCACGAAACATAATCATATACTTTGTCTTTTCGGGATTTACTTCCAAACATATCTCTTTACTTGCTTCCAGTAAAATTTCCGTGTTTTCCCTAATCGTTTGTGGATTTTCTCCTAACATATTCATGTCATCCGCATAGACAAGCAACTGATGTAACCCGTTCAATTCCAAACCCTCTCTGTTTTCCTGGACTTTCCTAATGGCATATTCTAGAGCAAAGTTAAAAAGTAGAGGTGATAGTGCATCTCCTTGCTTTAGCATAGTTTAGAGTGTTGCTAATCGAAATTAACCATATAAGTTCATTCACTAAAAAATCTTTTCAACAGTATTCTAACCCTGAACTTCGTCTGCGAGGAAGAATGCTAGCAAAGAGCTATATAAGTGATTGCGATAAAATTTTCATAAATTCGAGTTCTCGTGCATGTATTGTGTTTGTTTGGTAATGATTTTTGGCATTAATTTGATCTTATTTTCAGATTAACATCCTGTTTTTTCATTCGTTGCGAAATATCTTCCTGTAATGCTATTTAAATAATACTAGGTTGAATTCATCGACTCATAATTAGGGCTAAAATTTTGAAGACCTATAAATCATGGAAAAAATGTCCTAAAAACATTGCATTTATAACCTAAAAATCTTTCAAAAATGCCATTAAATGTCCTAAAATTGATTTTACATAATTGGGTTAGTAGGAAAAGAGGTTTTCTAGTACTTGATATTTAGACTAGTAATTAAATTAAATTTTACGTAATTTTTTCTAAGTAGTACACTTTAATTATTTTACATGGTGGTAGTTTCCGTGTATGATTGTTTACCTCTGCTTCGGCACGTGCATGTTAGGTCAGCAGTCAGTTGGTCGGTCTTGGCCCTTCATAGGCTGTAGCGCCATGGATTTACTTTACTTTTTTAGTTTCCATGTAGTCTACCACAAGGCCACTCTTATCCGGAATTAGCAGGTGTAGAGGAGTCTATATTGAAGGGGTGGTTGGACTGATCCATTACATGTGGTGTACTACGTTAAAATGGCAATATTTGTGTAGAAAAACGATTAAAATATTATACAAAATAATGGGTATTAATGGACAAAATATGTAAAGAAAATATAAAAGGAAATAAACATTATTTTACATTAATAATGGGGATTTATGGTCAAAATTAAATGAGAATGCATAAAAATTACCAAATAAAACAAAAGATGCTCTCATGAGTTGAAACAGGCAAAAAATACAAAAAAAAAATGCCCTAACAAATATGTCTTAAAACACTCAGTTTATCACACAACATATAAATACTAAAGCAGCTATGTTTCTGGCTTACTAGAAAAAAGATGCAATTTCATCAAAATCCTAGCCCTACTCATAATGTTCTGCCCAAGGGCAAGTTTTTCACTGCAAAGCCAGCACTCTACAATCTTTCCTATTTTCTGTCTCTTTGTATCCTCCGTATATCTTAATGTCGTCTAACACCTTTTATCTCCTTCTGCCCCGAAATCATCTCCCGTTCACCATTCCATTGTCGTTTCTGGTTTAATTATGTGAATTCTACTTGCTTGTACGAGTAATTTAATACCAATATGTATTCCAACGTGTTTATTATTGTTTTAGCGTGTACATTTTATTGAATTATCGACTTCTGATTTCTTGTACTTGATTCCAACAACATTAATATGTATTCCACTGTTTTTATTTTGATTTTATTAAGTACATTTTTATTTAACTGCCGCTTTTGATATCATTCTGTAAATTGTATCTGTATGTAATTACTTAAATCCGATTCAATGTATGTTGAACTATGTAAGCAAGTTTTAATCCTGGTTGAGTGTAAGAGAAGGCCCTACGGACTTAACTCTGCCAGGTTAAATAAAGTGATTATTATTATTATTATTATTATTATTATTATTATTATTATTATTATTATTATTATTAGTATTCCTTTCAGTGCATCCTTCAGTAGATAGCTAGTGATCCAGCCAGTTCCTTTTCCTCTTTCTTATCAGTTTAAGCACTATTCTTTCTTCACCCGCTCTTTCCAACACAGCTTCATTTCTTATTCTGTCTGTCCACATCACACATTCCAGTCTTCTCCATATCCACATTTCAAATGCTTTTAGTCGCTTCTCTTCACTTCGTCGTAATGTCCATGTTTCTCCCTCATACAGTGACACACTCCACACAAAGCATTTCACCAGTCTCTTCCTTAGTTCTTTTTCCAGAGGTCCACAGAAGATTATCCTTCTTCTATTAAAAGCTTCCTTTGCCATTGCTATCCTCCTTTTGACTTCCTGGCAGCAGCTCATATTACTGCTTACAGTACACCCCAAGTATTTGAAGCTGTCCACTTGCTCTACTGCCTCATTTCGAATTCGCAAATTTACCTCCTTTAACTTTCTTCCGATAGCCACGGTCTAGTCTTCGCCTTGTTTGCATTTATCTTCATCCATACTCCTCTCTCCTGTCATTTAGTTCCAGTAGCATATCCCTTAGTATCATCTCCGCTTCTACTAACAAAGCCATATCAGCAGCAAATCTGATGCACTTTATTCTTGTCCCTAATGTTAGATAAATCGTTGTGGTGTGAATCATGCTCTGTAAGGAGCTTCAAAAGCATGGATATTTTTTGTTCCTGGGGCTGTATCTATTATTATTGAATTTCCAAGTTTATAGAACGCTATTTTACCCGAATATATATTATGGCTGTAATTAAATCATACATATTATAGCCCTGTACAAATAGTTACATAAAATATATACTTAATTATGACATAAAATACATATATTACATTAAATGTGTATGACAATAAAAATCATATTTATATTATACAAATACAAGGATATAAGATAAAATAGATATAATATATAGAAATAGATACACAATATATGAAATGCAGACATATTACATACAATAATTTCCCAGGACATATCACACACAGACTTAAAAAAAAGAAATAAATAAAACAAAAAAATATAAGTGAGCATTTCGTACAAATATACATGTTACTTTTAAGGACGTATATGACATAAAACTGACATGAAATAGCACATGTTCAGCACATAAGACATAGACATATTATATACAATACACAGAAAAGACAAATAAAAAGAAAAATTACATAAAAACATATATGATATCCTAGATCATATATGTAACAGATAACTCCTCGCTACGTTAAAATCGGCAGCACTTTGAAGAGAACAACCGCCAGGATCGCCACCCGTCCGCCATAAACGAACACGAGATGGCAGCACAGTCGCTAATGCAATTCAAATGGGTATTATGACGTGACTCCTTATGTAACAACTAGATGGAAGCGTAGTAAACCTGACAAAAGTTGTTAACCTCAAAGCTTATAACCCCGACATATCTGTTACATACATAATCTAGGATGATATGAAACAGTGATATTATAGCTATTATTATTATTATTATTATTATTATTATTACTACTATTACTATTATTATGAATAGTAGTAGTATTTCCTTTTATTGCAGTTTATTTTGCTTTGTTGCATGTTAGATTAATGATAAAAAAATAGACCCTGAATATATACAAACAAAATTAACACATTCATATACCCTTTCTAATTGCATTAACTACAACTTCACTTACTATGGCAGAAACACGTAAACTAGCTATTTATAGTGAATTGTGAATATGTGATAATAATTTCTGAAATTCTCTTGAACAGCATTTCTTTTTAAACATAAAAAACAGGGGTTTTTCAAATTGCCCAGAACATGAGATGACACGTGACAGTAATAACAGGCGAGTTCTTTCGAAAATCTGGGACTGTATCTAATCCAAGGTTTTACTTCTTAATCTGACTTGTCTTCTACATTCTTTTATCTCCGGAATAGATGAAACTAAGTGCACAAGACGTCATGAATAAAATAATGAAATCCGTAGACTATTACAGAAAATAATTAATCAAGATTCATATTATTATACTCCATGATTACGTGTTATCATAGCCTATAATTATGTCGAATGAACCAATGTCAATTTATAGTACATGCAGTAATAAAACAAGGACAACAATTGTTAATTTTTATATTTCAATACATCGTTGAGAGAGCAATAAATGGTAGAGGACAACTGAAGAGCGACCACAGTCCTCGGCTCTTTCTATATGGACACAATTTTCATTTTAACTTCGTTTACTGAATTGTGCACGAAGTGCGACGATCGATCATTCCAATCGATATAAAACTGTATTCGAGTGGGCAAATGTAATGATAATTAATATTTTTGTTTGTGTATACATTCGGCAGTCACATTGCATTGTTCTCGTGGCCTGCGGAATTTTTTATTCATGCAATTTTCGCGTTGTCCGGCGTACTGAAACGAACAGTGAAATTTTATGTGCTGTCACTCCCCGTTCACGTCCCCTTTTCCCGCACCACTGTCCCCCGAATCCAAACCAATTTATTTTCTGTTTGTGAGATTTTATTGCGATTGTTGAATTTAAAAGTGAAGGTTGTTAAGACACGTGAGAGATTTCCAACCGCAAAATGGAAGTTAATTCTTGCACGCGAAACAAAAATGAGTGGTCACCACCACCACCACCACCACCACCACCACCACCATCTCCCGTTAAATATTTAATCCATTCGTCTTATGTAAATGTATCTAGTACTACCTTCAAGAGTCTTATGTTGGTTGTTATTTTTTCTAAACTGTGTAATAATATTGGTTTTGGCATTTGAAGACAGTGAATGTATTATATTGTCTTATTTAACAAAAAAAGCCGCCCTAAATAAGGGTTCGAATAGATCGGCCTACTAATCAATTCATAAAGAATAATCATTAAAGCCAATTGTGTGACAATTTGAAAGGAAAAAGAAAACATTAAGATAAATGATACGAAAACATAGGAAATCATTTACAATAAAAGTTTGTTGGGTACAAATGATTACTAATTATAGCTAAGGATGATTTTAACACATGAGATTCTATGGCATCAATCGTTGCATCAGAAATTTTAAATTGTTTAAGTTGATTTAAAGTTTCTCGTGGGATCGTGCCACGGGCACCGAACATGAGCCCAAAAACTGTCAAATGTGTGATGTGGTATTGTGCTCCAAGATGCTGACAACAAGGCTCATATATGACTTGTTTTTCACGACACACCTCTTGTGGCTGTTGCTCATGCATCTCGAAATGGATTGTGGGATCAAGAATGACACCCTTATCCTTCTGCCGATCAATTATGATGATATCATCACGTCTAGTAGAGCCATCAGAAGAGACGCAGCCAACCTCCTCATAAACCTCATAGGAAGCATTCTGACGGATTGAAGATGCGATGAGAGAACGAACCGTATTATGTCTGTTGATTCGGGGCAATTCTCCATGATGGCAAAAACCCAGGACGTGAGATTTTCCTTTTATACCATTTAGTTGTGGAATTTTAAATATATTCAAATATACAGTGAAGAAAAATTGAAGCCGACTTTTTATGTATGGTCTTATGGGGACAGTATACTGAAATTACCATTCATTTCATTCATAGTGTTCAGCCCAAGGGCAGGTCTTTCACTGCAAACTCAGCATTCTCGAGTCTTTCCTATTTTCTGCCTTTCTCTTTGTCTTCTCATATGATCTATATATCTTAATTTCGTCTATCATCTGATATCTTCCTCTGCCCCGAACTTTTTTTCCCGTTCACCATTATTTCCAGTGCATCCTTCAGTAGGCAGTTTCTTCTTAGCCAGTGACCCAACCAATTCTTTTTTTCTCTCTCCGATCACTTTCAGCATCATTCTTTCTTCACCCACTCTTACCAACACAATTTCATTTCTTCTTCTGTCTGTCCACTTCACACGTTTCATTCTTCTCCATATCCACATTTCAAATGCGTCTATTAGTTTCTCTTCATTTCGTCGTAATGCCCTCGTTTCTTCCCCATACAATGCCACACTCCACATAAAGCACTTCACTAGTCTCTTCCTCAGTTCTTTTCTGAAATTACTATCTTCCATATTTTTAAAGAAAAAAAAGTTGCCATTTTTAGTAAAATGTCTTCTTAAAGTCCGTCCACACCTGTGGAGTAACGGTTAGCGCGTCTGGCCGCGAATCCAGATGGCCCGGGTTCGATTCCTGGTCGGGGCAAGTTACCTGGTTGAGGTTTTTTCTGCGGTTTTCCCTCAACCCAATATGAGCAAATGCTGGGTAACTTTCGGTGCTGGACTCCGGACTCATTTCACCGGCATTATCACCTTGATCTCATTCAGACGCTAAGTAACCTACGCTGTTGATAAAGCGTCGTAAAATAACATACTAAAATAAAATGAAATAAAAAAATTCTTAAAATCCGTATAAAATTAGTCCGACTTTTTTACTGTAGCCTATCATATTAGCTCTACTTGATCCTAATAATAATAATAATAATAATAATAATAATAATAATAATAATAATAATAAAATCATGTTGTATTAGACCCTAAGTCATGGTTATATTTTCACAACTTCTGCAATTCTTAGCAACCAACTCCCCTGAAAAACAATAAAAATCAGTAACTTGATCATAAAGCGTGTACGTAAACAAATACAGTTAGTTTCCATATTAAACATTACACGATTTACAGTGTATTACCATATCTTTTCAAGAGTGTGATATACAAGACGGATATCATGTTGACAGTCTGATGCACCCTGTGACTGCGCGCGCAGCATGTCGGGCTGGACGTTTAATAACTTGGAAAGCGACGTGACGATATACATTAGCCAACCGGCAGTGTGAGCTGTGATCTGACGCCATTGAGTGTCGCCGTCACACAATGCATGAAGGAAATGCTTTTCACAGCTTTATTAACTCGATTGCCACTGCATCACTGCGCAGCAAGTAAAAGCGCCCCTGCCGGAAGTTATTCCGAACTACATACCATCTACAGGCACACCAACAATCAATGCATCCGATGTTACATTCAAAGTGTGTCACACGTGAGCTTTTCAGATACAGCCGAGTTGATGTAAATAAAATGAATCTGAAAATGTAGTTTACATGAGTAGAACAGTTTTATATTATTCACATTCAACAACTACAGTACTTATTTATAGGTAGAACATACAATAACTATTTTTCGTATTCCATTTCTTTTCTTTATTAACAAAATCACAAGTAGGCTACTTTATTTTGTATCTCTAAGGGACACATTCTCAGGGGAGTCTAGTCCTTTGGGGCTTTCGGGGTTCAGCCCCGCATGAAAATTGGCGTAATATATTATTTCAAATATTTACGAACAACTCTCAAATATAGAGAGAGTCTCGTTCTCTTTGTAGTCATGGTTTGGACTTCATCTGCGTGGAGATGCTATAGAGCGTATTCCGAATCTCAGCGCTGAGCAACCTGATGGCATCACGGTGTTTCGAATTTCACCGATGGCGTCACTGATGCTTCACCGGTGTCGCACCGGTGCCATCAGCTTCCAGAGGTGGTGGCAGTCTCCATCAGCCGCCATCAGTGAATCTGATTGGTTCTTGTATAGGGCGGGAATTAGCAGACGAATGACATCGTGCACTGTTATGTCATGGCGGTGTGTTCTGCTTTAGGATTTGCAAATCCTCACATGCATAGTAAAGCATTGAATAGAGTTAGCTCATTTTTATATTTTATCTTATTTTTAGCCTCATATCATTACATCGTTCATAATATCGTTCACATGTGATGACTTGCAAAGAATATATCCATGATAATATAAGTATATTTTAATTGTTGACAGTTGGGGTATCCACAATTGAACATTATAAAACTAATTCATATAATTTTTAATAGGTTTTATCCTCATATGATAGTAAGCATGTATTGTATGTGTAGATTGTGTAGATAATACTGAGAGTATTGATATTGTAAAATGACAAAGTGTATCTGATGATGTTGACATGCTCAACGAAAACGTTCATACATCACACACTTTATTATGTAAAGGTTAACACCTAACAAAATATATAAAGTAGTAAAGTCAACGACTGAAGAAATAAATTTCTAACATATTCATAGACTTTTCTGAAAATTACGCAAAATGAATTGCAAAATATGTTAATGGCTTATGAGCGAACATGTCAACGGACCAGTTATTACTACCGGTTCAAGAAATAAATTGTTTATGCTCTCTTTTCTTTGAACGAGATGGCAGTACGGAAATTTCGTAAAATTTTGCTAGCGTAGCACAGACAACAACTTATACAGTCGCCATGACAGCCATTGATCCTTCCAGCAGTTTTGTTCCTATTTCGCTGCAGCGTGACGTCATTGTTGCACCGGTCCGGTGAGATTCGGAATACGCTGATAGTCTTCTGTTGTAGAAGCGACAGATAAATTCTAGCCCGAAGATACTAGATCCCCAATACAGACCTTACGAGGAGAGTATGACGTAGTTCCTGGTTCGGCATAGCGCTCATTGCACGGAGATTCTAGATCCTATAACACAGATGTTGCGAGTGAAGCCGCCGGGAGAGGGACGACTGTTGGGCCTCAATCAGTTCTGTCGCTGTCGCGTTCGTATCGCGGTAAAATAGTGTAATGCAAGTAAAGGTATTGTAATTTTATCAGCTATAATGAAATGTCTTTTTAGTTTTAGTATCACGCATGACAAACTATAATCAAATAGCCCCGGACAAATTCTAGGCCACCACACGTCACTGCACATTCTATTTGTGATTGTTAGGCTACTGCTAGGTTTTCCTAACATTTACATTATATCTTAAATTCGTTAGGCTAATTAACTTTCCATTTTAAATTCGTTACCGACAGATTCACATTCAATTTTTGATTGGTTTTTGACAAGTTTCCTGCCATTCACATTCCACCTCTTATTCGTTATGGCACGGTTACATGTCACTCACATTTCATCTTTGAATCGTCAAATTTCTTGTCATTCATATTTCACAATTACTCAAAATTAACAGATTTCCCTGTCATTCTCGTCTCATATTCATTACATCCAAGTTTCTTTCTTATTGACATTCTATTTGAACTTGTAATTGTCAGTTTCTCTGTCATACCTAACTTATTGCTTTATTGTTACCAGAAACTTCAGTCTTTAACATCTTCTTCTTCTTCTTCTTCTTCTTCTTCTTCCTCTTATCACATATTAAGCTTGGTGGCCTGTTACGTCTCTCTCCATCGTTTCAGCGGACGGTCCAAAGATCTTGTTCCTAATGGGCGATAATTTAGTACTTGGCGTGGCATTCTTGTTCTAGACATCCTGAGTATATGAGATTTCTATTTCTGTCTACAATTTTGAATTTTATCTAAAATTGGGTCAATATGTAATTCTTTCAAAATATCCAAAGTTTTCTTCTTGTCTAGCTAGCAATTCTTCTTAAAAATTTAATTTCATTCGTAGTGATACGGTGTTCATCACATATAACATATAATAATTAATGTATTATTTCCGCATTTTCCAGAAGTATTGGTTTTCTTGGATTCGAATCACATTATATTCTTACTCTATAAACTTTTTCGGTTACACAAATCTTACCGCAATTCAGGATAATTCTTTTCATCACTGCATAATTCTCAGTTTGTCTAAGTCGCATAGTGACTATCATAATTCATTATTACTTTTTAATCCCTCAATCATTGGTATGCTGCAAGAATTGTTCTTAGTTTTTGCATATCACTGAAGTTAAATAAATTATTAGGCCTACTATGAAAAACTTTCTAAATGTATTGCATTCAGTTTATTGGTAGACTTCGAAGTAATACTGGAGTTGCATGCCCCGTTTAAGTGTAGGTGATCAGATCAATGGCGAATTCTGAATCTTGGAACCGGTCACGAGACACAGACATTCAATAATTATTTCTGGTTCTCCGTTTTAGATCGTTTACAAATCCAGGAGACACGTAAGATAGTACATTCCCGAAAGGAAAACTAAGATATAAATATCTTACCAACAGCTCTCGGGTTGTATTACTTCCTTGTAGGCCTATGTGGTGTGTTGTCTTTAATATCAACTTTATTGCATGTTGAGCGTATGACCATGAACTTCTGTACCAGTGGAATATTGTTAAAACTATATTAATATTTTGGAAAATTTTATTTGAGAATCAAATACATAATTTGACGTAAACTTTTGGTCCTTTTACCATACAACAGACTTCTGGCACATTCTCAGATGTTTAATTCACCTGAGAGATACGCCTATATCTGACGACGCTCACGGTCTCCACCTGTAGAAACTCTCTCTTCCAAGGTGCATATCAAACGACTCTGCCTCGAAGTGTATTTCAAAAGGACTTCACAACCCCCAAAGAGCGTGCACTTTAAATATTGAAGATCCTACAGGTGTCAAGTATGTATATGCAACATTGTATATGGAAAAGTATCTTCAGTCTTCTTTGTGACTTACAGTATCTAATGCGGAGAAATCAACAATGAAAAATTATAATCTATTTCTTCATAGCCCTAATGGTTGTCTACTTATTGGTCTCTTACTACGTCGAAAACTTTGAAGATTTCTTCTGTTTCACGTTTCCTAAACATGATTTGCTTTCCTATCAAAACTGTGACCGATTACATTAGCCTATATTCATTGTGACGTAAAATATGTATTTCCCGTCCCCGAGCATGGGCATCCGTTCCGAGATCCGTGGTGAAGCGATAAATGATAGGATTTCAAATGCTTACGGTTACATCTCTACTGTATGAGCCACAGTCGAAGACTTATGTTATTAGTAGTTAGACCCCGGACCAAAATGTAACTTGTGTCACCACGCCTTATGACACCACTTATTCCTTCGCTACGAGCATGAGGGCGAAGAATTTGCCGTTCCGTGCGGATTCTCTCAGTAATACAGAGTATATCAAAAGGTCAGGTCAACCCTTAAGGAGGTGATTCAAGACCTTATTTGCAACAAAAAATCCTAATATACACACTTTTTCAATATTCATCCCCGTTTCCGAGTTACACGAATATCACGTACCGTATCAATTCCCATTTCATTCCACACCTAATGGACCTGTCTGCTTCAGAGAAGTTAGGCTAATTGTCAGTTGTCCAGAGCAGATGCTCAAAATGTCCTCCTTTAGCACGAACACACGCTTCAGCACGTCGTCTGATCTCTCGCTGCACATTATCTATTCCGTGCTGGTGTATCTCCATTGCAGCCGTGTTAACCTTTGCAACGAGCTCTTCCTTGCTTGCTATCTCCGTTTGGTACACTTTCTCCTTCATGCAGCAACAGAGAAAGAAGTCCAATGGTGTTAGGTCTGGGGATCGGGCTGGCCAGGCAACTATGGTATCAACTAGAAGGTGCTCCAGCACATTTCAGACTTCCAATACGCCAATGGTTAGATCACCATTTTCCTGGTAGATGGATTGAAAGGGGTGGTCCCATTACCAATGAATAATTAAAGCAGAAACCAATAGTTTAAATAGATAAAATTACAATAAATTAGCATCAATGTAAACCCAAACGTATTTAATCTAAATTGTATGGACAGAGGCTCGTTAAAATTCTTTTGATATATCTTTTAAAAGGTCTTAAATCATTCACATTTTTAATTTCATCAGGCAAACTATTATATATTTTTAAGCCATAGACCATATAAGTTTTGTTGAAGCTTGTCACACGATATGATGGAATATCAAAATCACCCTTAAAACGAGTGTTGTGATAATAAAAATCACTATTTCGATAAAAATAGTTGTTATTGGAATGTGTTAATTCCATAAGCTTAAAAATATATAAAGCATAAACTGTTAAAATATTAAAACTCTTAAAATATTCCCTTTATGAATTACGATTATCAACACCTGCCATGCATATTACAACATGCTTCCATCTTCTGACTTGATCCCCAGAAGCATACGCCATATGATAATCTCGATTCTACTTCGGCATAATAGAAGGACTGAATGATTCTATGGAAAAAGACAAGACCTCAAATTTTCTAATTTGATAACAGACAACATTCATTTTCTGAATTCGGTGTGAAAAATATGCAAACTAAAATCAACTTAATCGTCATTAGAAAGCAAAGAAAATCGGATTTTATTTGTAAAAGGTTTTAGAACAATTGTCCCAGAAAAGTCCCACGAAATTAAGATTGCAAACATATAAAACATATTTCTTATTGCAGGTATTGGCAATATATTGGCGACATAAAATTTCCCTCTTACTTTCGCAGCACAGAAGTAGGTACAATACATATTATTAGGTCCTGAAATAAAATCATAAACGAGTTTATACTTAACCAATTGATTTTGATGATTTCTATAATACTTGAGAAGTAGAAATGATAGCTTGAGTAAGGTTCTCAGCTCACTGGCGGAATATCACGATGAGTGAAAACACTCTTCACTTGCAAGCAAGTGCAAACAAGAAAGCTGTTAACATTTAATGATACCATTAATAAATACAGAGGAAAGTCTTCGAGATAAATAAGGAGACAATGCCTTAGCAATGAAGACGGAAGCGAGGAAGAAAGTGTAAATAAGTAAACAAGGAAATGAAACGTTTATAAATATTCACGAAGGAGAAATGGGGTAGACGAAACAAAAATATTAAACTTGAATGTTCATCCTTCTTAGAATATGTGAGAAAGCAGTACAAACAATGCTATTTATGAAGTCAGTTTGTTACATGTAGCCTTCCTGTCTATGGTACTCTTGATTATCAATTATTTAGTTTCTTTACTAAGTGAAAGTAAATGAAAAGGCTTTTGGTGAGCCTTACAGTGTATCTTATTTATTTATTTTATTTTGCTAATACTTGTAACATAACATAGTATACACTGATAAAATTTTAGCTCACCCCTGAAAGAGTAGAACTCGTGCTGAGAGGCGGAACTCTGAATTTAAATTAAGAAATATATAATATAATTTGTTTTATGCCTACTACACAATAAGAATACATACATTTAAAATTTACAGTTTTTTATTATTTATAAAATCCATACATATCGTTTTAAATTTAATACTCTAATTATACGTCATCATAGTGTTCGGTTTTATATTGCGTCACATTTAAGGAAAAATAAAAATCTTTTACTACATGAAGAAGTACATTGAATTTCTGAGGATGGCAGTAACAGACGAGCGGATATAGTTGCTCTTAATAGACAAAAGAAGAAGGTAGTAATATTGGACCCAACTGTACGGTTCGAAAAGGATGTATCGCAAGCATTAGCGGTTGATCAAGAAACACAAGTCATTTACCGCCCATGTTCCTCACTTGAGTGAGAGATACAATGCAATTAATTACACATGGGAGGTGAGGGGTTTGCTTTTTGGTGCCCGCGGATCGGCGTGTAAATATACTACTGACATTTTAAAACAATATGATATGACATCCCAAGATATTAAAAATATTTGTTTAAATATCTTAAAGAAATCCATAGGCCAGTAGTGTCAGAGTTAACATTAGAAATGTTAGTAAAAATAAAATGATGTCCCTGTATATATGAATATAGATGACGTGAATATGTTAGGAGAAAATCCACAAACAATTAGGGAAAACGCGGAAATTCTTGTTGAAGCAAGTAGAGCGATAGGGTTGGAAGTAAATCCCGAAAAGACTAAGTATATGATTATGTCTCGTGACCAGAATATTGTACGAAATGGAAATATAAAAATTGGAGATTTATCCTTCGAAGAGGTGGAAAAATTCAAATATCTTGGAGCAACAGTAACAAATATAAATGACACATGGGAGGAAATTAAACGCAGAATAAATATGGGAAATGCCTGTTATTATCGGTTGACTTTGTCATCTAGTCTTCTGTCAAAAAGTCTGAAAGTTAGAATTTATAAAATATATAACCGGTTGTTCTGTATGGTATGAAACTTGGACTCTCACTTTGAGAGAGGAACAAAGATTAAGGGTGTTTGAGAATTATCGAAAATATAAAAGGGATGAAGTTACAGGAGAATGGAGAAAGTTCACAACGCAGAGCTGCACGCATTGTATACTTCACCTGACATAATTAGGAACATAAAATACAGACGTTTGAGATGGGCAGGACATGTAGCACGTATGGGCGAATCCAGAAATGCATATAGAGTGTTAGCTGGGAGGCCGGAGGGAAAAAGACCTTTGGGGAGGCCGAGACGTAGATGGGAAGATAATATTAAAATAATATGATGGTAGAGACTGGATTAATCAAATGGATAGGGACCAATGGCGGGCTTATTTGAGGACGGCAATGAATACGGGTTCCTTAAAAGCCAAAGTAAGTCTGTAAGTAAGTAAGTAAGTAAGTAAGTATATTTTAAAATTATATCTGCAAGTATTTTTTAGATATAACATAGGGCAAATGTATGAAAAATGTCATATCCATATCTCTAACAGGTCATGAGAAAAAGGTCCTTGGTTTCTGTAACGTCAGATAGGTTAGGTCGGTTTGTAACTGGACTTCCTGTAAATCTTCGATATTGTAATTAAGATCCAAAATATATAAGTTCATTTTAAGTAACCATACTACATTTCAAACCGTTAGCTCAATAACTGTGGTATCTGTGATCGATTAAATATAACAGTGCAATTGCACATACGTCTCTCCTTATGGATACACGGTTTCTTTACATTTAAGATTAATATCCCAATAACTGTCGATTGAATATTACGTTTTAAAAACTGAAATCGATCCACAGTTTTAAAAGTGGAACAAAATAAAACGGAGTGACTTTTATGAGATACAAACTTTACTAGCTAAGGATTAGCTGTGTATAACGTTCATAGTTATAAAATGTCTCTAGTATTAGTAATAATTACTAGAATTGCAATAATCATATTAATGTATTGAAATATTTTAAGGAATCTGAATTTAACTCAAATATCTGCACATAATTAAAGACTTTCAGTTTATCGTTGGTTCAAATGCCACAGTTTGCCAAGCCATGCACACTTAAAGGCATTGGGACCTCAGACATTGCACCGTCGTATTGTAGCGGTAGACTACAAGGAGGCTGTTCCTCCAGTGGCAAGGGACTCCACTGTTTGTTGTGGAATACATGTTCAGTAGTTCAAATTTGTGGTTTAGCGTTGCGGGAAAGAGGAGGCAACCAAGCAAGAGAAGGAAACTGGCGTGAAGAGAGGCTGGATTCATAATAAGCTATCATACCAAAACAAGTTGGCGGCTGATGGAAATGGTATGCAAATCGCCCCTTCAACACAAAACCACGCGGTTACGTCTTGCAAGAATTCTCTCCGTGTTCGAAGAAAACAATTTTGAGCTGAAACATGCTCGCTTCGATCTCTCACTCACAGGACGGCTATACAAATAACAGTGCCAAAGGAAAGGCAGTGCTTCATTATTATTATTATTATTATTATTATTATTATTATTAGTTATTAGTATTCGTAGTAGTAGTAGTAGTAGTAGTAGTAGTAGTAGTAGTAGTAGTAGTAATAGTATTCGTAATAGTAGTAGTAGCGTAATAGTAATATTCGTAGTAGTAGTTTATTTTAGTCGTAGTAGTAGTAAGGCCAGTAAGGCCTTCTGTTCCAGTCAACCAGGTTTCAATAATATACGTGAAATACAAAATTATGTGATAGATTATAACACAAAATAAGTACAAAATAAGTAGTAGTATTCGTAATAGTAGTAGTATTCGTAGTAGTTCAGTAGTAGAAATTAGTAGTAGTATTCGTAGTAGTAGTAGTCGTAGTAGTAGTAATAGTATTCGTAATAGTAGTAGTAGCAGTAATAGTTGTTTTATTTTTCCTGGCAGAGTTAAGGCCATAAGGCCTTCTGTTCCAGTCAACCAGGTTTCAATAATATACGTGAAATACAAAATTATGTGATAGATTATAACACAACACAAAATAAGACACTTTAGAAATTACATAAAATATAGTAGAAAATTAAAAATAGTCAAGATCAGTTACATAATATAAGAACAATACAAAACAAAGTAGAAAACAATTACATATAATCAAAATAAGTTACATAACATAAGGGGAACAATTTACAATTTATAAGATGTAAACTTATCGGGATAAATTCGACGATTAATTCGTTATAAATTCGATTATTACTGTCATCGTAATAAAGTTCTTCGAAGAGTAAATTTTCACGTTTCATTTCGCTAATTAGTAATACAACTTCTGCCCCATCCTTTTCAGTTGTGTTTACATTTATTATAAATGTTTGACATTCGTAAAATGTTTTCTCTAATTTTCACTTTCTTACCTTTTCATACTGGAATTCCCATAGAAAGAAATGTACAGTTACCCGAAGAAAGTTGGGCCGTTGGAATATTCAAAGACTCAGACACAAAAATTCTTCTCACGATGAGACACCCAGACCACAGGCAATAATAATAATAATAATAATAATAATAATAATAATAATAATAATAATAATAATAATAATAATGGGTTACGCGCCGGTACCGGGTTTCCCCTTTTCCCTTTCTTATCTTCATCATCATCATCATCATCATCATCATCATCCTCACCCATTCCCTATGCTAAACTTACACGAACACTTATCATACACTCACCTAATACACGATATAACTCTTCACAGATACATATCATGCATAACGTGGCCCGCAGAAGTGGTGTGCAATTTGAAAATGGGTCACAGTTCTGCCATCTATCCGCAATATGCGGAACCCGAATCACGCAAGTGAAGTGAGAAGGCATTAAACACACACATAATTTATTTATTGAGATATTGATATGCTGGACAACAGCCATAGGCCAATAATAGCCCAGCACAGTAATACAATTAATACAATAAAATGAACACATATGGTATAAATTAAATAATTAAGATAACAACAAAATGAATAACATAGATAATAATGATAATAATAATAATAATAATAATAATAATAATAATAATAATAATAATAAATTCTTTATTTTTTCTGGCAGAATTATACACAAAATAATGCGTAATTTGATTATTTCATCGTCATCATCATCATCATCATCCAACAAACACGAATTTAGGCCATAAATTATATTATATAAAGTATTTCATCTGTGTGAGATTTGCAGTCACCTCCATGGGACTGTTAAAGTACAAGTAAAAATCTCGTATCATTCGTCACGCATAAACATTTACTTCTTCATTACGTAATTTGTACAGGATTTGGTCACAGTTATTTATTTAATAAATCAGTGAGAAATACAAATAAAAGCTCTACAAGCAGTCATGTAAGCAAACGAAATCTAGTAAGTTAGTTACTTCTTTTAAGGAGAGAGGATGGTGATATTTCTAATTTCTTTGTTATTTGCTTAATACTTTCAATTGTTTTTGGTACTCCACGGTTAAGAGAAACCTCAAAACCACTGCCATAAGTGATTGAATATTAAAGGGGGAGAGGGTCCAAATTTTTAACAAAGAAATAACGCTCGCATATGTATTTATTAAAATTGATATAGCTAAGTCAGTTTTTAAGATATTCACAAACTTATTTCACTGTTTTACTCATAAGAAATTAATGTACTAACTGTTTAGATTAGATATTTAATATTTCATCTGGTTAAAATAATACAAGGTTATGAATATGATTACCGTCATTTCCCATAACTATGGTCCATTCAAATTTTGTACTCCATAACGTAGTACCTCGTTTATCTGTACTGTAGTTTTTGCTGTACTGTAGTTTGAATTCAAGTCACTGCAGCTATCTGAGAACGATCTATGTTATTTCTAAAATGTTCTTTGAATAGTTGTATCGTGGACCATAGCTGTGTTCCAGGACCATAGTTATGGGAAATGACGGTAATTATTATTTCATGGTAAGTGATTTGTATATTGGAAATTATTTTCACATGTACATAAAATATCAAAATTCTAATCTAAACAGAAGATAACTTATAGTCTGCTAAATACGTGTTCATTCACTTTACTGGTTCCTGAGTTACACCCATTTTTGTAAATCATACTTGTGAGAAATCAACAGTAGCTACTAATGACCCCCAATCGTGTAAGATGGCCAATAAAATAATATATATTGTGTTCATACATATCAAAGCACAGTTTTAGGCATTTTTTAAAATCAAACGTTTTTGCCATATTTCACCATTTTATCCCCTTAAGAATGTTATTTGCTTTTTTTATAATTAATACTCCAATGAATCGATGGAAGCGTAAGATTGAATTTTAATGATTTCTTCTTTTTTATACCTGAGTGACTTGTGACTTTTGTTAATGAAGATGGTTTGCGAAGGAAGCCGATCTCATATTATACTCAAAGGTAGTTTGCATTGAATATATGAAGGCATCTGGAATTAAAGGAGCACCTGCAGACATTCGCGTTTGGAATACTAAAGAGACAGAAACTTTATTAAAATCTGGTGAGCGGCCTCGATTGGAAAAAAACAAGAGATTCCTGCCGAACACGGAAGCAAATTACCGTGTGGCGTTGTGGATATGCTGGGAAAAAATCGTATTGCTTTGGAGCCATATGCAGGAGGAAGTAGCAGTTTCAAGGGATATTAAACTCATAGACTTGACTACTAAGCTTTGGATAATAGTATAATGAAGCAGAATTCTTTATATTTTAAAAGTAAAATCCTAGAGGGAAAGCAAAACGAGTTCTAAAGATCAAAATAATTGTCAGTAACAATGGCCATAATATTATGGCGTTCTGTTTTCAAGGATGATTATTATGATTGATCTCTCAGAAATGTAGATAGTTTTTTCTCTAGAAATGTACAATATGCATAAAATGTATCGGTAATTAGAGGCGTCGAGCTTAATGGGAGACGCCCCTGAAGATCATGAAAAACTTTACAAACAAACGCGTTTAGAATGTAAATTTACATACCCCTAATGGATTTAGTTCAGTTCTGATTAAAAATATGTTTAGAAATGTTTTTAATTACGACTGTAAGAGAGCATGACATTTAAAGGGCTGTAAAAATTGTTTTTTCATCAAAGAATTCTTTTTTTACAAATCTCTGATTAAAATTCTAGTAACTTTTTGTTTTAAAGTTGGCTCCCTGGAGTTACTAGATGAATGTAGGGGAGGACAATTTTAATAGTTATATTACATAGAATTCCTTTTACTTTCAAAATCCATTTTTCCGTAAGGTTATGATTCTTGATTCAACACGAACTTTTTAATGCCAAATATTAATCATTATCAATGAAATTTTTACTACAAGTATGTATGAAGCAGCTGCATATCTCTATGCATTTATTTTGTAAGAAATATCGCTAGTTTATTTTATTAATATTTTTTCTTGAATTATAGAAAAAATTACTTACTTACGTACTGGCTTTTAAGGAACCCGGAGGTTCATTGCCGCCCTCACATAAGCCCGCCATTGGTCCCTATCCTGAGCAAGATTAATCCATTCTCTATCATCATATCCCACCTCCCTCATATCCATTTTAATATTATCCTCCCATCTACGTCTCGGCCTCCCTAAAGGTCTTTTTCCTCCGGCCTCCCAACTAACACTCTATATGTATTTATGGATTCGCCCATACGTGCTACATACCCTGCCCATCTCAAACGTCTGGATTTAATGTTCCTAATTGTGTCAGGTGAAGAATAGAATGCGTGCAGTTCTGTGTTGTGTAACTTTCTCCATTCTCCTGTAACTTCATCCCTTTTAGCCCCAAAATTAACATATTAAAAACTTCAAAAAAATTGTTTTGGCAGTGAATAGAGAGATATTTCATAAAATGACTGCATATAAATGTTTCTTTATGTCTTGTGAATGTAACCAAAAAAAGGAAGTTTGAAAATTGAGATATTCTACTGAAAGCTTCAGTTTGAAAATCTTTCTAAGAAATAGAAAAAAAAATAAAAGCCAAAAAGATTTGGGAGTTCAAAATTTGGATAGTCCTTTACATAGTGAACATGCTCTCAAAATTTTGTTAAAATGATTATGAAAAAATTTGTCATTTTAGTACATTATCCCCTTAATGTAGAATTTCTGATACTATTATTTATATTATTTCATTACCACTACCATTTCTGTTAAAATCACCAGCTATTCGTCTTTTGCTAAACTATATGGGGACATCTGGTTCTATGTTTCCGTGATCTTGTTTGTAATATTTCTTGAAGATTGAGTTTTAATATAATACACATACTTACAGACACAGCGTTCGCTTCGTATCTGGGCCGAATCAGCTGACTTAATAACCTCAGGTGATGTCAAGCCACTTCGAGGTCATGTAATGCACGTGGGTGTTGTGTAGTTTAGTTCCGTAGTTGCCTTCAGCATGCAATTGTGTAGTGTGACAGAAGATTATGGGTAGAGTGCACAGTTCCTTTCCCCCTCCATTGCAGACATCGCTGACTAGTAACATAATTCACTTACTGTTCTCCAACCAGGAGATTAACCGTGAAAGTTATATACTTACTATTGCGTCATCTATTGGAGTGAAATAGATAATATTACCGTTATAACGTCAGTTTAAAAAACATGCTCTCCTGCATATGTTATTTCCTGTATGGAGGGATTAAAAGGCCAGGAGATTAACCGTGATCTAATTTTGTAAATAGGGTAGTATAAATGTGTGTGTATCAGTGTTATCGTTTCTGCTTTGAGAGTTAGCCAATGGAGATGCGTGTACCCACGTGTGTGACCTTGTGACATCTTATGACATCAACATTCATTCATAGCATCACTCCGCTGCGTCTCATTCCCCTGAGACTTTCTCCTGATTGGAGTACAGTATCAGACTTGAGATTTATTCAGCAACAATAATATTGTTCTTCCTCTGAGATGTACTGTCTGATAATAGATGACGATCAGTATTTCTTTTGGAATTCTTGTTGGGCTATTTCAAGATTAATTTGTATGCTACTTCTATGACTTAGGATTTCCTTTTTTTCATGGTTTTAAGGCTTTCCTTAATTTTAGTATATTTCGTCTCAACCATTGTAGCGTCATTGTTTCCTTTTCCTTTTAAAGATGTAACTTAAGCTTCACTGCTTTTAAGTTTTAGTGCAAGATTTATTTTCTTAAATCCTGGTTATATGCTCACATTTTACTTTTCAAGTATACAACAAGTTGGCTGTTTACTGCGTAATTAAATTTACTCTCAAGTTAAGTGCAAGTGTAGTGCAGTTTCTTAATGTGTCAGTAATAGTAATTCAGTTTGGCATCGCGCCTTTTCATTTAGGCAACACGCTCGTGTTACTTGCGCGATAAGTTGTCTAACTTTATGGGACGACCCAGCCCGTCGAAGCCACTACGTTGTCATTTTTAGTACGATCGTTAAGGTGAAAGGATGTTTTTAATTTACCTGTCCTCACAGCTACGTGAGAGCTAAATAAAAAAGTGGGAAGCGTCGAGTATAATGCGGACATTATAAAATTAGGGAAAGATAATACGTCAGACGTTTAGTATACTGAACAAAGATAAAACATTTCTATATGAACGGTATATAATCTTATGTGTCCTGACAAAACAACCTTATACAAAACGTAATAATAATCATATGATTCGTTTCAAAGCATGTTTGTAGAATTTCAAATTACAGAAGACCAATCTGTTTTCCCAAATTCCCGGAAGATCTCTAATTTGCATCAACGAAAATGAAATAATGTATATTAATTTTTATTCCAATTGTTTATAAATGGAGTTATGGTTTCAGTAACATAAGAAGACTTTACAATGAGATATCGATGTCTATACCAATTACATTTTATGTAGAGTAGTGGCAAAAAAAACCGGACCGACCCTTGTAGCTGATTTCAAAGTCTTGCTCACTCCAGAGCACGAGAGACTGGTAACTAAGATTTTCGTGGTTCGAATCCTGCCTGGGAAGGAAACTTTTGTCTGTTCCTTATTCAAATGTATTCCTAATACTTTTCGATTGCTGGTAAAATTCATGTTCTGAGAATAATAAGTTAATTAAGTATTAAAGTATCGCTGCAATCGAAAAGTATTGGGAATAAATTTGAATAAGGAAGGAAAAAAAGTTTCCTTACTCTTAGTTACCAGTCTATCATACTCTGAGTGAACAAGGCTCTGAAATCAGGTACAAGGATCGGTCCGGTTTTTTTGCCACTACTGTACTGCAATAACATGGTATCTTTACAATTTATGACGTGGCGTATGCTCTAATGACGAGGTCTGAATAAAAATATCATGGTATCTCTCAGTAACGTAGATTCTGTTATGGGTATTCTGTCTTTAAGAATTCCTTTATTTAACAGTATTGTGACAGAAGCGTCTGTGTTTACAACAGTTGCGTCGGTTTATGCAAGTGTGGCGCGGAAATTCTCAAGTGTTATTAAGTGTTATTTTAGCAGCTATTACACACTACACCGAGAAACTAAGAACGGTGTGGGGACAGCTATATAGGAATGCTTATGTATTCACAGCGAGACATGTTGCTACACAGTGAAGCCATATATATTACTATACAAGATCTTTGTGTTTGATATGCGATGATGTTACATCAATTTGAACATCTGACTTTCTATTAATTGTTTAATTTAATTCACATAATACAAATTTTATAGGCTACAATTATAGGTTAAATTACCTGTGGGAGCAGGACCAATGTCAGCTGTGTCTTATTTCGACCGTTACTCGTGTTACAGGAAAGCATGTTTTATAGCTCGACAAACGCATTCTCGCTGTAGTGTGTAACGGAACTAAAGCTGCATCTACACAGTTCAATATTCCAATCGCATATGCGTGCAATCTGGTAAAAATATTGACAGAATCAAGTTGAAAAGGTACGTTCAATTAAGATGCATGAAGATTTTGTGTCTACATGGTGCGCCGTTTTGAATGTCGTCTTCACTGCGTAAATATATTAATTAATATTAAATATCAGTCATTGCTTTAAAGTTGAAAGAAAAGTTTAACCGTGTAGTTGCATCTTAATGTATTCATGATCATCAATTTACGGGGAAACAGTTGGCGATAACGACTAAACAAAAGAACGACCATGCGATAAATTGATAGCGATAAATCTAGCTGCAAAAATTATCGCGAAGTGTCACTGTGATTGGTTGGAATTCAAAATTTCACTACACTTCATTGGTCTAAAATGGAATGACGTCATATAAACGAAATAGTCGTAAATCATTTACATTCCAATAAAGTTTCTAATTATAATCAGTCTTATTGCGCTCTAATTAATTTGATCTTCTGCTTTCGCTTTATGTTGCGTAGTATTTGGAAAGTATAATGCTATAGCACGTGTTTAACTTATTGAAAGAGGCTTTAGATCGTCAATAGAGGAAACAGAATTTACGTCGTCAATAGAGAGACTTATTACAGACTGAAAGGCGCGAATTTTAAGCTAGACGGACTCAAAGCATTTTTTATCTCTCGTTAGAAATATTTCTCTGAGTCTCTCACGCAATAAGCATTAACCTCAAATTTTAAGCCGCTTCTGAAACTGTGGTCAATGGAGCAAATGGATCGCATCTTCTTGCGTTTATAAACGAATTTTGTTTGAAATTGAAGCTGCAGCTAACCGCCCGTCTGAGTCACTCTGCTGCTGCTGCTGGTGTAAAATTTCAAACATGCATAACGTCGAGATGGAGTGAGAAGTAATGGATAGGCATGATAAATTATGGAAAAGTGAAACAAAGGGATACAAGAGAAAGGAACGGGCACAGAGGAAGAGCATAAAGGCCGTAGATAAGGGATGAGTGCGGAGGACACTAGGGTGGCCCTCCAGCTTCTCCGGGGCTCGACTTGAATTGGAGTAAAGAATTATTTATCTCCAGCAGAGAGGAGCATGCACGCCCGCAGCGCCATATCACAATGAACAAAGACGTCAGTGGTGTCAGCCTGACAACGCACAAGTACTTCTGCACCGGATGTCCAGTTAATCTTCATTGCACAGGAGGAAACAAAAGACATCCCAGGCGCGTACGGATCACTTACATTTCAGAGGATTGGCTGTTCATTACGGAGAACAATAATTAATTCAAACAGCAGAGAACGGATCGCCAATTAGTATGTAGTTTCGTTGTAAGACTTCGTTCTTTACAAACCAAATTTGTGAAACATTTTTACTATAGAGTGGGGTGGGGTAATTTGGATATAAAAATAATTTTTTTAAGTTTATAGAACCATAGCCTGTTGTCATGACTATTCCAAACCCCTTTAACTCTATTAAATATACAGGCTGTTTCAAAAATACAGGGCATAATTTCAGGTATGTATTTCCCACATGTAGACAATCAAAATAGTTCATTACAACATGTGTCCGGAAATGCTTTATTTCCGAGTTATGGCCTTCACAACATTGAAATTCACCGGAAAGTTTTTTCTTTCCGCAGGTCGTTGCCGTCAAAGGAGACATTAAGAGGGCACTATGATAGTTCATTCCGAGGCGAAGGTTACATTCAGTGCTGTGTAGGCGTTAGACTGTGCGACATGTATTCAAATCAAGAGCTGGCAGAGATACACTTCATGTACGGTAAGGCGGTCGGAAATGCTGCGTTGGCTCGTCGTTTGTACCAGGAGAGGTACCCACAGCGACAATGTCCAGATCGGAAGACATTTGTACGTCTCCATTACCGTCTGTGCGAGTATGGAAAATTTAACTCTCCTGATTTGGGAAGGGGACGACCAAGATCTACAACTCCAGAAGTACAGGAGGAGATTCTGGAGGCTGTGAACATGACTCCTTCTATCAGCACACGAAGGGTAGCGTTGCAAGTCAATGTTCCTCATACGACTGTCTGGAGACGAGACTGTTGAAAGAGTATCAATTGTATCCTTATCATTTGCAACGTGTACAGGCCCTGTCACCAACAGATTACCCTGCACGAGTTAGGTTCTGTCAGTGGTTCTTGCAGCAGTATGGTGTAAATCCGAACTTTCCTGCCTTAGTATTATTTTACAGATGAAGCACAGTTCACACGAGATGGCATAACAAATTTCCACAATCAGCATGTATGGGCGTATGAAAACCCACGTGCAACTGTTCCATCTCATCACCAGGTGCGGCTCTCCCTCAACACGTGGGGCGGTATCATTGGTGATCGATTAGTTGGACCCCGTGTACTTGTAAACAGACTTACGGGGCAGGCGTACACAAACTTCATGGAAAACACCATACCTCATGTTTTAGAAGACACTGCACTGATCAATCGTCAACACATTCACTTCTTGCATGATGGCGCTCCTGCACACTTCAGTCGTACGGCTCGCCGGTACTTGGATCGAAGGTTTCCTGATCGATGGATAGGTAGAGGTGGCCCAATTGCTTGGCCTCCACGCTCACCTGATCTGAACCCTCTCGATTTCTACTTGTGGGGCCATTTAAAATCATTGGTTTATTCGTCACCGGTGCCTGATTTGGAATCCCTTCGGAATCGAATTGTGGCATGTTTTGAGGACATACGCAATACTCCTGGAGTTTGGGATCGTGTTCGCAGGTCAATGAGACATCGATATGAGGTCTGTATTCTAGCAGGAGGTGGACATTTTGAACATCTTCTGTAATGACAACGACCTGCGGAAAGAAAAACGTTCCGGTGAATTTCAATGTTGTGAAGGCCATAACTCGGAAATGAAGCATTTCCGGACACATGTTGTAATGAACTATTTTGATTGTCTACATGTGGGAAATACATACCTGAAATTATGCCCCGTATTTTTGAAACCTCCTGTAGAATATGATCTAAATTTAACAGAAGAAATACTGAAATCGGAAGTAAACACTGAAATACTGAAACAATTGTCTTTAGAGGCAATTAATATTAGGTACCCTCCACAAAACTGGCTTCATTTATACACCGACGGATCCTTGATCTCCAGAGAACAAGGTGCCGGTGCAGGTGTTACGTGCTGTCTCTTCTCACTTTATAGATCTCTTGGATATGGAGCAACAAGTTTTGATGGTGAAATCATTGCAATAAGTGAAAATCTCAGGAATCTTCTATGCGACATCAATAAATTTAGGACTGCAGTTATATTGTCAGACTCCAAAGCAGCTATTCTATCAATAGTCTCTAAACACACACCTTCATCTCAAACAGCAGAAATAACTAAAATGCTCTCTCAATTAATATCACTCAATAAAAGAATTGTATTCCAATGGATGTCATCCCATTGTGGAATCCTGGGAAACGAGAATGCGGATGCTTTAGCAAAGAGGGGCAGCACTGCTACTTACAGACCTGTTACTAAATCTACGTATTACTCTGTGAAAATATTTATTAAATCTACATACATAGACTTCAACAAACAAAATTTGATAACACAATCGCAAGGGAAAAAATGGAACTCTCTGCATCAAAATCTACAGTTAATTTCCGATTTACCACGAAAATCGTCTGTAGCTGCAGTTAGATTGGCAACAGGCCATGATTGTTTGGCCAAACACCTGCATAGAATTGAAATATATCAGTCCCCTAACAGCCCATTGTGCAACTCAAACCAAGAAATGGATTCGGCACACCTCAAAATCTGTGCTTCAGTGGCTGGTCATGATAATATCTTTGAAAAATATTGGAGTGCAAGAGGTCAAATGACTTTATTGTCAAACGCCTGGCATTAGAAAACAACAACACTTTTACTACGTCATACTACTTTTGACCAATAAAACGGTCCGAAAGGAAGTCTTTCAACCAATCATGGCTGCTTATCGCACAATTTTATCGCGTCCCTAGCATTTGTTTAATTTTATCGCGTCCCTAGCATTTGTTTATTTTTATCACTACCCTAGCATTTGTTTCTTTGTTTGCCAACATTTGAAACTGCACTGGTCTGGACGTCAAAAGACAGAAAATTACAAACCACTCCAGTCGATGCACAGCACTTTCAAATATGACTCGCATTGGCATTCAAGAACAAGAATTAATAAAGATCACTGGTCACATATGAAGAGCACCATTCGGAAATCCTAAATAAGTTGAGGGATACACCATGTACATCAACGAGTTCACTTCTTTTACGCACACGTCCAATATAACATCAACTGAACCACCAACCACTAAAACATTTAAATTTGAAAATTGTACTTTCAATAATTGTTACTTTTAAAATTATTCATGTTTATATTTTATTTCATCGTCAATTAAAACGTTTCTTGTTTATTTCATCATCCTTAATTAAAATTTTTCTAACACGTGTTTATATTATTTAGGTTATGTTTGTTGTAGCTTCTGCTATATGATATTAAGGATAATCACGTATCAGAGATTGTTTAATACTAAGATTTATTGAAAATCATCTGTCAAGTGACGTTGATTACTGGGATCCGGATGATTGAAGTGGAATGCAAATGTTTCAATAAAAGTGGAACAATCAACAAAGCCTTCTTGACGAGTAACCGTCCACAGAGGTCAATGAAGATTCCATAGTTGGCACAACTGATAACAAGAAAACATAATCATAAAACACTACTACCATCTAGCGTAATGTTGAGATGGTACAATAATACATTAGAAGACAGTTGTATTTTCGTAAGCCAATTAATATTTTATTGTATTGGAGTGCTTCGTTACGTCTAATCTTTATATACTTTCTTCTAATCCTGTAATAGGCAATTAAATTCCACTCGAGTTTTGATTTTCTCTAGATAAATCAAAATCTCTAGTGAGATTACTGTTGATAAAAAGTACCAGTCAATTTTTTAATATTTCTTGTAATATGTTAGCACTGTGACATTCTAGAATGATTCTATTTCATTTCCAAGTATGTTGGAGTTTTCTTATCATAATAATAACCTTAGGTTTAACTATACTACTCAATTTATCTCAGAGATGGGGAAATTTCGATATAATGTATATGATTGAAGTAAAACTAATTTTAAGTCCTTATAAAAACAAATTATCCTAACTATAGGCTAGGTTAGGTAGGCATTTTAAAAGTATTGTGTTTAGGTTCAACAAGTTAAAAAATTGTCAGCCAATACGCTTATTTTGTAAATTTAGGATATCTTCTGTTAAAATCTGGAATAGATAAAAAAGGATACTTATTGTCTTTCACAAATCCATAATTTGTGTACATGGCATGATCTAGACCGAAAAACTAGGTTAGTTGCTAATAATAAACTTTTAATTACACCTTAATTACCTCACGTTTGTAAATTGTAATTTAATAACAAATTATTAACGATATATTACTGATGTTACTAAAACATGATCCAAACATGTGTAATGTACACATACATAAAGTCATAAATATCATGAAAGCTTTTAAAATTGGTGTGAGCTAGCAGGCTCCTAATTAATGTTGACAAGGATTATATTTTCATAAAAGTAGTATTTTTTTCTTATTATCCGTTAACAACTGCATCTACATGTAAATTATTGGCACAGTTCTCGATGATAATCTCTGTTGGAATCCTGATCTTGATTATGTCTCTAGCAAACTAAACGAAATTTGTTATGCTATAACATGTTTAAAGCAGACTCTTGATCGTACAAATTTGTTAAATATATATTTTGCATATGCTCAATCTGTCTTATCTTATAATACAATACTCTGCGGCAATGTAAGCTGGAAAAAAAAAACTGCCGCTCTCGCTCGCTGTGCGCGTTGCACTTGTCTTTCGAGTCTCGTCTCGTAAGTCTCGTGCGCTTCGATTCTTGCTCATCATTTCCGAAATAGCATTTGGCTGGCGTGGAAAGATTTCGTATCTTTGAATAGCATGTATTATTCAAATAAATAACATTAAATATGTTTAATTTACACAAAAAGACATAACAAAATAGTATCATAGTTATCAAAATGTTCTGGTTCTATTATCAGATATTACCTATGGTTATATAAATAGAAAAAAATTCTCAAATAAATTTGCATTTCTAAGAAACATAAAACATAACGTTAAATAAAGTGTTAATATATTTTTACTTGAGATTGTGCACTTTATCTCAAACATACGAAAAAAATTCCTAGCGTTTTAACAAGGACCTAGTAGGCTAATTAAATAAAGATTGGGAAACGGATTATTATACACTGAAAGGTAGAGATGATATTTCAAATAGACTACTTGATTGTTTATACATATATAACAGTTGCCAAAACAGGTAAAAGTTCAGTCTGGGATAAAAAACTGTGGCGAGTCAAGGCTGCTTGACGTTCGAGAGTTGACCACTCCCGAAGTCTTGATCATTGATTCACTCCCAAATCAGTCAACGACGTCGTAAGCAGTATTGTCGTGCGAGTTTTTGGTTTCTCGGGCTCTGTTAGTCTTGATTTCTCGATCGTCGTTCAACTCTAGTAAGCAGTGTTCAGAGGGTTTTTATTATTTAGAAATTCATTTTACGAATTATTTATAATTTAAAACCAAGGGAATTTCTTAGAGACATTTTTAGAAATTGTAGACTTTTAACCATTACTTAAATATTTATAAGTGAACTTTCTTTTATAAAAAGAATAGCGAAATATTTCAATTAAATGAGATATTCATGTGTATTATACAAGGAAAAGGAATTAAATATTTATTGAAATCTACAGGACATCTTATTATTCAAAGTTTCTCGTTGTTTCTGTCAGTTACATTGTAAATAAATTACCACTTGACATAATACAAATTTGTAATATGAAGAAGGACTATTTGTTTTTACAATGTTTTTAGGTTCACTTCAAGAATTTTATTGATTGACTTGTCCATCTATGCATTATATGGCAGCTGAAAAAAATAAATAATATGATATAAATAAGTAAAGAAGTAAATAAGTTAATAAACAAATAAGTTTGTGAGAAATAAGTAAGGGAATAAGCTAGTGAATAAGTCAATAAATGAATGAACAAATAAAAAAATTTGTAGGTCAATAAATGAATATATATATAAATTAATCAATAGATAAATAAATAAATAAATAAATAAATAAATAAATAAATAAAGAGACACGTAAACGAACAAAAGAATAAACGATAAATAAATAATTAAATACGGTAAGTAAATAAATAAGTGAATAAATAAATAAGTGAATAGATAAATGAGTGGATTAACGGATGAACCGATAAACGGGTGAACGAGTGAATGGATGACTAAATAAATACATAAATAAATACTATGTAATTAAAGACATAATAATAATAGGAAATAAAATAAAATTTGACCTCTTATTTTTGTTACAGCGGAGGAAATGGAATTTAATATGGTGTTCATCAGGTGAAGAAGACCTGGTGGCTTCTCATCATTGGTGAGTTAATTATAATACATATATATTTTTTTTTAACATGTATGTAAGTGCTGTGATTATCTATGAATGTGGACGGACGCTAAGAGAAAATTTACTTTTTCTATTGAACGTGCTGTGAATAAACGACGTTACCAGTTGGTTATTTTCATTAGTTACATTCACTTCTGAACTTCATAACGCTGCCAGATTCTGTGATCGACAGAATGTCTGTCAGTTTTAATTGTTTTGAAAACGGATAGTAGCGTAGAGCAGTCGTCCAATTTATTTCGTGTAGGTCACGTTTTGCTATTAAGGTATAACAGTTTGTTGTGTAAAGTGCTCCATTTGTACTGTACGGGAGACGTAATGTTTTCCTCGAAACCAAATGGATACTAATTTAGACGAGTGTCAATCGTAGATATGAACGAACATCGATGTATTCTGTGTCGAGATTTACGATAGCTGATATTAAACAGTGAACTGAATCTACTTAATTATCTGTGTTAAAGTTTATTATCGTAGACATGATTATCGACATTTGCTAGTGATTGAAACAGAGTTTGAAACAGTCACTTACCTACTGTCGGAAGAAAAGTTAGACAGAAACGTAGTAGGTATTAGATCTTATCTTGTATCTGTATATATCTGTAAATATTAGACCCTATTAAAGTTTCTTCATATCTTTCTGTGGCACTCAAAACAATGCATTACCGTACGTAAAAAGGGTGACACTTCGTAAGAAAACACGTCAAGAATTTTTCTGACCCGTTTCGAAGACGGAGATTATTATTAAAACTGCTTTCTTTCGCATAGCAATTCATCATAAAAATATACTTAGAATGGTAGACTTTCAGGTATCATTTTTCTAGCATGTTAGCATTCAAGGATATTATTTCCTTTCTTAAGCATATTTCAGTTTTTTATATGCTTCTAATTTTATTTATCAAAAATGTCTTCACTAAACACGTTATAAATCTTATTTCTGAGGGTTAAAAATGATCTGTTCCGTAAATCCTATTTAAATTATATACAGGATGAATCAGTTAAAGATTGAAAAAAATACACCGGAAATAAGAGGATGCTCTACTGATTATTTTCAGATACGAAACTTGGGGTCTGCGAAGCCAGATCAAGGAAATATAGGCTTAAACATATCTATCGCCACCGTTTATTGTTGTCACTCTAAACCACATATTATTTAAATTTTAAAATTATTTTTATTTCATTTTATAAACCAGAGTTAAGTACGTACCACTTTGTACCTCACAACACTTGCTCGAAATGACGGCCACCAATCTCTATTCATGAAAGACATTCGCTTACGAGTTTTTGCCGCACCCTTTCAAATATCCCTAACGTGTTTTTAATCAAATCGCAGGCGATTACAATCCTGACAACTAATTTCATGTCCGTCTTCGCTAGATTATCACAAAAAAAAAATTTATTTGGATTCATGTTGGGTGACCTCGCAGGCTATTAGAATATGGTCTCCCCTTCCAATTCAGCGACCTGGAAATTAAACGTCCAGATGGTTGCGGATATTTACACTGAAGTGAGGAGATGCCCCGTCGTGCTGCAGTCACATCCTTCTACTTACAGCAAAGGATATGTCTTGCAACAATTCAGGAAAAATTATTTTCACGAACCGCAAGTACACGTGTACGTGTGGCCGTTTAGACGGGAAAATGGGAGATATTTCCCAATAGCATGAACTTGTAGTGTAAAATAGGCTATCGACTCAAATATTTAAAGCGAAACTGAATACATCGCCTTAATCTGCCTCCGTAGACTGAAATTTCCCTGTCTTAAATGTTCAGTAGACAGACTTCTGTTTCTGTCGAATTTTGTACGCTTTTACTGAATCACCAGCTACAATAAAACAAACTTTAGTATTAAATTTTGAAAACTTCATCATTCATCATATTATCATACCCCGGTATGTTGACTTACAAACTGTCCGAAGGTTGCGAAAGTTACTCTTGTGCTTTGATGTATCTAACTACTGATCCATATCTCTAACACCAGTAAGAAGTAAAGTTTTCGAATATATAATATTTAATCTATAAATGCTCTTTCAAACGTTTCGATTTATTTAACAAAGATCAGCATGAATTTTACTTATGGTAAATGTACTGTATATAACGATAAAAAGTTAAGTGTATTGGAGACTATGCTTTAGCAAGTATTTGTGACTTGAGTAAAGCCTTTCTTTACTTATAGAAATACACATTGTTTGCTAGTAAGGAAAGACAACAATAACACACATCAATATTCTCTTCCCGATATCTCGCATATCTTTTCTGTTACGAACCAACGTAGCTTATAGCCTCAAAATCGCTACGCTGCGCGCCATTTTTAAGTTTAATTTGCGAACACTCTGAACGCGGGCCGCATTTCACATGTTTCCCCTTAATACGTTGAGGTCACCCACATATGGGTCAGGGACCTCATGCGGCCCGTAGGTAGCAAGTTTGACAAGTCCGTGGTGAAGTATCATGAAACTCTGAGAATTTGTTTTTACTGTAGGAAAACATATGTAACGAGACTTAAATATATGCAGTAAGAATATGGTTATGCATTCCTCTTTATTGGAAATCAAAACACCGTTATTAATATAGCACAGAATATGATTATAATTATATCCCGTCCATTTAATATTATTTGCTTTTAGACAGATACATTATTTTATCTCCAGCAGCATTGTAGGCCTAGATCTGAGCCATAAAATATTGCCTTTGAAGATCTCTCTTTAAAATAGCACTTGATTTTATTTTATTTACATAGAATTCATTGCATACCAACCACCAAGAGAAATTTAAATTAAATTTCTTAACGTAATGATTAATTTTTGGTCCTATAGAATATATCTGTTATAGTAAGAATTGAAATTAGACGAGAAAAATTCGCTCCTGCGCCGGAGATCGAACCAGGGTCCTTGGTTCTACGCATAAAGCGCTCTAACCATTGAGCTACGCCGAAGTTCAATCCACAGCACCGGATCGAATCCCTCTCCTCCAGTGTTTTTCCCTTTGTAGCCTGACTCCAAGTTCGACATATATATTGACATTTATATTAAGTCAATTACCATTATACAAGCAGCGCACTCAATTGAATTACTTGGCGGCCGGGATTCCACAGTAATATGCACTGTTAGGCGAAGAATCTACGTAATGATTAATTTTTGGTCCTACAAAATATATATGTTATGGTAAGAATTGATATTAGGTTCGATCCCCGGCGACAGAGCGAATTTGGAGAAAAATTCGCTCTGTCCCCGGGGATCGAACCCTGGTCCTTGGTTCTACGTACCAAGCGCTCTAATCATTGAGCTACGCCGAAGTTGAATACACAGCGCCGAAGCGAATTTTGCTCTTCTAATATCAGTTCTTACCATAACAGATATATTCTGTTGGACCAAAAACTAATCATTACGTACATTCTTCGCCCAACAGTGTCTATTACTGTGGAATCCCGGCCACTAAGTCATTCAATTGAGTGCGCTCCTTGTATAATGGCAGTTGATTTAATATATTTTAACATACATGTCGGAACTAGGAGTTAGGCCACAAAGGAAAAGACACTGGAGGAGAGGTATTCGATCCGGTTCTGTGGATAGAACTTCGGCGTAGCTCAATGGTTAGAGCGCTCGGTATGTAGAACCAAGGACCCGGGTTCGAGCCCCGGCGCCGGAGCGAATTTTTCTCCTCTAATAAGAGTTCTTACCATAACAGATATATTCTATAGGACCAAAAATTAATCATTACGTAGATTCTTCGCCCAACAGTGCATATTACTGTGGAATCATGGCCACCAAGTCACTTAATTGAGTGTGCTCCTTGTATAATGGCAATTGACTTAATATAAATGTCAACATACACGTCGAACTTGGAGTCAGGCCACAAAGGGAAAAACACTGGAGGAGAGGGATTCGATCCGGTGCTGTGGATTGAACTCCGGCGCAGCTCAATGGTTAGAGCGCTTGGTACGTAGAACCAAGGACCCGGGTTCGATTCTCGGCGCCGGAGAGAATTTTTCTCTTCTAATATCAATAAATTTCTTAAGTTCATCATGCTGTTTTTATGAACTAACCTTGAATGTGAAAGTAACTGATACCGTACTCAATACATATTGTAGAAAAACGTTTAGTAAAAGATAAATGATGGTCTCTACAAAAACAAGAGAAAAGAATTCTGATCCATCGTTCACTTTTCAGTTTTTCAATACGATGCAGAATGATTGTGGATGAGGTTTGTTATGAGATACCAAAACTGCTCCGATCATGAATATTAAATCTCACAAGGGTATTAGATCCTGTAGCCTTTTCCTTTGTCCATTACTTGATCATTACGAAGGCTTTTTATTTCTCGGCATAAAAGCAAGAGGTGAACAACGATTTAAATTTGAATCGGACAGAGAACCCTCGACTTCAGTTACAGTTTAATATTAACAAAGTTAATTACAGTCCTGGAAAATGTATTGTAAAACGTTCAGATCTGAATTGTATTTCACTTGGATATCTCTCGTCATTTTATAGGTCTGTGTGTTTAATTCAGAAACCACACAACACTGGTGAAACTTCTCTCTAATGTATCTTTCATCGATACACAATTACATCAAATCTTGCATAACAATGCCCGTCGAACACATTTCAATCCTTTGAAGGTTTAGCAGTCATATTTACAGGTAAAGGGTGCGTCAGAAAGAACGGATGGATTTCAAACTATCGATACGCAACGAGGAGAGAGATATAGTGAGGGGGACCACGACTGTTGGGTCAGCCATAGAATGCAGTTTCAGTTGAGAATATGGTGTTGGTCTGGTGTACAACGTGCTTTCATCGTAGAGACATTTTTGAAAAATGAAGAGACTTGATCGCCACTCAGGACTCATTTCGACATCGGATGTCACGCTAGGATTCCAACTCGGAATACAATTTTGCGGTGGGTGGCTTCATTTCGTATCACAGGTTCAACATTAAAGAAGAAGTCACCTGGACGAAATTCTATTGCACTGAGATTGTCCGAGGCTACGGTAAGATCTCGTGCCTTGCGATTTCTTTCTTTGGGACCATTTGAAGGCGTAAGTTTGTAAACATCGATCACATACACTGGACGAACTGAAGACAGCGATTCGCGAAGAAATCGTGGCAATTGCACCAGCTATGACTGTGAAAGTGATGGCGAACATCAGAAAACGCCTCGATGCCTGTTTATTGAAAGCCAAGGACATCATATGGATAATGTTGTTTTCCATGAATAAACTGCATGTATTGGTGAATACGTTGATAACAATAAATTTTTGATTTGATGAATCTTTACAATTTTCTTGCCATGTGAAATCCATCCGTTCTTTCTGAATCACCCTGTATCATGTTTATCATATACCTCTTCGGCAGAACATAGATATCTCTAGTTATTCTTCGTCAAATTATTTTCGGAACTAGAAACTTACTGCACAATACGGGCAAATAGCAACCAAATGTGATCTCAAAAGCGAATGTATGTTGGTGGTGATGTAAAGTCTTGTGTCATTCACAGTTATGGATTTCTACATGTGGAGATAGTATATTATTACAGGTAACTTACAGGAATCAGATAATTGCTAAGAATGTAAATAAGTATACTAGTTTATTACCACTTCTGTTATTTCTACTTATACTATTAACACTATTTCTATTACTATTACTTATGCTATATCTACTTCTACTACTACTTCTGTCATTGCTACCTCTGCTATTTCTAATTCTGCTACTACTGCTGCTGATATTTCTACTGCTACTAGTACTCGTACTTCCACTACTGTTGCTACATCTGCTATTTCTACTTCTGGTATTTCTACTTCCGCTACTACTACTACTTCTGCTATTTCTACTTTTGATACTACTACCACTTATGCTATTTCTACTTCTGCTACTAGTATTTCTGCTACTACTACTTCTGCTATTTCTACTTCTACTGCTACTACCTATGCTATTTCTATATCTGCTACTAGTACTTCTGCTATTACTACTTCTGCTATTTCCACTTCTGCTATTTCTATTGCTACTACTACCACTTACGCTATTTCTACTTCTGCTACTAGTATTTCTGTTACTACTACTTCTGCTATTTCTACTTCTACTACTACCACCTATGCTATTTCTATTTCTGCTACTAGTACTTCTGCTATTGCGACTTCTGCTATTTCTACTTCTGCTATTTCTATTGCTACTACTACCATTTATGCTATTTCTACTTCTGCTACTAGTATTTCTGCTACTACTACTTCTGCTATTTCTACTTCTGCTACTAGTATTTCTGCTACTACCACTTCTGCTATTTCTACTTCTGTCACTAGTATTTCTGCTACTACTACTGCTATTTCTACTCCCATTACTACTACTTCTGCTATTTCTGTTGCTACTGTTACCACTTATGCTATTTCTATTTCTGCTACTAGTATTTCTACTACTACTTCTGCTATTACTACTTCTGCTGTTCTTACTTCTACTACTACCGCTTATGCTATTTTTACTTCTGCTACTAGTATTTCTGCTCCTACTACCTCTGCTATTTATATTGCTACTACCACCATTTATGCTATTTCTATTTCTGCTATTAGTATTTCTGCTACTACTACTTCTGCTATTTCTACTTCTGCTACTATTACATCTGTTATTTTATTTCCGTAATACTTATAGTACTTCTGGTGCTGTTGCTGCTGCTACTGCTACTATTTCTACTTCTGGTATTAGTACTGCTTCTACTACCTGTTTCTGAATAGGGGGTATAGTTTCACGTCTGCTGTTACTACTACTGATACTACTACTACTACTACTTCTGCTACTACCACTATAAAATTAATACGAGATTGTTCCATTATTTCATATTTACCTTTATATTTGCAAGAAAATTTCAAGTACTAAAGAAAGCTGAAATTTAAGAGGACGGAATAAAGCACAACACGTAACATATAGTCTTCTGGTCTCAAGTGTAAACGTTCCGAACGACTTAACGAGGTATTAAATTTATCACAATTTATTTTCCAAATAATCCACTGCGGTGAGAGAGAAAAACACAGTAATAAATCACATAGTTAAGAAAAGGGAATGTTATCAACATAAAATATGAGAACGTGGGTTTATGTGCGGAGTGGACACGCATTGAGCTCTTGCCTAGACACGACAGGAGCCATGTCTGAAACGATAACTCAGCAACACAAAGTGTCTGCTTTCTAAACACGGCAATATGAGGTAATTAAAGGAACCGGTTTTAAATCTTGTAGTTATTCATAAATGTGAAGCATTAATTGAGACAATACATTACTAATATTAACATATTAACAAATATACCCTACAATTCTGCAAGTATTTGCATAATTACTTTATATTTCCCCAATATCATAGTTGTTCGATGTTAATCTCTTTTTAGACGCAGAGTCGGAGTTCTGTCTAAGGTATAAATAGAGACGACTATTTGTTTCACGCTCAACCCTCCCTTATCTACAGGATTAATAGAGCCTTTTCCAGGAATCATCGAAGTTTTTAAAATTAGGCTTTAAATTATTACTAACCGGAGTAGTGCAAGTAACGTCATGAATACGGAAAGAGATTTGAATTACAGTAAGAGCGAGTAGTGTTTGACAATGAAGCTATAATGTTGTAGTACCATTAAATATTTTTGAATTGATAGTAAAATGTATTATAGTGACATTAATGTCATATTGTATTGTATTTATTAACATTCCATGGCATTCATTCATTTCTTCACAGTTAGAATATGGAACAGGTCAAAAAACTTAATACTACTATAAAGTCTTAGGGCCGTATCATAGACTTCTTAGCGCGGGCTTCCGGTGGATGATCAGCGAACTAACGTTTTTCTTATTCCTAAACCAGTGTTAGCAATATGATATGATATGATATGAATTCTGTACAAATAACCAGTCGATAGCCGGGGCTAGTTTAGCACGCTCGTAGCGCGGGCTAACGAAATGTCTATAAATAACACCGTTAATTTATAGTCACAGTCTAGTTGAACTATATATACAGAAGAGGTTTACAATATAGTCTACTAGTACAACACAAAGTTTTAGTATCGATTTCATGAAGCGTTGTTGAATGTCTTGAATTCACCTATACCTACAGAATAGAAGGCGTGAGAAATTAGGTACTTCTTTAATTTGGCCCTAAATAATTTTATGTTGTGAGTTTCATTTTTTATATCGATAGAGAGGCTATTAAACATTTTTGCTGCTATATAACGAACTCCTTCTTGATAGCATGATAGACTTGCCGATGGAATATGAAAGTTATTTTTTGTCGCGTATTTATGCTATGAACTGTTGAATTAGTTAAAGTTTGCACGATTATGCCTACATACGAGGAAGAGTATTAATGAAAATATATACTGACAAGTTATGGGCATTATTTGTAGTTTTTTTTAAATAGTCGTGTATTTGGCACCTAATATTATTCTAATTACTCTTTTTTGTAGTAGGAATAAACTGTTACTATCTGTGGAATTTCCTCGGAATATTATTCCAAAACTCATTACCGAGTGGAAGTATGCAAATTATGTTTTTTTTAAGGTATTGACATTCACTATATTTTGCATAGAGCTAATAGCAAAACATGCTAAATTTATTACTTATTGCATATTCATTGAATGTAACTTCTAGCCTTATATTATTTTGTAATTATTATTTAGTGTGTTTGCATTCATTTACTCAACTTGTGCTTGTATGACTATATAAATTTTTTATTAGTGTTCTTTAAATATTAGTAAAATTGTATCAGCTTCTTTTGTTTCTGACTAAGTGGAAGAGAAGGCCTGATGGCCCTAACTTCGCCAGAATAAATAAGTTATTATTATTATTATTATTATTATTATTATTATTATTATTATTATTTTAGAACAAAATTAAGAAGTAAAGGTGATAATGCATTTCCTAGCTTTAGCATTCAGTGAATTGGAACAGGATTATACATAAACTGGTCTAGGCCTATATGGAGTTACATTTATGTGATAGCTTATTAAAAGTTAAAATAGTTTCGTTGCACCTTTCAACAACATAATATATAAACACATTTTTATTTGTTGCATTTCTTCTGATTTGTTGAAGTAGATACATTAATTGCTGATGGAAGTCGTATAGGAGAAATTATGGGAAAAGGGGGGGGGGGAAACAGACGCAATAGCTGATGATGGAACGGCAACATAATGTGAACGCGGCCAAGGCTTTTACCTAATCCGTATAGCAGTGAAGTTTAAGAGGAAAGAAAAGACTGCGTTTTAAAAGTAAGTGCAAAACCTGAATCTAATCTTAAAACTAATCCGTAATTGTTGCAAACTGTAGCACGTATTCCAGTGCTGTTGACTCGACTTCTTCGTATCGCTGCTGTAGTTTACTTTACAATATATCAAGAGCGCTCTGACCTTATTTACAACCATGCGTATGGGGATTATGAAGTTCATATCTCTCTAACTAGTTAGTAAAGGAGATTTGTGACCGTTGATAACTCTACACAATTCTACAATGGTTTTGAATGCGGATTCCAGACTGAAAAAAAAAATGTATTACAGTTATTAAGAATTACTTCGTTCATATCGCATATATGTTAAGCAAATGTCTCTGCACCTAAATATAATAAAATAACTGTCGTTATTACAAATTTGAAACATCGTGGGCTTTCTTACTTACTTACTTACTTACTTACTGGCTTTTAAGGAACACGGAGGTTCATTGCCGCCCTCACATAAGCCCACTATTGGTCCCTATCCTGAGCAAGATTAATCCTGTCTCTACCATCATATTCCACCTCCCTCAAATCCATTTTAATATTATCTTCCCATCTTCGTCTCGGCCTCCCCAAAGGTCTTTTTCCCTCCGGCCTCCCAGCTAACACTCTATATGCATTTCTGGATTCGCCCATACGTGCTACATGTCTTGCCCATCTCAAACGTCTGGATTTTATGGTCCTAATTTTGTCAGGTGAAGGATACAATGTGTGAAGCTCTGCGTTGTCTAACTTTCTCCATTCTCCTGTAACTTCATCCCTCTTAGCCCCAAATATTTTCCTAAGAACCTTATTTTCAAACACCCTTAGTCTCTGTTCCTCTCTCAAAGTGAGAGTCCAAGTTTCACAGCCATACAGAACAGCCGGTAATATAACTGTTTTATAAATTCTAACTTTCAGATTTTTTGACAAAAGACTAGATGACAAAAGCTTCTCAACCGAATAATAACAGGCATTTCCCATATTTATTCTGCGTTTAATTTCTTCCCGAGTGTCATTTATATTTGTTACTGTTGCTCCAAGATATTTGAATTTTTCCACCTCTTCGAAAGATAAATTTCCAATTGTTATAGTTCCATTTCGTACAATATTCTGGTCACGAGACATACTCATATACTTAGTCTTTTCGGGATTTACTTCAAACCCTATCGCTTTACTTGCTTCAACTAGAATTTCCGCGTTTTCCCTAATCGTTTGTGGATTTTCTCCTAGCATATTCACGTCATCCGAATAGACAAGAAGCTGATGTAACCCATTCAGCTCCAAACCCTGTGTATTATCCTGAACTTTCCTAATGGCATATTCTAGAGCGAAGTTAAAAAGTAAAGGTGATAGTGCATCTCCCTGCTTTATCCCGCAGTGAATTGGAAAAGCATCAGATAGAAACTGGCCTATACGGACTCTGCTGTAAGTTTCACTAAGACACATTTTAATTAATCGAACTAGTTTCTTGGGCTAGCTAACGTTATAGTGGTTCTCTCTATAGTTATCCCTTTCTCTGCTCAACTTCACAACGCCGTGCTTCCCATCTTCACCTGCCTCGACATCAAAATTCTTGACGCGATTATATTCGGATGCAGACTCAGTCAACATCGAACTTCAATTCCCACCGATTTTTATACTTCAAGAGGGTATACGATAAGTGATTCGTAAATCTGATTTTACTTTCTTACTGCTTTTTATTTTGCAGTCGAAAATTATCGCGTCAGTTTTCAGATTTTCTCAGTACATCAATCTTTCTATAGTAAGGCATTTTTATTTCTATTGTATTCGTATTTCAGCGAAGTTTCCTATCGTAACTCACGATTCGTGCAAAATGCAAGTTTCTAAATCATCTTATGTTGGATAAAATAAAATTATTTTGCTAGCTAGTTCTTAAATTATGTCCTACTTATATTAAATTGCTTATGTTAGTTCTATTCACGTCTATTTTAAATCAACTGCTCTATCCATGCAGTAAACAATAGACGCATTCCATCGCATTCTATGTTGGCAAACATGATGGAGTTTACTGCCTTTTTATCACAACCGTCACTATGCAAAAGGGCACAATTCCCTCTGGCTTTTGATCAAGCCTTTGCTATAAAATTAACCTCTTACGTGTTTTGAATCTTTCTTTTAAAGCGAAATGTTTATACATTTTGATTACACAACTTTTAACACTATATCACTTCGGAAAACGTATTATGTGTCTTTCACGTGTTAAATTTTATATTACCTTGTTAATATGCTTCGGCCTGCTATTGGCCATCTTCAGAACTGGTTGTTGCTGGTCTTGGAGCCTTTTGTTTTCTTTCCTGTGAGGTGTGTTTGTGTAGTGTAATGTGGAGGCAAAGAGTGTATGTGTTCTAAAATTGAGTTGTGTGTTGAGAATTTAGTTTGGATGTGTTTTTGTGTGTCTTTACAGACGTGGATAAATTATTAGACTAAAACGTTTTCTTGGAAATATAATTCGTCATATGAACAAGCAGTATAATTCACAGAGTATCTATTGTTGTAAATATGATTGTTTACATCTTCTGGTATATTTTTCCAATGGTTGAGTATATTTTTCTGGATATGTTGGTACTACTGGTGTTTTAATTATATACTACAGAAGATATTTTCCCTTGGCCTGCAAGAAGACCGGACATAAACGAAATTGAAAATCTGCGATGTATACTGAAGAAGAAAGTGAATAAAAAGAGGCTTACAACAAAACATGGACTCATTTAAGCTCTGTCTGATATCTGGCTAAATGATGCTGATATTCAAAGAAAGTGTCAAACTTTGGTTTCCAGCATCCCTGACAAAATCAACGTGTTAATAAAGTATAAGGGAATGTTAACAACATATTAATAACCTCCAGACTCAATTTTCTGTTCATTATATCTGTGCAAAATACATTTTTGTTCATTATTTCTACCGATAAATACAGCTTCGTTGCACATATAATTAATTTAGTGTAATAATTTGTCCACGTCTGTATATTTTGTATTGTTCTAGTGTGTTTAGTTTCTGCTTTTTGGTTGGATGTGTAGAATCTCCATGTGTGTGTTGATGTCTCTGTAGGTGTGGCTAGAATTTGTGATGTGTTCTGCATATGTGGAGGTGTTTTGTAATTTTGTTAGGGCTGTGATGTGTTCTTTATAACGTGTTTGAAATGATCTGCCTGTCTGTCCTATGTAGAAGTTGTTGCAGGTGTTACATTTGAATTTGTATACGCCTATGTGGTTATATTTGTTTGTTTGTGTTGTTTGAGTGTTGAGATGTTTTTGTAGAGTATTATTTGTTCTGTATGCGATGTTGTAATTTAATTTCTTGAATGAGGTTGCAATCTTGTGTGTGTTTTTGTTTTCGTATGTTAGTGTGATGTATAACAGTGCAGAAGAATGTATTAGTTGATAGATGACATTATGATATATGGATCATATACGAAAAATTAAGAGGAAGGCAGAAAATAGGAAAGACCAGAATGCTGGGTTAATAGTGAAATATTTGCTCTTGGGCAGAACACCATGAATGAATGAAACCTCATATTATTTTCCCCAAATTGGAGAATTGATTGAATCTCTTTCTCGCATCCCATTTCGTCAAAATTCCTAAGTCCATTTTAAGATAAAGTTTTTACAAAGAATTTATACAGGGACATCATTTTATTTTTACTTCAATTTTTATTGTACCTGAGTTTTTTAATGTACTTCACTCCCATCCCTTCTACTAATGAAGTTCAACAGTCCTCCACACAGATCGAAGACCGCATATATAGTCATAGTAGCCTTACGGTCATAGTAAACAGTACGTTTCAAAAATATGTTCTCGTTTTCCAGTGATGAAAGAGCTTTGAATATTGCATCATTTTCCATTTGCCTACGTCGTATCCCAGTTTCCCCCACCTGCTTCTATTCGCCTCTCTGTAAATGTTAGTGGCTGGGATGTCTTAGCTCTTTTCTGAGAACATTATTTATGTTAGGAATTGGACGTCTACGTAATATTATACCCATACAATAACTTAAATAAAAGGACCTCGTAACCACTTGGACGGACAGTAGATAGCATGTCTGAGTAATTTTATCTTTTCGGATCGGGCAGAAGTGAAGATTGAATTTACAGTACGTAAGGTCTCTTTTATAGAGTAGGTACAGAATTATTTCAACATGAGTTACTGATACGAAGTACGAACTTGGTAATTGGAATTACGTACAATAGTCTATAGTGCAATAATATGCAAAAAAGAACTGAAGTCTGTATTGAAATGAACGGCCACCATTTTAAAAAATGTGTTTAATTATCCATATTATGATTATTATTTTTCAATTTAACTTCATTCTCTATATTGTACGCTAATATGTTGTAGACAGTATAATATACTTGAGGGTGGTTGTCGTTATTGAGGCCCCACGTTGGGCGCCATTTGAGGGTGTTTGTCGTTATTGAGGCCCCACGCTGGGCGCCATTTGTGGGTGGATGCGTCTCGGTGTTGCGCGAGACTCACTCAGGGTAGCCGAGGTACGGTTGTGGTGTAGGTTGATGTCGGGAATAATCCCAAGCCGGCTACTTATATAAAAGGCAGTGTAAATTCCAAAACTATAAGTTTATTGTCGTATTCACTTGGTAAACCCTAGAGTATGTATTTCCGGCTGACTTATCATTCAATCGTTGGTCGCAATTCGGTATCGACTCAGTTGCAGCTCTGAATAAGCTCTATCCGATACTATAAATTCAATACTCTGTCCAGTACACTATGACACGAAGCGAAATAGTAGTCCTGTCGACACCAAACGAAGTAGTTATTCTGCCCTGTATGTAGGGCCGCCGACACGATGTAAAGTTGTTTTGATGATCTCCGCTCCGAAGCGGAATAGTAGTCGTCGACACCAAACGAAGTAGTTAATAGGGCCGCCGACACGATGCGAACTCGTTTTTATGATCTCCGCTCCGCGGCGGAATAGTAGTCGTCGTCTCCGCTCCCCGTCACCCTTATTTATAAAAACCTATCCCACGCTAGAACTAACTATTCTATTGGTTAAAAACTACGTCACTAACTGGCCTAAAATCTATTCCCTATTGGTCCAAAGTGACCTCATAAGCTGGACCAAGATCTCTTCTTATTGGGCGCGAAATATGTCATCTCTAAATTTAAACTTTGGATTTCCCATAACATCTAATTAGTTTGTATATCTCACAAGAATACCCGTTCTTTGGAAAACCCAAGCTTGGCAGTATCTTTCCCACGGGTCTAGTCCAACTTTAGAATTTTATGCTTCAACGAGTCTCTATGTACGAAACCCCACTCAAGGTGGCCCTAAATCTGTCCGATGCTGACAAGTGACGACACACCTGTGTGAGGAGCTAATTCTAACGAAGTCGCCAGAACATCCCCGCGAATACATGTAATAAAAATATGGAGATATCACTTCGCTGATAAATCGGTCTCTCCCTCTCCTAATTACTGCTTCATACTGCATAACGAATACGTCCGCATGGAAAGCTCAGTTCGTGAGTAGAAACACTTATTGTTAATACTGTACTGTATTTTGATTAAACAAAAACCTAATGAAAATTATCTTAATCAAAATCGCGATATTTCCTAGTTTACGTAAATGGATTAACTACTTTTCTTCCCTCCCATACCTAGTAAAGTGATTTTTTTGTATATTACGCCAGTATCATCGAACTCCATTCGTGGAAGGAGGTAGCAAAAGGTGTTTCCGATTCTTAATCGTTGATCCAAATAGCCAGGTTAATATTAGAAATGTTAGTAAAAATAAAATGATGTCCCTGTATTTTAATAGTATAGGATAAATTATATACTTCATTAGTTGTGAGGCATTTGTACCTGATTTCTAAATATGTTACCACAAAGGGAGTGTACAAACACCATGAGAAATCACGGAATAATTCCTTAATAAAAGTCAAACTGTGGACGTAAGAGAGTGTAAGCAAACACTGTATCGGAGTGACACTCTAGATCCCCCTGTTTGGAAGTTAGTCTGGTTCAATTAACACACAGTTATTCCACGAACGGGGAAGAACATTTGTTTCGCCTGCAGGATTTAACCTCGATTCCGCTATCGATTGTGGTTGGTCTCGATGGTCAACACGTGAGAGCTATCAATACTCCTGTTCGGTGCGTGTAGCGCAGACCTTGTTATCTTGCGGACCATGTCCCTGTGCGTCCCTGCCGCTAAATATTATTTAGTCTGTCTTTCTCCAGAAAAGTCGATAACGATTGCTGAATGTTGGAGCGTTTATCAGAACATGAAGCATCCTAGGTTTCGCAACGCAATAATAGACATATGTATAGACTATATTAGGCGTCTCAAGGCCAATGCATAAAAGTTATTACAGAGAGTAAATGTAGATAGCATAGTCAGCTGAAGAGATAAGCACAATACCCGAAGATAGCCGATCTTTGATTCGTGTTCCAAGCATGAGCGAGCTAAGTTGTAACTGTTGCGGAAAAATGCCAGAGAGCTGTACTTTTGAGTTGTACTGTCACAATAGACGGTTGTTTTCGGAAGGAATTTCTTAAGTAGTTTGCAGTAATAATAATAATAATAATAATAATACATTTTTTCTAATTATATATCAGTGTGTAAAAAGAAGACATCTGAAGCATGAAGTACCATACTGTACATGTTACTTAATTATTTAAGCACAAGGAACTGACTACCCTACTCCATTATCTCCTGGCCTAGTTGACTCATAAGTGGTGCCTTGTTGGTATCACTTGTGAAGTTCAGACCTGTCTTAGGACAGTTGACTAAACAACAATACTTCATTTCTAGTAAATGGCTTTTGGTATCGCTCTTTTTTTAGTTTATACTATATTTAATTAAATAAAATTCAATTAAATAATAATAATAATAATAATAATCCAATATTAATATATTAATTGCAATAATAGTTAAATACCATGTTTCGTAATGTTTTCTATAATTAAAAATAACCAAAACATCTTAGAAATTCACAAACAATTATTTTAAATTAGAACTATTCAAATCTTAAATCTGGTCTCAAATTCTTTTCTCAGGTCCTTCAGTACATCATTATATTTCTTCTCTGGTTCTCAAAGAAGAGTTATTCTATATCAAACACCGGGAAAGACTCAAGTCATACATCATTATATTTGTTACACTGGTCTTGATTCAAATTAGGTAACAATTTTAGATTAATAAAGTGGTAACAATTACCCACTGAAACTTGCGACTCCCAAAATTTCGCTTTCCCTAAGAAAGCTTTTATTTCTTCATACATTTGCGGTAATAAGGGCATTCTTTCCTCGGAGATGGACACAACATTGTAGCGGTTGCAGATGTCTATTCAAACGTCGCGGTCAATGACGTCATCCGGAGATACACGAACTGGTCTGCATCTTATTCCACTCTTACATTAAAAAATAGAAAGAGGAGGAAGTGCTCCGAGAAGGCTCTATTGAGACGTCTGGGCTATATGTATTGGATTATCTTATCTTTTTTTTTTCTTTGACGTACAGATACTATCTCATAAGCATAAGTAGGAAATTGGTACCAAAACAGTAAAGTTCAGTTGAGTGCAACGAGTAGGCCTAGTATAGATGTCACCCGCGCCTAGCACTGCTCCCGCTCGCTACAGACGTTAAGCAGTTCACATAAACAACGCATAGTGGCATTCTGTGGAGCTGTGTACAGTCGTGAATAGTTTGAAGAATATTGGTAATATGTATTAATATTTTAGGTTCTGAACAAAATGAACTATTCTGTTACTATTGTATTATTTAGGGCCTACGTAATGTTAAAGAAAGTAAAGTCATCTGTTATTAAATAATTATGCAGACAGAGAATGTATAACACGTTTATTCCCCCCCCCATTATTCTTCGTTAAATGTTGACGCCTCGTGTTGTTATGCATTCGGTTGCGTTACAGTCCAAGTTCAACATAGGAATTACGATACGAATTTCCTAGCTGTCACTACAATAGAAATTAATTTTTTTTTAACAATTTTTTAATTCGGACCGAAAAGAATGGAAGTCCAATTTTACTGATTTTGAGATAAGCACATTACTTTGAACAGAATTTGTTCCTCTATCAGCTGGAAAAATAGATAAATGCACAAAATCCGTTTTTCTCTCTAATTTCACATGTCAAAGTATGGAAGGGCCATTGCTCTTCATGTACTTGTTTTGAAGGTTTTTGCTTTCCTGAAAAGTTATGTTTTTGTGACTTCCATTTCTCTCTATGGTACAGAATTAAGGGTTAAATATTATGTGCCGCATACAAGATACACTTTGCTTGTCTGTATGAACTTAGATTCACAAATTAGTTGTTCACCTGCTGATAGTAACAAATACTGTATCATAATCATTATTCTTGCTCTTGTGTTGTATTTATTGGTTTAAATTAAGTTACTTACTGTATTTAGTGAACTGTCCTTGTAAATTTTATGTTATATTATTGACTAAGACCACACCGTACACAAGCTGGTTCTTACGGTAGTGGCTAGAAACATTTTTGTTTTGTAAATGTAATTTGTACTCACTGGCTAATTCTAAATAAATAAATAAATAAATAAATAAATAAATAAATAAATAAATAAATAAATAAATAAATAAATAAATAAATAAATAAATAAATAAATAAATAAATATTTCAGCTTTGCTCCAGTAACATCTTTTGACGTAGAACGAATATTTTCAGAGTACAAATATTGTTGTTTTTCTGAACATAAAGAGAGCATTTATTTTGATAAAATAAATATCTTCATTGTTATTTGTTATAATAGGCCAGACCCGAGCGCAACTCCTGATCGGTATGCAAGCGTCTTAGAAGCAAACATTCTCATGGGAAGCAGATAAAAAAGTTAATATTGTTTCTTCCACCATGTTAATAAAGTCAAAACAAGTGTTTAGACAAATTTCGACCCCTCGAGCGCAATACGAGGGCCCCCAGTATTCCCCTGGGACCGTTTACGAAAAGGAAACACAATTTCATAACTTTTATTGGAACAGATACAGTAATTCTTGTTTTATTTTTCAATATATACCACATCGGAATTTTAGTCATTTTTATCATACCGTGTGATCAACAGAGAGGTGTAACGGCTGTCACACACTGATTCAGATCCCAGAAGGCAGACTTCTACGACGCAGGGATACAAAAGTTGATACCACGGTATGAAAAATGTCTTATTTTCGGTGAAGAATATGTTGGAAAATACTTCAACAATATCTTATCTTTCCAATAAATCTTTCCATGAAATTGTGTTTTATTTTAAATTTAGGGATATTACTTTAGGGGGAACATGGTGGAAGAAGAAAATTTACCTTTATGAGAATGTTTGCTTATTTATTTATTTATTTATTTATTTATTTATTTATTTATTTATTCATTTTATTTATTTATTTGTTTATTTATTTATTTAATTTTGCTAATATTTGTAACAAAAAAAATATATATACAGAAAAACTTTAGCTTGTTCCTTAAAGAGTAGAACTCGTGTTCGCCGACTGAGCTACGCTGGTGTCTTTTTACTGTTCTAGATGACGGAAAATGTAATGGTGAATTACTCAGCAGATTTTTTTTTTGTTGCTTTTTCTATTGTTGTTCATGAATAAAAGAACACAACTTTCAGTAGTTCGATCCTTAGATTTTATGATGCACAAAATATGAGAAGAGTACATGTCGTATTTTTGGGGCGTTAGAAAAGGTTCAGTAACATAAAATTATTACTCTTTTGTTAATGTGCAAAAATTTTGACACTTTTTAATAACGATACTTCATGAGTAATAATATTAATCCAATTTGTAACTTTTGTACAGTTGAATAGTGGTCACAGACGAAGAGTTTATTAAAAGCTCAGATTTCTGCATAATTTATTTGGAGAAGTATTACATATACTCGTACTAATATTTTCGGAATGTATGAAAACAAAGTAAATTGTAGTCGCATATGCGATTACTGGTTACGTTATTTTTTAAAATATACATTCACATTGTGTTATCATTTAGCTGTCCGTCACAAATTTCATTGTAGCACTCCGAAGTAAGCGTGTCTTTTCACGTATTTTGAATGGTGGGTCATTTGTTTCTGTAATTGACTCCGTGGAATTATTTTTTTTATAAACCATTGTCCACCTTCCAATATATAATTCCTACATTACTACTACACGAAATCCCCAACGACATTCTGGTGCACAATAGCAGACTCTAGAGCTGTCTATTGTGTTTCATTCGTTTCACTGAATCGTATTTTTTTGTCCATATAATAAGACTTTTGTTCAATTTTTTTCCATTGTTCCATTTTAATGCCTTCTGAATCAATATTTCTAATAGTCACACTATGCGGGAACAAAGCTTTTGAGATATTAAAATATCCCATATAGATGGATTAAAGCAAACAATATTCTAAAATACACATAGAAATCTCAAAGGACGATCAAATTTTATATTTTTAAAATATTGAATACAAAGCAAATAATTCTCGCCGTTGGTAGTTTCATATGCATTGAATTGCCGTAGCGAATCACTTACTGATATGTTCATCATAGTAACATATCGCATCACTTTGTCTTGTCATTTTCATAGCCATTTCTCTGATCTGTGTGTAGAGCCTTAAACACGTTATATTTCCGTTAAAAATATATATAGTATATAGTCTGGTCCATTTGGAAACATATGCAATAAAATCACTGTAAAATTTTATCAGGACTAATAAAAAGTTATTCTAGTTGTAAACATGGTAATCTTTCATTGTTACTTTTTACTAACAAAAGAAGTCACATTGTCACACAGCAAAATGTGTGTTGAAGTTTGCAAAATTTGAAAGTGTAACATCAGTTTTACGTCGTTATTTACCATCAATGTTATGTTCGTAGAGCTCCGAATTACAAGTCGATAGGGTTATAGTAGCGCACGTCTGAAGAAAGTGGATCTGTTAACACACCAGACATTAGTAGCCATAGGCGTGTTTTCAAAACCGAAGCTGCTGTTGGCGCTGATATGACAGAAAGTCCGAAGATAAGTGTTAAACGACTGCCCGGAGAGGTAGCTATGAAATACTCAAGTTGCCAACGATACTTGAAACCTTACCTCTACCGCGTGCAACGTGTTCAGTCATTACTAGGGAGCGGAATTTTATGTGCTAAAAATTTTAAATATATTTATTTTTTATGTGCTAAAAAGTAAGAAAATATTTGCTAAAAATAAAAAAAAATGTTTATTTTAAATATGACAAAAATACCTTACTTAGCTTGAAAAAAAAAATGTTACTAGGTACTCACCAGCCACACTTGAGTGCTAGTAGTTGGCCGAGAATTGCAGTGAACAACAAAGGTCATCTCCGAATTCTCCATCACAAATGCATGCCGATTATCTCTGAACAACGACTTCTACTGTGAAAACGATCTTTCCACGTCACAGGACGTCAGACGTGCATATTTAAAGACAGGAATGTCACAAACACAAACGCCGTCAATTTAACCTACAAGCACACCCTCCAATACTTGAGCAATTTTACACATTTTTTATATCCACTGTTTTTCCCAAACACATTCTGGAATTTGTCCCTTAGTAATTGTGCTTCTGAACCTAGTAGCGAGTCTAGTTTAATTTCCACGGCACGCACCTCCCTACAGGTTTTGGATGTTTCGAGTTTTTTTATGGAGTCACACAAAAAGCTTAGATTTGCTAATAGGAAAGCCAAATTGTTTTTTAAACAACCATCTTTCAGTATATCTTGAAGGATATCGATTGACGAAGCCCGATAGCAGGGAATCACAACAAGATATATTGCCTTACTTGAAAGACATGAGCGAGAGGCGAGAGATTTATTTAAATTAAATAATGTTCATACCCGAGCTCTTATCTGTTGTGTTTCACAAACAAAGCGCGGAATGAAATCATCTTCAGCAACAATTAACATTCCTAATTATGTGTTGCAAGATCTCTCCTCCTTGTCCATGTTAATTTATTCTCTAATAATAACATTGATATGCTGCCTAGCAGTTCTCAGAACTTGAGGCGATACTATTACAAAAATGGATCACGGATACGCCATAGCGCTTAGAAACACGAAGCAACCAAGAATTCTTAAAAAGATAACGTACTTCTGAGTGACATAATTAATTTAGTTTTAAAATATTTAAAAGTTCTTGTAAAAAATTATTTAAGTAAAAAAATTCAAAGATTTATGTGTTTATAATAGATTTCCTGAAAATATGTATTTACATAATTTAATTTGTAAAAATATGGGTTTTATGTGAAATAAAATTCGGGGTTTAAACTTGAAACTTCATGTTCGGAATGTTTAACTTTGTTAATTGTTCTTTATCACACGCAAAAATGATATTTAATTGCATAGAAATCCGCTCCTTAGTCATTACGCAATGTATAGAGAGAGGCAGCGAAAAGTTACTGCACTATGTAGGGGACGTCGGGGAACAGATTGTCCGCAATCCATTACTCGACCCCCCGGTAAACTGTAGCAGTGCGGGCGGGGGCCCCAGTTAACATTTTTTTCAATAACCTTTGCGACTTAACTAAAATTCGAACCCTAATGTTTCATTTACATTTTTTGCTCCATTTGACCTCAGGAAGGTCCTCCCTAAGTGGCGGTAAAATTCATAAATCACCGTGTACATGGGTGGGTAAATCGTGCTCTCAAATTGTCAACACAATCTCAGTGTAGGTAGAACGGACTCTGTACTAGCTGTGCTCTCTGTGTGCGGTTCTTTCAAGACACAAGTTCGATCGCGTCTGCAGTAAGTGGCGGCTCGTTTTAAGTGAAAAACAATATAATTCCCAGATAATTTCCCTTTAGTTACGAGTAAAGAGAGAATTTTATTTATAAAGAAGAGAGGTATTCTGTTACACTTTCTTACATATGAAATTTTATGTTACAAATAAACAGTGAAGGTTTTAGTAAAGAAATACTGTCTGCATCTGCTTTAGAACAGCAAAAGGTAAAAATGAGATATCAATATATTATCTAATATGTTCGTAATGTTGCCTAAGTAGAATTTCCAAATATACTCTTTGCTTCCATATGTAGGCTACTGTATGTGCTTGAGGCAGAGTTTAATACAAGAGAGAAGTGTAAAAGATCTCAAAGTAAAGAAAGAGCTCAGAAATAAACTTATTTTATATGCCGTGACATGTAAAAATAGTTCCTTGAATTTGTTATTGTTTCCGAATACAGACTATTACATTTCTGAGAACAGAGGAATACTCTTTAATGTATAAAGACTTGTAAATTCTAGCATTCTACGTTTCAAATAAGACATATAATAAGAAATATTAACAAATAGTTTAATAATATATAAGTGTTGCAGCTATATTTGTTGTGTCTTGAAAAGGTTGTATTCAGTTTATGTTTCCAGTACTAAACTAATTTACAAAGCCAGAAAATAATATAATTTTGTTATATGTTCAGGTATAGTTTGTCTAAAATTACTATAATTATTGTACCATGCGTCATTCTGAAATTCAAATCATGGAATAGATATCACGATCACCTGCATGAGCCGCCAGAGCGCACCGTGGCTTTTGCAGCGAAAATACAAACAACTTGTAACTGCTATGCTGGCTCCGTCTGCCTTTCTCTCTTTCAAGGTTTTTTTAGCACTTTGGGAGCACGAGTTGCCCATCCATGACCATGTATATTACATAAAATCTTGGTTTTGCAAATTCTCTGTAAACACGTTGAAATTTTGTGTGTTATTGGAATATAATATAATATCATAGAAAACTTCAGTCCGTACTACAAAACAGTATATCAGGCTATAATTATATTGTCGTTTCAAATGTATTAAGCGAATTGTGACTATTTAAGAGAGAAGTCGATTACTATCAATACCGGTACTGATTGTTTTTCGTTTGTCTCTCTGCAGCTTTGAATAGTTTTTGCATTGAACGACTTGTTATTCTGAATTTTTCTAGAGAATTATTCTATGGAGTGACCTATAAATGTTATACCAATAAAATATTAATTTTAAAATCTGTATTGCTTAGTTTTGTGCAATACTGTTTGTTTTCTTTGTATTTTTAGAATTTATAGACTGTTATTGTGCTGACGTATGAGTCAATTCTGGTATTTTTATTTTAATTTTTATTCCAATATACCTTTTGTTTCGTTACGTGAATTTTACTGGAAAACATAATATTTTTATCTATTATTTCCTGCTATATTGTTCTCAATAAAATTGTTCTAATATGTATGCGTATTTATACATACGTACCTATATAAAATCGTAGGCGTATATGTATTTTGGAATTCTTATATTTGATATTTCTTAATTTAATATTACTTCACCAATTTATTATTCATAATTATTGGAAGCGGCATAATTTATTCAGCGTTGCATATTTTTAATATGCGCTATGTAAACAATACCATAGCACGATATGTATAAATTACGTCCATTATTGTGTTAAATTTCCTTAGTTAAGTTACTTTAACCCAATTGCCCTGTCGTGGAGCTGTAACGCAAGAATTATATCTCTCACGGAGTTAAATTATCTCTAGATGTACTACCAAATTATGTATCTCTGATTTCATACTACTTTCCTCAGCTATGTCCTATATTTTAACATAATTTAGTACTAGCCAGTTGCGCTATACGTTATAAATTAGAAATAAATGATTGGTTGATTGGCGAACTTACTCGTGTTAAATTACATAAGCAACTGTGGCTTACAACTGTTTCGGAGCTTTCACACCATCCTCAGAGCCTACTAGATCTCGGCGTCATCTCGAACTTCGCTGCCTGTTGTGGGGGTGCGTTTGCATGTTGAAAAGTGTTGAAACGTGGAGTCAAATAGTGTGTGTGTTCTGAAATTGATATTTGTGTTGAGAATTTGGTGTGTGTGTGTGTGTGTGTGCGTGCGTGCTTGCGTGTGTGTGTGTGTGTGTGTTTTTTTCATGTTGTTCTAGTGTGTTGAGTTTTTGGTTTTTGGGTTGTATGTGTAGGATTTCCATATCTGTATTTATGTTACTGTATGTATGGTTAGCATTAGTGATGTGTTCGGCGTATGCGGATGCGGATGTATTGTGTCCTCGGAATGATCACAAAGAACACATTAAACCAATAACCAGAGGACACAATACATCCACATACGCCGAACACAAAACTAATGCTAATCATACATACAGTAACATAAATACAGACATGAAAATCCTAACCATACAACCCAAAAACCAAAAACTCAACACACTAGAACAATATGAAATACACATACACACTAAAACACACCCAGATCAAATTCTCAACACACAGATCAACAGATCACGTTTCAACACTTTTCAACACGCAAACCCACCCCCACAACAGGCAGCAAAGCTCGAGATGACGCCGAGATCTAGTAGGCTCTGAGGATGCTGTAAAAGCACCGAAACAGCTGTAAGACACAGTTGCTTATGTAATTTAACACGAGTAAGTTTGCCAATAAACCAATCATTTATACTTAAGTGTTAAAAGTAGTTTACGGAAGATTCAAGATGGATTATAGATTCAATAAACATTAAATTTTACAGTTAGGGTGTTTACCACTAAAAACCCAGGAAGTCCGTGTTTAAGCTTAATAATATTAAGTCTGTATTTACATTTCTCTTCAGTCTTCTATAGTGCATAAATTTTACCTTCCCTCACTCGCATGTGTCCAACTGCGCAATACACTTCCACGACCGCTCTACATCCGCGAGTGGGGGAAGATAAAATGTAAGCACTGTATTAGCGGACTAGCTGAAAGATTCAAAATAAGTATCCGTAGGGCTAAAATATTGTCATATTATAGGAAAGAATAATTGTATAACCTATTCTATAGTCGAGACGCTGTTATTCCCGGCGTGAGTCCTCCTCTTTGCTTACGTCTTAGGAAGTGAAGGCTCTATAAGTCTAGGTAGGTGGTATCGTTCGCCATTTTTGTTCTTTCGTTGCCGAGCTACCAGACGAGGAATCTATTTGCCACACCGTTAAACATTATCATGTCGTAGCTCCTATGATAATAAATGAAACGCACTGTAATTCAGCAAATAATTGAGCGGCAAATAACGTCCTCGTGTGCTTCCTGCGAACGCCACGAAAGAGCCAAAATGGCCGGGAATTATATTAAGTATTTATCGAGCCCTAGGAAATGCATAACGTCATCATCAGTCAATCACAAGACACAAACGTTTAAATGTAGCCGACCTGCAACGTGATTGGCTGCCGGAAATAAGAGCGACGTGACTATAACGTTCGAAAGACTGTGGTTACCTCCGGAATGTCCAAATCTTTGTCGAGAGTGTTGTTGCTACGTACCATAACACACAAGTTATCTGTTTACGATACAGTTTTAGAAGAGTCTGAATTCTTCGTATTTCTGATGGTGAGATAGATCTCCAAATTTGAAAATCATAATGCCACACATTTTCCGGATGAGAGATTTGTATATGGTGAATAATTCACTCTATTCTTTGAAATACGAGTATAGCGTTTCATGAAGCCGGTGTCACATATAATGAAATTCCACCGGGTAATAACAGAGAAGCCCGTTGGATTTTCATTGTTATTACATATAATGTAATGTAATTACATGAATGGAGCTTGGTAGTTACTAAAGTTCGCATTATTATCCAAATGGAAGTGAGTTTTGGCATCAGATGAAGCATTTCTTACAAAATGTAAAATAACATATTCTGCAATATTTTACTTACTAGAGATTTTTATAATAGAGTTCGAAAAATTTTCTCCTATTGCATGTAGCCTATATCATATTACAGGTTGTACTTTCTTCGTAGAGCATTATCTGAGCTTCATATTTCTCGCTCTGTTGTATGAAATGCGAAGGAAATGTGAAATTTTAAACTCGTCTCGTAATTCAATAAAATGAAGGCCGTAGAAATGAAAGCTTTCTTCTCTTTGAGAGACTTCAACTGATAGAAGAATCGACTTTCCTTTTACGTCTCTAGCAAATCTTTTATTGTCACTGAAATATCATTGCTTTCTGTAGGCGTATTTGCTTAAAGAAAGAGAATTTCAACTGTAAGACTGTCATTATTGTCAGCATTATCTTCTGCAATAAGTTTCCAACAACCTGAGAAATATTAATCTTCTCAAAATTAATTGAAATCGTTTGTCTCGACTATAATCCTTTCTAATTCATTATTTAACTATATTGTATCAGCTGCAAGATTTTCTAGCGTAGATGGTATTAGCACAGTGTAGTATATGCAGTCACGAAGCTTGAGTTGTGAGGGTGCTAGAAACAATAGACTGTGCTGGTACTATTTCGCATTGTCTGTAATGAGGCGATATTAGCGATTCTAGTGGTGAGCAACTATCTGTGGATGCATATTTACTACGTATTGAGCTTCGTGTCTGTATATACTAGACTGTGGTATTAGTAGAGCGAGATGAGTCGGAGGATTGGCCATGGAATTATCTAACATTTTCATTATAGTTAAAGAAAACATAATAAAAATCTAATCAGATACAGTCCGAAAGCAACACCTCAGCACGCATATCGCGTACTAATATCCAAACTAAACTCCGATGATTCATCAGACGTAATATTCGCAGGTGGTTGAGACATATTTATGACAGATAAGTCTTGAGCGTTCTTGTTCCCCTGAGAAAAAAAATGGTGTTTGTTGTGAAAAGTTCAAAATAGATATGAGAGTAATTTGTTCGTTCCATAATGTCTGACAGGCGACATAAACATTGCCGGCAGAGGAGGAGAGAAGTACAATTGCTATTGAACCAATGGCAGAGATCTCATTCCATGTTTATCTTTAAGTTGGGCGGTCTGAAACGATCTATCTCCGCCCAATTTTAAGGCAAGCGTGGAATGAGACCTCTGCCATTGGTTGAATAGACTGTAAATCTGAGAGATCCCATATAAACCATGCTCAAACTTCATGGAACAATGAAAAATGGCCGTGAATTCATTAAATCCCTATAATTCCAATGGAAAATTTAAATGGTTGGTACAGTCCGATTTATTTAGTCCTGACAGCTCAGCGACGCGAAAGAAGGGAAGTAATAGGAGTAGTGGGGAGAGCTCCGGAGTAGAGAGATAAGGGCGAGCGGTTGGTAAAGGAATGCAATACAGCTTAATTGCACCGCTCTACCGCACGCATGACATCCGATCGCCCCGAAGGCAAGCGAGAGGCTAACCCAAACACTCCTTGGCGTAAATAAATGGACTCGCCTGACCCTGGCGCACATCTCCGGCGACTGTCAGGACTAAATAATCGTACTGTAGTTGTGTGACTTCAAATATTCGTAGATCACCCACCGCTTGATGAGAATTATTCTTGCATAATATAAAATAAAGATTATTGTTGCTGGATATCGTATCCAGTGCTCGAATATAAAATCAGCATCCGCTGCTCAAGCCGCTAAACTACATTCACTAATTCACTCCTAGAATAGGTATCGAAGGAAATAAAACAAATTGTATCTCCGTCAGCCAAAAACCAGACCTGTACACATCAGACCAAAATTAAATAATGGTTTATTAAACAATATTTTGATAATAATAATACTTAATAATAATAATAATAATAATAATATTAATAATAATGGTTTTTTAAATAATTTAGTCCCGCCATTGATCTCTATCCTGAACAAGATTAATCCATTTTCTCTTCATTAAGAAAAAATCCATTTTAATATTAAGGCCATCTACGTCTGCCTCCCTAAAGATTTTTTCCCTCCGGCCTCCCAACTAACACTCTATATGCATTTCTGGATTCGGAAATATTACATGTTGCCCATCTCAAACGTCTGGATTTAATGTTCCTAATCATGTCAGGTGAAGAATACAATTGCAGTTCTGTGTTGTAAAACACTCCATTCTCCTGCTTCATCCCTCTTGCCCCAAATATTTTCCTAAGCACCTTATTCTCAAAAAATCTATATATCTATCAAAGTGATAATAGTAATAATAATAATAATAATAATAATAATAATAATAATAATAGTTTATTTAAATAATTTAGTCCCGTTTTGCTGAACTAAGAATACATTCATTTTCCTCTTAATTAAGAAAAATACTGTGTAATTAACATTATTGTCAACATTAATTGCTTAGGGGTTAGATGTCATACATCAGTAAAAGTTTGAAATATTCACTTTTTTTCCCTCCATTACTGTATCTTGTAAAAATGAAAATTAGTATGTGTAAAAATGGCTACAAAAAAATATTTTTACGATTTAAAAAAAAATATAAAAAAAGATAATTATTTATTAAGGAATGTAGTTGAAAGAGCATGAAATTCAGTAAAGTGCAGTAATGATGCTTTAAAATAAAAGAAAACATGCAAAATTCTGTCATGAAATTTTTGTGTATTTATGCATGTCATATCTACAGTATGATGCAAGATCACTGCTCAACATTTTGATAGGTTGTATGAAAAAAAAAATAAAATTCATTTAAAAAATAGTCAAATATCAATATATTTATTACACAAAAAACTATTATTTATTAAGGAATGTAGTTGAAAGAGTAAGATATTGTAAACATGAGTTTCAAAATAAAATAAAAGAGGAGAACATGAAAATTTTGAAAATTTTTTTGAGTTATGAGGGAAACGCTTCATCACTGTACAGTGAACTGCCAACATTATGAATTTCGAAAGTAATAATAATAATAATAATAATAATAATAATAATAATAATAATAATAATGGTTTTTCTTTTAAATCGTAAAAATATTATTTTTCATATAGCAGAAGGACAGTATTTTATACATACCAAAATACAATAATTGAGGAAAAAATGTGGAATATTTCGAAAAAATTTACGCTGTAAGCTGTACCTAACTGTTTAATAGGAAAAAATAAGGCCTATTATTTGTGTTGCACTTGTCACACACCATACTAAATTTAGGATTATGTAATAGACATTTGTTTATGAGTCTTGGATTTTCTGCTAACCAGCACCGATTAATTCCACTGTTCACTTGTCCATGGGAGTGGAACCACGTCTCGTCACTAAAAGGCACTAATTGTGAGCCTAAAACGCCGTGTCTAGTATGATACAAAGCAACAACAGAAGACAATGACACACAACGCAGGAGAAATCCACTTCCTGTGGAGCAGAGATGAATGTTAATTTGTTTATTGAGATTTATTCATTCATACTCTTCTGCCCAAGGGCAGACCTTTATTCCATAGTAGTAAAACATGTGCAGAATAACTGTAAAATCTACATTTGTCTTGCCAAGTACTGATAAGCAATTTCATGTAGATTGTTAGATTGCCGTTGTAGTCGGTTTCTATCTCGACGTGCCGTAAACAAATATGCAGGAGCATTGTTTACTTGCAGGTTAATCTGTCATGGTTAGGGGATCAGAAGTCAATGAGGAGACGCATCTGATAGAAATCATCACGTGACTGCGACTCTAATTAGGCGGTGAATTAATTATGGTTTGACCAAGGGCGCTGATTGCCTGACAATTACAAACCTGCCCCCAGGGACGGCGTGACCAACCGCTCATGGTCTATCAAGTTAATTTGCATTTAAGTTAAATTTTGAAATAGTTGTAAGACTATGTGAAATATAAAACTGATAGATTTCTCATGTATGTCGCATAATATTTCAGCTGGTAGAAAACTGTTTGGAAGTCTCCAGTGTTCATGGCACAGCATTTCTTACAATATGATCAAAGAAAAAATTGACAACTTCAGCTTCGTTACGAAGAGATTGACGTAAATAATATTTCATTCATAGTTTTCTGCCCAAGGTCAGGTCTTTCACTACAAACCCAGCATTCTCTAATCTTCCTATTTTCCATCTTTCTATTAGTATCTGCATTTGAACCATGTAACTTAATGTTATCTACCATCTGATATCGTCCTTTGCCCCGAACCTTTTACCCATTTACCATTCCTTCCCGTGCAATCTTCAGTAAAATTTCTTTCAGTTGTAGTGAACGTTTGATATAGACATATTCACGTAAAAAATTTCGAAATATAGAATGTACTGTTCTTCGCTCCTTTAGGCGGACCGATGGAAAAGTTTGGAAAGATGGCGTTATATGGTCAAATTTACGAGTATTGCGGATGAATCGGACACAATTTATGAATTCGTTGCAGTCTTTAAGTTAAATTAACAGTGATATATTTCAAGGTAGAATCGCAATAATCATAACGTAGCATCGGCAACGATTGAACGGTATTCCTTTTGATGGAAGGGAGGGAGACAATTTCGAAAATGATTTAGAGAATTTAGCAACGAAAATACTTTCTTACAGATGTGAGTTGCTTGACCGTTCCAATTAAGGTCTCTGTCCATTACTTACTTAATTACTGGCTTTTAAGGAACCCGGAGGTTCATTGCCGCCCTCACATAAGCCCGCCACTGGTCCCTATCCTGAGCAAGATCAATCCAGTCTCTATCATCATATACCACCTCCCTCAAATCCATTTTAATATTACCTTCCCATCTACGTCTGGGCCTCCCCAAATGTCTTTTTCCCACCGGCCACCCAAGTAACACTCTATATGCATTTCTGGATTCGCCCATACGTGCTACATGCCCTGCCCATCTCAAACGTCTGGATTTAATGTTCCTAATTATGTCAGGTGAAGAATACAATGCGTGCAGTTCTGTGTTGTGTAACTTTCTCCATTCTCCAAATATTTTCCTAAGTACCTTATTCTCAAACATCCTTAACCTATGTTCCAAGTTTCACAACAGGTAATATAACTGTTGTATAAATTCTAACTTTCAGATTTTTTGACAGCAGACTGGATGATAAAATCTTCTCAACCGAATAATAACAGGCATTTCCCATATTTATTCTGTGTTTAATTTCCTCCCGCATATCATTTATATTTGTTACTATTGCTCCCAGGTATTTGAATTATTCCACCTCTTCAAAGGATGAATTTCCAGTTTTTATATTTCCATTTCGTACAATATTTTCGTCACGAAACATAATGACATACTTTATCTTTTCGGGATTTACTTCCAAACCTATCTCTTCAGGTCTCTGTCCATTAATAATCAATATTGCTACAGTGTCGCTGAACTTAATAAACGTATAATAAATAATGCATGGTTTAGAGGAGGTTTTGAAATTGGCGTGAGACTAACTCGTTGCACATTTTTCAATATTGCAACGTCGACTGTCGAATCCGTTCAAAGGAACCCGTTTTCGTTCCGTTGTCATCAAAAGTTGCTAAGAATTTCACTAAGACTTCCTCCACGTTGTTCACTGGTATTTTGTAATTAGAGTCTTCAGCAGGTCCTGAAGGAAAATGTTGAGTTTTGAGGAGCGTGGCCAAGCAATACGTAAGGCATTCTTCTCACATCAAACTTTCAAGAATTACTTTGATCTAGGTGCGACGTTTTAAAGTGCATGGAGCGTAGCACTGAAGCGCCGTCGGGTATGCTTTCATCAGCGAAACTTCTTTTAACATCGTTTATCACTCTCCAGAGTTTGTAACAAACACAGCCTTACAGCTTGAACATTAGAGGAAAAACTGTGAATGTCATACTCATATGATATCAGAAAAATATTTATAATGTATACGTTTTATTGTTTGCTATTGTAACTCAATTCGGTCACTCTAGATTCAGACTCTATGGAAAATAACTATATAACAATAAATTATATAAGTCTACCTCAGCTAATAATAATAATAATAATAATAATAATAATAATAATAATAATAATAATAATTTATTTTAGCTGGCAGAGTTAAGGCCGTAAGGCCTTCTCTTCCACTCAACCAGCAAAAAGAGTATATACATATGCATGAACTTACAAAGAATTCAACAATTTGATTTAGATTAGAGTTACATGTATACAAGAGTTATTTACGAATTAAACAACGAAATACTATGAACTATTAATTAAACACTGAAATAAACTGTGTAGCAGAATTAAACTAAAATACATAGAATGTTGTTAATATATTTCAAATAATATTAGATAATAGAAAGAGATTATTATGAGACAATTTTGAAAGTACAGCACAATCAGGATGATGTCTAAAAGAAAGAAGTAACAATGTAGTCAGTGATAGTTTAAATCAATATGATTGGAGTGAAATGCTAAGTACAAGATCTCATCATAACAATTTACTCATTATACTCTACCACAAGACATCTTTATATTCTTCATCTTATACAGTTTCAGTTGCTAGAAATTGGAACTCGCTACCGTGTGATATAAGGGGTTATTGGACAATAACTTCATTTAGGTCAAAGTTACTGTACATAAATTCTTACTTAACAAATTAATTGCTGATTAATATTTATTACATATAATGAAACTAACATCTCTCTATTCTTATTATTATCATTAATTTCTTTAAATAGATTTATAAAACCTCTAATGGCAATTGCATTAATATTCTCATTCAGAAATATATTTTATATTCTATTACAGAAAATATTTTATTTTATATATTATATATATATTTTTTTCCCTGTAACACAGTTCTAGTAAGCTTATATTAAATTAATTTTCATCATTTTACTAGCTATCTCAAATCTCAAATTAATTATAATTGATTGAATTAAATTAGCTCATAAATTAAGTTACTACTTTACCTTATAGGTTTATCTAAAGTTAAATGAATATGTAGTCTACTAGTTGTTAAAACTTAACTGAAGAATGTTGCTGGAGAACCTTTTTAAGTGTAGTGTAAATATTCGTAATTTAAATATGTATTGTATTGATTAAGGCTGGTTGAGTGGAAGAGAAGGCCTTATGGCTTAACTCTGCCAGCAAAAATAAAACATTATTATTATTATTATTATTATTATTATTATTATTATTATTATTATTATTATTATTATTATTATAAATATTAATACACAAAGTTATAAAAATAAATAAAAAAGTTTCATAAACTAAAATTCTGGTGCATGACAAACAGTTGACGCAACAGGAGATTGCTTCGGAAAACCCAAAAAATTCACCAAAAGAGTAGCTAAAAGCAGAAAGTCAACATTTTGTAAAATAGGAACCGGTTTGGAGGATCAGAACAGGACCAAAACACCGACGGACCACCATGATTGTGCCACTTGTAATTGCGCCAAATGGGTTGCTGTATATCAGTATTGCTTTTGCGCCAGTAACTCAAATGTAATATGCAACTTTTTTGTTCATAGGTTGGTACAAAAAATATTTAAGATGTTACGATACGATACAAAATCTTCATTAATGGAGGACACTGGTTGCAATTCAGTTGCAGCTTCGTGAACTTCAAGTAAGGTTGTTGGTAGTTTCGTCATATGGTGACGTGGTTTTCTGTAGATTGCTTCTCGTAATAGTTTATGCCTGGTTTTTTACTTAAATCACTAGTCGCTTTCCTTTTACTCGACGCACGTATTTTTTGCCGTACGAGATCTCTTTAATTACTTTGGTGATTATGGCCGCCTAAAATTTTCGTTTCACTGTTTAAGATTATTATTTTGGCAAGACAATTCTTCACTGCAAAACGCCAACGTATACGTCCATCTACATATGTGTACGCCTTTCGAAACTTGAAACCATCTCTTACAAATAAGCCCTGTCCTCTATTGCTGCACCTTTGGACTACCTCCATGACAACCTTCACTATTAAAAAGCCAGGTTATGAACCGACAGGGCGAGAGGAAAGTGCGGATTAGAGGGGTAGCCTGTGCAGCGATGACACGTTGAGTATGGCGGGCGGAGGGGGAAAGGAGAACGGAGCTTTTCATTGGACCTCACGTGAAAATGTCGTCTGCTAACGAAAATCTGGCAACGGAATCACGGAGACAGTGTAGCCAAACTTCCCAGTTCATTTGTAGTACCACGTGGATTACGAGTCGCATTTCGTACCAGCGTCATTAGCTCGTGCTTTCTTAAAAACAGTAATTTTAATTACTAATATTGTTGATAGTGTTATCAAGAACTATATACAGTAGTTATTTTAAACATATCGGTGACAAACGCTGAACATGCTTTGAATCTCGCGCTACTATGTGGCAATAGAGCTCAGAAAGAGATCAACAGAACGTTGCTTCCGGTTTAGTCGGTTCATAACCTGGCTTTTAGTATATTCACTAGTTTCCCTCACAATGTTTATGTCCTCCCACTCAATAATCTACTAAAACAAAACACGCCACCTCGGTATCGTGCACTAGTAGATTTCGTGCTCTACAAACTTAAGAAAAATGAAAATTCTTACCCAAAACAATCGTTGTCGCAAACTCATTACCCTTAAATATGACCGTACTTTTCAATTGCAAATAAACAATAAATCTGGCGCAAACGGATTGCACCTGGAGACAAAGGAATCCATCCAACACTACGTCCAAGAAAACAAGAAGGGCAGGAAAGAAAGAAAATGGACGGATCAGGAGCCTCGTGGTTCGAAGAGGCTTATCACAATACTTTGTGTGACAATAAGTCCACAATTCCGAACTCGCACCACGTACAAAACGGCAGAGAACGTAATTAAAATACCACAATCCGAAGCACCCACAATAGAAAAAGGGTAACTAGGATCGCCGTTCATTTTGTTGATTTCATTTCATTTATTGTATTCCATAGATCTTATATTAGCATTGAAGTTTTAAGATGTGGAACAAGTCAAAATTTTACAAGATTATAATTTTTGGCGAGATGAAATGAGATGAGGCCGAGGACTCGCCATAGAGCACCCGGCATCCGCTCCAAGTCCAGACAAAACCTCGGAAAAAACAAACCAGGCAGTCAGACCAAACGGGTATCCAACCCAAGCTCGAGCGCAGTTCCGGATCCGCAGGCCAGCGAGTCTGCCGACTGAGTCACGTTGGTGGCTCTACAAAAAATATGCAATACATAGCAATCAGATTATTAAATTTACAAACCTTAACAATACATAGCAAGTTAGTTAACTCAATTTAAAAGCATAAACAATTCAAAGAAATTGAGATATACAAAAATATACTCCATTTCACTAGGACTGATCGACTGGACACTGCAACTTATACACATACTGTACACTGCTGTCTACAGACGTGAATATCAGTACCGACCATGTCCGTTACACATTACGCCATCTGCATTGCTTTAGTGTACTGGGTGTTCATTTCAAAGTGTGTCATGACGTCACTGTTGTGAGTCAGCGATTTGAAGCAAGTTTCAGCTTTTATGTCAGAGAAGTTGCCTATTAATCAAGGCGTTCAATCTGAACTTGAGAACGTGTACGGTATAACTTGAATGTCGTAGCAACAGATGGCGGTCTGTACGGTCTGTGTGCTACCATAACTTCTTTCGAACTGTGTTTTGCGCGGGCAAGTCGTACGCAGGGTATTTGTTATCATCGATTGCGTACGGCAACATTCCACAACACAAATCAAATGCTCCGTGTCCATGTTGACCGTCCAAGTTAATGTCAACAAATACGTAAGTAATCGTCTTAACCCTCTCCCCATATCCCGACAGTAAGAAAAAAACTCACTTCAGTACGTGTTTCTAAACAGTTCACATTCTTGCCACTACTGGCGTTACCGTACGTATCGATAAGTAATCTTCAGAATGAACGCCGTACTTGCTAGGCAACTTCTCTCGCATTTAGGTAATACGCCTCTGCGGAAGTGTAGGAAGATTGAATTCTCTAGGCTCATCGGCTAGCCACATGACGACATACAGCGAGCCATGACACATTTTGAACTGAACACCCAGTAGTTTCCTGTGCCCACCCCTCAGACAGCGCACTGAATGGAATATTGTAAGTAGACAACGTAAACAACGTCAGATGAATACAGTATGTGTAAGATGTACAGATAAATACACATAAATAAGGTGTAGGGGAGACTCGTCTAATTTGGCAATACTCTGTATTTTGACACAGTTTGTAGTTACATATTCTGAAAATAAATATTCCTCTATTATGGAATGTGTTTAAACATTAAATTCCAATAAACCTCTGAAAGAAAATTCTACAAATCTAAATTACTTTACACATAACACACTAATAAATAACAAGTTACATGTTTCCAGATTTGGTACTTCATCAGGATAATTTGGCAATAATACAGGTGTAATTTGGCAATACGATTAAAAATAAATTAAAAAAAACAGTGGTACAAAGTTTATAAGATTTAATTTACTGAGACAAGAAATCACTAAATACCATAAACACAAAACAAAAGCAAGAAAAAAATTGAATAGATTTTTCCGACCACTCTTATTAATTATACTGAAGGGTTGTCTTCTAATTTCTGTTGTCGATAGCCCCAACCCAAGTTCTTGCATTTTGATTACATATGTTTTTGCTCTTCCTCAACAGTTAAAGCTAGGGGTCTTCCTTTCTTGGGGATAACAGTGTATCAACGTATTCGAGTCCTGAGGATGCATACAGAAACCTCTTAAGTTGTTAAAGGGCACATCGTACTTCTTAGAATCCCTATAAGTCGACCATCAAACTTTCAAAACACTCCCAACCGCAGCCCGCAAATCATCTTTGGAATATTTTTCAGAATAATGTCTTCGTTCCCTTGGCATATCTGCAACACACCACACACAGTGCTGCATTGAAGACTGTAAAAATCCCTCATACGTCCCTACTCTTAAATTTTACCATCGAATACACATTCTTGTTCAAAGAGAGCAGCAATATATCACTATAAAGGAAAATGGCTAATTCACACTACCCTGGAGAAGACATTTTTTTGCTAAGAAGTACATAAAACGAGCTAAGGCCAGATGAGTTATTGACAGAAAATATTAATTATATAAATTGCTTACCTTATAATATGGAATCTCAGCTTTTGATATATAATGCACAAACAAACGTAGGTAATGAACAACACTTTTCTTCCGTCTTTGTATACACACGTCCACACAACCACCACGTCAAAAGGAAGTATTCAACACTTCTTTCTATTAGTAACAATATGCGCCACTATAATGCGCGGATTCGAATGAAACGATGTACACTCAGATGTTGCAATCTGTGCTCATGTTATTAAACTTCTTAAAACTCTGGAGGAAATTTGGCAATAGAAGAAATACAAGAATATTGCCAGATTTCCCATATTGCCAAATTTTCCGAGTTTCCCCTGCAGAGAAATAAAATTATTTCGTTTCCACACAACTATTTTTGCTTGTAACTTTCGACTCAGTCATTTCCAGATCAAGGTTCCTTATCTCAAATTGATACATATGCCCTTCCCCATTATCCCTGAAAGTTTGTAACACTAGCCCGGAAACAGCCTGTATATTTTCTAAAGTTTGTTTTTCCGATTTTACTTTCTGGTTACTTTCAGGTACGCAGTTTTATTACTTCAGTCCTGCAACACAGTTAGCTGTAATGACTTCATTTGCGGCCCCGTGTGCTGTGTACAACAATACAGTTCACTCACGCACACTTTGAACTCCGCCGCTACCGCGTAACCTTCAATCCGCGCCGTCTGCATTGCAAATATTCAGCTTTATTTTCCAAAGCCCGGAATCTGTGCCACAGAGTTTGCCATGTCCGGCCTCTCCACTTCGTGATGTATTTTAGGGTACTGCGGCCAATATTTGCTTTATGGAAACCCCTAACAATCTTAGCGGTACCATCATTAAATGAAAACTACATCTGGGTCCGCGCACTCTGTAATTGTTTATCTTTGGCGGGATCTGGATTCGGCGAAAGCGGGGCAAGGGAGAGGGCTGGAGCAGCAACGCTGCTTTGATTTACACAGTCTCCACGTATTAACGGGAGAAGCCATCAGTCACAATTAATCCAGCTACTCCGTCCTCTTCATTCTCTGTCTGATTCATCTTCCATGTAGCGTCACACATGAATTTTTTTTTTTTCGCTCTCAGAGTAATGTGACATCCTAGATAGATTTCGTCTACTTTTCTAGGGTTAAGAACTTTAACAATATTGCATGAAACATGAATGATTTTGAATAATTTAACAGTGATAGCTAATTATTTTGTGCGAGATCGTGCGTATTTGCTTGTTTTCCGCACAAAACCAATACGCGGTAAGTGTGAAATACCACATTCAGTATGCCCAACGTAACACACATAACAATTTCCCTCTTCTTACCGCTTAAGCGCCATATTCATTTTACTGCTTTAGGCTTTTAACATATTATTTTTAGAGATGTTTTAACATAGTAATAATTATAAATTGCACTGTTAATTATTGTTTTTAAATATTTGCAAAAATTAAGTAAACTCTACAACACCACAAAAGTTACTGCATTTGTAATGCAAGTAACATTAAGGAAGCCGTGAAAAAATCAACAAGATTCCAGATGCCGATGTTATTACTGCAATATGTTATATAAATAATATTGTTAAAATATTAAAATGAAAAATAAATCATTACATAACTTTACCGTTTGTTTTAAATTCGCATTTATCGACTGGGGGGGGGGGGGAAGACAGACGTATATCACGGCCTGCTGGAATATAGTAAACACAGAAAACATTTTATAGCAACAATGTTGAAGATAGGTATATTTCTTTTCCAAAGTTGCCGTCATTGAACAGAAACCAAGATGGAGATTTAATTGCAATTAATTAGAAATTCGTCTTTCAGGTATGTAATAAACGATCTTCGCACAAAATAATGTACGATACACGAGAGGTATGTTTGTTTTCATGTACTCGGAAATTAAAAAAGCTCAACTACGTTTTGCTTTTTCAATCTTTTCCTCGAATATGAAAACGTAACATTCCGCTCTTGTAATGCATATTACTATTACGGTATTATGACTGGGAACTGGATTTTTATGTAATTACATATTATATTCCTTTCAAACTAACCGTATATAAATAACAAATCTTTTCGAATCTTGTAATTAACTTTAATATATTAAAATTTGATGCTACAAATTTTTAAATATTTACCCCACATACATATTATGGCTTGTTATTACGTAAATCTACATATTTAGGGGGTTTATTTATTTTTACCTCTCTAAAAGAAAAAAAAAACTTCTGCTGGGGAAGTTTACAATATAAAATACATAGATTAAAAAAGCCTTTTTACCTACCCAAGTAAGGATATATTTCGGGACGAAACATAACGTCCTGAGTTCCAGGAAGTAATGGAGACACTTACCCCATACTGCCCACTATAAATATGAATGAACAAAGACAGCCTTCTTATACAACTACCTTGTATTGTAAAAATCACTCAGAAAGTAGCGTTGTCATCATGCGGTGGGATACGACGAGGACGACATGACTTTTCTCGAATTATAATTGTTCTGCACACGTCTTAACAAGTCGTTCCCATGCAATTTGCAACCTTATTGACCCTCTTCCTAATCTTTCCATGGAAAACCCGTGTCAAGTTTCACATGAGCCGCAATAAAGTAGCCGACTTTTGAAAAGAAGCTGAAGTAAAGGAACAAACTGGAAAGATGTTGAAAGATTAAAATAAATATATTTTCAGGCTATTGCTTGACCTCTTTACTTTAAATTTAGTAGACCTATCTATAAATGGGATTTTTCGAGCAATTAGAAAGTATGGTTCTCGACTGGAATAATCCTACCCTTCTGAATGAGACAGGAATATCACTTTCCAAAGAACATATTTACAAATTGTTGATTTGAAGTTATAGTAGGTAGGCCTACTTGTTTATTATAGGAAGCAGCTAAAATGCATGAGTCCCACGTCTCCTCTTATTTTCTCCTAATCCAGTAAAGCGAAACAGTGCTTGCAGTACTGTTGTGTCATTCATTTCACTCAGTTCTCTAGTTTTAGTACTTACAGTATAAAGTGCAAGTGAGTTTGTCTACTGCTTTTAACTAACTAAAATGGCCCCTGTGTCTTCAACCCTAACGAAAGAATAAAATCATGGATTGTGATGGACGAAGCTACAGATGGAAAAATATTAATGTGTCAAGTGTGCGGTAAAAAAGTCGGGTGCTCTATGAAATCACAACTGAAAAGTCTTACATATTCTATACCTGCCACATATTGATATTAAATATTTTCATGATTTTGCATATTTTGGTACATATTCAGCTTATTTTTCTTACATAAATATGTACATATTTCACACCATGATTTACATAGAAATCCGGTCCCTAATTATGAAAGGAAAACTTTATGTTTCCGAAACCAAAATCACGGCTTTAATTAGAACTCACATTAGAGGTAAAATAATTGAAAACCTATCTTTACAAAGGGGCTAAGTGCCTATTTTACAAATTTGCTTCTATTCAGTCGGGAGATAAATATCCGTATGAGAATATGCTCTATCGTAGTTTAACTAAGTGTCTCTACCTGGCTGGCTTGAAGGATTGAATCCGGAACCGGTCCGTACACTTGGGCGCGGTTTGGCCTATTGTGCGCCCTATACAAAATGAACAGTAGGCCTAAGTAATGTCATTAATTTCAGAGTGTTGTTCTTTGAGATATTTCAAACAAAATAAATTTTAATACAAATTTGCTCGCTTTTTCTTCCTTTTCTAGTTAAAAATTGTTTTGTGCGAGATCGTGCGTATTTGATTGTTTTCCGCACAGAACCAATACGCGGTAAGTGTGAAATACCACATTCAGTATTCCCAACGTAACACACATAACAATTTCCCTCTTCTTACCGCTTAAGCGCGACATTCATTTTACTGCTTTAGGCTTTTAACATATTATTTTTAGAGACGTTTAACATAGTAATAATTATAAATTGGAAACTTACCACTGCAATTTCACATAAATTGTACTGTTAATTATTGTTTTTAAATATTTGCAAAAATTAAGTAAAGTCTACTACTCCACGAAAGCTATTGTATTCCTGATACAAGAAACATTAAGGAAGCCGTGAAAAAATCAACAAGACTCCAGATGCCGATGTTTTACTGCAATATGTTATATAAATAATATTGTTAAAATATTAAAATGAAAAATAAATCATTACATAACCTTACCGTTTGTTTTAAGTTCGCATTTATAGACTGGGGGAAAAAAAAGACAGACGTATATCACGGCCTGCTAGTGTATAGATATTTTTGTTTTCTAAAGTTGCCGTTATTAACCAGAAACCAAGATGGAGATTTCATTGGAACTAATTAGAAATTCATCTTTCAGGTATGTAATAAACGATATTCGCACAAAATAATGTACGATACACGAGCGGTATGTTTGTTTTCCTCGAACATGAAAACGTCGACATACCGCTCTTGTAACGTATATTACTATTATATTATAAAAAGCATTTCATACCGTGTTTTGTGAAAGTCATTAATTTAATTCCCAATATGCCCTTTCAATTTAAGAGAGCAGCGTAATATGACAATGAATGGTTTAAAGAATATGGGTTTTGTCCTTTAAATATGCGGAAATTTGATCCGAACAAATGTAACTTTTCCTTCTTCAAAGGAATTTTACAATTTGGTATGTGTTCGGATTAAATTTCTGCATATTAAAGGCCAAAACTAAAATTCGTTCAATGATTTATTATCATAATACACTGTTCTCTCAAATTGACTGAACATATTGGGAATTCAATCAATGGTTTTCCCAAAACACACTGTGAAATATTAATTTCATATAAAACAATATTTATGTCGAAAAGGAAGTAAAAACGAGCAAAATTTTTTGTTTGAAATATTTCGAAGAATAACCCCCTGAAATTACTTACGGTACATCCTGTATATGTGCAGTCGTCTTGTGTATAGGAAAGGACTGACTTAGTTTATCGGGCATGAGGCAAGGATTTTCATGGCAACCGAAGTTGAAAATTTCTGTTTTATAAAATCCTTAATTTTTTCTAGTAGTTTTCGTCGAATATAGACGTTATGAAATAAGAAAAGCCTGAAATCCCATAAGAGCAACGGTCTCCTACAGGAGTGTAGGGTGAGATGAAGGTCTAAGCTAGTCCAAGAGAGCTTACACTATACTTGCAAACTAAACACACAAACAAACTATATGTGCTAAACATGAAAAACTATACAGACAAAAAATATAAATTATACAAACCAGAGGTCTGCATCGGACGTTTTCGCTCGACCGCCAAGTAGTTCATAGCATAATCCGATAGGTAGCGCACATGCATGATGGGTAAAATTGTCACGAGCGATAAATCCTCGAACGATGTAAGTCGAGCGTTAGACATTCGTTCTTGTTACAATGATAAACTGTATAGTAACATCATAGATGTTTATCATTTCAAAACTTTGCAGTGTTTAACTAACCTCTCTATAGTACAAAACTTGCTTTAAAATGTAATATAAATGTTGTAGGTAATTTCCCCCCCGACACAGGAGTGATTTTGTTTTTGCTACATCTGATAGATGTTATTGGATGTAAATGTAATTATTATAAACGGAGAACACAATCACGATAATGCAAGAACTCTATCAAGTTTTCTAGTAATAATAATAATAATAATAATAATAATAATAATAATAATAATAATAATAATAATAATAATAATAATAATAATAATCTCTAATAATTAGTGTATCAATATTTGCGTCTGTAACAGTTGTGCAGCATGATTATTCGTTTTATTATCTTTTCTGTGACGTTATCTCTGTACTAATATTGTTATTACTCTCCTGCTATATCAATAATATTTTGTAAAACGTTTCTACATTGTCGCAGTATATAGGCGGAACACTATGTATGGGCCCGTCATATTAGGCCTATATATGTGGTAAATCAAATATTGAATAATTATTAATTAGCAATAATAACTGTATATCGAAGTTTTTCATACTATTTTATTTATAACTTCATGTTCCTGTTTTGATACGTTCCATTAGCCTGTTCCATTAAACGTTTGTCATAAACGCAGAAAATAAAGCCTTATTTTTACCGTGTGAGCAAAACATATATGTATCTTATCTGTCGCCTTCCATACAAGATAAGACATGTCGGTGAGATGACCTTGTATTGTGCTTGTATTTATTACGAGCGTATCACGACCGATCGTATCTCACTCGACCGAGTTCAAGCGAGCGATTTAACTCCAATGCAGCACTCTGATACAAACTAAACACCCACAAAAAAAAACTAAACACACTGAACACACACATTATTGTCTGAACATACAACTATCCACACTAAACATACAACAATTTTACAATTATACAGTCTTAACTCACACACAAACTAAACACACAAAAACCTATACAAATTGAACACACACATTATATTCTTAACACAGAAGAGCTATACAAACTGTACACATAAATTATACAGTCTAAACACACAAAAACCATACAATTAAACAAAAATTATACTAACTAAACATATGAACTATGCCAACTGAACACGGGCTCAAACTATCCAAACTAACTCACACAAAAAGAACTATGTATATAGACGTTACATGTCAAAAATTGAATATATCCATTTAATTTATTGATACATGACTTTAAAATAAAAATAACATGTGCACAATCAGGAAAACGAAAATAAATACCATTATTAGGATATATATTCAATTATATACCGTAGGTATGAAGTTTATTTTGTTGAATAGCGCAGGAAAAGAAATCATAAAACTAATACCGCTCTCTATATGATAAAGAAACTAAGTTGCTACAAGAAACGCAAACCTATGATGATACAATGTAATCTTTACGTAATTCATGTTTTCTTACACATAAGGGGCTGCCAGACAATAACCGCTTTCAAGAAAAGTCTAAACGATTTCTTACGGGCGCAGTCAAATTGAAGTTATAATTGTGATCGAGTTTAATAATTTAATTTAATTTAGGTATGACTATCATTATTATTATTATTATTATTATTATTATTATTATTATTATTATTATTACATAATTATTTTATTGGTGTTGTGAAGATGAAAAGAATTGTCATTGTATTATATTACTTATGTATTTATTGTATTGTATTTATATTGTATTGCTTTGTATTGTATTGTATTAATCATGTTATATTCATAGCATTGTAGTAATTTTCTATCATACTGGTTGAGTGGAAGAGAAGGCCGAATGGCCTTAACTCTGCCAGTTAAAATAAACCATTATTATTATTATATTATTATTATTATTATTATTATTATTATTATTAAAATATTTATATGGACTAAAAATATATGAAATATGTAAATATATATGTAGTTATTTACCAAAATATGGAATTAAATATGGATTTTTACCAAAATATGGAATTAAATAGTTTTTAAACGCCAAAAATATAATGGACGTAAAATAATTTTTATGTTACCATAACAATAGGACTTAGTGCTGAAAAGTGAATCCTATTGTCCTGAGGATAGATTTAATTAAAGATCAGTCACTGGCTGGAATGTACCAATGTCTGCATAAGTAGGCCTGTTGTTCACCACTCATCAGCAACAACCTTTTTAGTTCTTCATATCCAGGGTTTTTGAAAGTACAGTGTCTTAGCTCTTACTGCATCTGCAACTTTATCTACCACGATTCAGTTGTTCCACAGTACTATTTATAATTTCAAAACTTTCAGATAGTGAAAGGTGCCTATTTTGGAGACTTTTGAGCGTTTTTATGATGCATATGCTGAATGTGAGCTAAGTCATTCTTCACACTTATGTCACAGGTAACTGTTTTCGCAGTATCAATTGAGACTGCATCTTCAGAGTCCAATGCAAGGAGAACAGTAGAGTCTATATGTTCTGCATAATACATTACCCCATCTAGTTAAAATTGGCTTTGGTGGCAATGGAACAGGGTACATTTCTTTCAACACGTTAATTATAATTTGAGAAATACTTTGTCATATTTCGATTTAGAAATTTTTAAACCACCATCAAAACATTAAACAAAATGAGTAATTTAGTGATAATGCTTGTCCAGCTTTGACCATATAGAGGGGCAGCATCGCTAATTTAAAGAATAACACTGATACTTATCGTACATAATACCCTTTGGCCACAGGATACCCATAGCTTCGTTGAACAGTTTAACTATAGTTTTGTTATTACTTTTTGTCCATAAAAAATCTGATTAAAAGCATTACCAACAAGTCTACCTTCTTTGTCGGGAGTCTCATTGGAAACCCAAATTGAACTATCTTTAATTTCATCTCTTATCTTCTGTATTGTCTCATCGTAGATGGATGGAGTTATTTCTTCCTGGTGAAGTGTTGCATCATCCGGGATTATGTTGAGTATATTTTTAAAATTTGAAGACCTTAAGAGAATATGCAGAGATGAGAGAACGGCACAGGTCGATGTTAAAAGATTTTATCGAGTTGTGATTAAAACAATTGTCTCTGCTTGGAATTTAGTTGTTTGTTTGTTTACTAGTTGTAATGTGTTGTTGTACCAGGAACTTTTGTGTAGATGATTCTGCACACTAAAAATTCAAAATAATATTTTATTGTCAGTTGATAAAATCTTCTTTAAATTCTGAAATGTAACTTGTTAGTTTTGATTTTAAATGACTGAAGTACTTTTGGTGTCTTTATAGTATGATTTACAAAACCTAAAGTCCCATTTAACTGTTGAGCTGCACAACTGAATAAAAATTTTAAATTAAATTCAGTTTTGTAACTTACTTTCCCATTGTTGATAAAATTTTCAAATAAATGTTAAAGGGATTACTGAACATGTGTCTATTGTTGAAATGTATTTTTAAAAGTTAATGGAATTTTGTTTTGTTTTATTGTTAAACCTAATATAATATGGACTGTTTTATATGAAATATGGAAAATATATGGAAATTAACGAAAATATGTACTAAACTCTAAAATATGGAAAATATGGAAAATAAAAGTAGGATTTTTCAACCCTACACATTGTGAAACATAAAGATAATGCAAAATATAAATTATATTAGCTTTACAAGTAAATATGTATTTACACATAAATCCTTTCCTGATTATTATTATTAAAATGTTTGATGCGGTGGGAAAATTACAGGTAAAATAATATGCGGACTTACACTGAATCCTAGACCTTAATTAAAGATCAGCACTGGCTGGAATGTACCAGCATGTAGGCCTTGTTTCCACATCGTTAGCAGGAATTGTCGTTCCAATTATCATAATGCAGTGGGTATCGCGGCGGCATCAGAGCGGATGTTAGCGAGGCAGTGGACTGTAATTACATTTAGACAGGTGAATTATAATTTGTAATACTTTGTCATATTTCGATTGAGATTTTAAACACCATCAAAACATTAAACAAAACATTAATAATTAGTGTAATGGAGCGACCAGATCCCGTTCGACAGATTTTCAGGAAACCTGATACTCGTGATTTGCGATACGTTGTGCCATAAATCTGATTAAAAAGCCAACGGTTCCGTTATTAATTGGAAGTTATTTTTCCTGGTGAAGTTGCATCAGGTTACTAAAATTAAAGAGAATATTGTAAAACTTCATAATATTTTATAGTTCACGATTAAAGATTCACTTCAAACTTTAATCAGTTTATAATTATGTTTCTTTATAGCTCTATTTTTCCTTCCTATATTTATTCTGTTCCTAGTAAAACTTCAAATGAAATAAAGTGCGTCATAAGAGAAAAAAAAAACAAGATCGGTGTCTGCATAAGGAATGTCAATTCAAAATGTAAATTCCCAATGTGCTCAATGTTGGTAGAGTGTCAGTTCGTGAAACCTGTTCCGATGCAAAAGCTGCAAAATGTCCTTCGTCACATGATAAGCGTCGACGATAAAGGTTTGCAAATGAAGGGTGTAAAATGATCTTAGAATTTTTATCAATATCCAAAGCAGATATTATATGTGACAGTCCCGTGAAGAGCAAAGCATCTCTTCTGCCAGTATTAATAATGGACCTGTCTTATTTATGTTAATCTTTTTGAACCTAAAGTTCTGTTGCTTATTTTTTATTTCTGTTAGTGTTCTCTAGATCATATATAAAAGATCATCCAGTCGGTTATATGAACAGATCGAGCTGGGCTGATTACCTTGTTGGGTTTTTTCCGAGGTTTTTCCCAAAAATGCAAGGTAATCTATGGCGAATCCTAGCCATCATCTTCACCAATCCCATCGACGCTAAATAACCTAGTAGTTGATACAGAATCGTTAAATAACCGACTAAAATAAAAATATATAACAGATAGCTCATCCCTATGTTAAAATCGGTAGCACTTTGAAGAGAACAACTGCCAGGATCGCCACCCGTCCGCAGTACACGAGATGGCAGTACAGTCGCTAATGCAATTCAATTGAGAGTTATGACGTGACTCTTTATGTAACAACTAGATGGCAGCAGAGTAAACCTGACAAAAGTTGTTACCGTCAAAGTCTATTAGGCCGAGCAATCTGGGTATATATGATCTAGGGTGTTCTGAATTTAGAGAGTAGGCCTGTACTATTGAAGGAAATGCTAAAAAGTTTTTGTAAAGTATTGTCAAAATTATTGTCTTGTTTAAGTTTAGTTAGGTTTCCAATTAGAGTTAATTAAAAGGTTTCATCATTATTTTGGGTACTTAGACAAATAAATGAACATTTGTGCTTCCATAACGAAATGTGTATTGATTTAACGATAGCAATAGGCGGAGTAATTTCCTACTACAGAAATGTTATCATGGCCTGTTTTAATGGAGATGTGAAATTGATGTGCTTAATGAATATTTTAAAAGTTGATTAATTACAGTTTAAATTAGTTATATATGGAACAGTTAGTGTCTGTATTTGCTGATTGGAAAGAGTAAAGAATAGAAGAAATCGCTGAATGAAGGTGAGTAGAAAAAGAGTGAATATACAGGACTTTCATTTAAAAAACATTCCAGTATAAATAACTAATTATTTAAGTTGAATTCAATTAATCAAAAAACGCGTAAATTTAGATATTGAGGGAGAAGTCTAAAACCAGACATAATTGCATTTTAGATTTTATCCCCTCCTCCACTTTGAAATTTCAAAGAGCACCCCTATATTTTTATACTTATATATGAAAGAGCATTCAAATGTTCATACATCTCATTCATTTATTTCACATCTTTTCAGTGGCGCCTGATTGACTGAGGCAAGTGAGGCCGGGCCTCAGTCACTTCGCTTAACTGAAATCAAATTTTGTTTTTATGTAATGTATTAGTTATTTGAATGAAGCATATATCGCTGTAGAAGCATTTGAAAACTTTGTGATGTAGATAGACCTGTTTTGCAGTAAAATTTGTTCCTGAGGCCAGGATCGCTCGTGCCGGGTCTGCTTTTGCATTTTCATGTCTCTTCGCGGGCTTTTGAGGTTGCGCTTAAAACGTTGTAACTGAGGCACAATTCGTCTGGCCTGGTCAGGTTTCACTCCTCCCATCCATGGGCCGGCCTCAAGGGTAGAGTGGGGGGTGGGAATAGGGTGATTTGTCTTCCTAAATAGGCCATAAATAACAAACTTTCCAGCTCTTTGGCAGGCAGAGACCCACACTATTCTCTCCTTATTTAGTCTTAGTTTATGACTTAAGCGAGGGCGTTGTACTATTGTACTTCGTAGTACAGTAGTGAATCTGGGACAATGTTGTTATGTATTTCGGGTAAATATAAACAGAAACAAATGCCAGAAATAATTCTGGTGTAGTTAATTCATTGTTAGAGTGTCCTTTTTCGAGAAGAAATTTTTAAATAAAGAGAGAGACTACCGAGATGCCTACGACATCGCTGACAATTTTTCTGACAGATAATCTATTGCATCCTTGTATGGCCAAACGTAAATGGTTAAGTGGTAATGTGGTGCAAAATAAACTTATCTGTTGGCCTTGTTTGTTGCTGTCAAAGGAAAAAAAAAAAATAAAAATAAAAATAAAGGAAAGAAAAGGGAATTTCAACTCATAATATGGGTTGCTTCATCACATTGATACAATCACTGAAACTCGCATCATAACAGCTTATTTGGTGAGTGAAATTATTATTTTTCATTAGTAATAATAATAATAATATAGTAATAATGATATTAATAATATAATAATTAATATCATAAATAAACATTTTTTATCGGAAACTAAAACTAGTTGCATCTGGCCTCACCGAGGATTTCGATCACCGGCCGCTGCTGCATCTTTTGCCTGGCAACCTGACAAGAAACAGTTTATTTTACACTAAATCAAGTATTCAAAATGTGCTCCATTGTTGGTTAAACAGTACTACAGTCTATTTTGGAATTCCTCACGAACGTTTTGGTGTGTTTCTTACTAATCCAATTACACTCTTGGGTTAGACTATTCTATTTTTCAGTTCTTGAATATTCCCAGGGGGAAGAGTATAAATAACTGATTTCAAATGGTCCCATAGGAAGAAGTCAAGCAGCGTCAGGTCTGGAGATCTCGCCGGTCACTCTACAGCATCTCTCCTACCAATCCATTTTCCAGGAAATCTTCTATCCAGCCATTGAGTCATTGTCGCACAGGTACTGCATAGTGTGGGGGAGCTCTGTCCTGTTGAAAATGCAAGTTTGTTCGTCCAACACCAGGTTTCCTCATTGACTTGGTTCTCTATTGATAGTGTGATAAGAGGATCAATAATTACATTTTACAATGTGTTCAGATACAATTCAATCAAAGTGAAAATTGGTCTAATTTCTACCCAGGAAATCACACAACGGAGCTCTGCTCTAAAAGAACACATTTATACATAGGTTCCCTATCTTTCAGCTCCTGCTTCTTTGTTTCGCTTGTGCGCACATCGATTACCTTGACGTCTCGATAATATTGGCATCTAGGTACCTAATTCTAGATAGGTAGGTAGGTAGATAGATAGACAGACACACAGACAGACAGACAGACAGACAGGTAGGTAGGTAGATAGGTAGATAGGTAGATAGGTAGATAGGTAGATAGATAGATAGATAGATAGATAGATAGATAGATAGATAGATAGATAGATAGATAGATAGATAGATAGATAGATAGATAGATAGATAGATAGATAGATAGATAGATAGATAGATAGATAGATAGATAGATAGATAGATAGATAGATAGATAGATAGATAGATAGATAATTATACAAACTCATTTACACAAGATCCTTCGCACGAGCCCGTACGGCCATTCGTGCTATAACTATGCACAGTTTGAATCTTCAAAACGAAAATAATACCTACTAATAATAAAATAGTAAAACAACAGTTATTATTATTACTACCGTTATCATTAATTATCATAATTACAACTAATCTAACTTCAAACCAAATTTCACAAAAATAATAAAAATAAAATAGATGTAAGATATGAAAAAAGAGAGAAAAACACGGTGAAACATATATATATATATATATATATATATAAACAATTCAATTCCTTTTGGAAACTGCACGAAATAATCCAACTAATAAATATAAAGGTAATACATAAAAAACATACACTGGCAATAAAATACAAATAAAAAAAAGAGACACAATAAATACAAAAAGAACATTATCCCCTAATTACCTCATTCGCTCAGTGTTGGTACTACTCATTACAACACTAATAAATAACTCTTTCTCTTATTTCCTCGGCTCTACCTAGTTCTACGTGTAATGTAAGGTACTTACAGTCTCGCCTGTGTACGATTCGCGATTATTTTTGTAGATCTCTTTTCATCTAAGCGTTAACCTTCTGTTCTTATCAAACAACAAACTAGTAACTGAGCTCCTCCATCATGAGAATATATCTAATTACAAGAAAGGGTAAGGTAAAAATGGAATGGTTTTTTTGTTTTAATTTCCACGAAGGAGTTTGCAACGAATGGGATAAACAATCTATCAGCAGCACGTGCTATAAGTAATGAAAGTTGACGTTTCAGTTTATGAGGTAACAAATATCCTGTCTCCCTGTTGATTGTTTCCCAGGCTGACAGCTTTTTGGGGCCGCAAAGTTCTGATTGATTTGACCGCAATGAGAGCATTCTATCCGATTAGCTCGACTGTGGGCTAATTCATACCATCAAACTGTATTCTCTTCCAGTGTATATAGTCGATGCTTGGGATGAGATGTAGACTGCAAAGGTCGGTCAGAATCGCCTAGGTAATACGGCGAGATTAAGCAATACCGAGTGCGCCGAGACGACTTTTGTCAAAAATCTAGTAACTCTGCTAAGGATGGTAAAGATCTGAAAGCTAATAAATGACATATTATCTTGAATTCATGTTGAATTTTTCGTACACTACTTTTAACACTTGGATATAAATAATTGATTAAATGGCGATTTAGTCATGTTAATTATATAAGCATGTGAGGCTTACAGGTGTTTCGGTGCTATTCGACACCATCCTCAGAGCCTACTAGATCTCGGCGCTATCTCAACTTCGCTGCCTGTTGTGTGAGTGCGTTCGTGTGATGAAGAGTTGTGTCAAATAGTGTGTGTGTTCTGAATTTGATCTATGTTGAGAATTTGACTGGGGTGTGTTTTAGTATGTCTTTATATTTCATATTGTTCTAGTATGTTGTGTTTTTGGTTTTTGGGTTGTATGTATAGGACAGGCAGATCATTCCAAACTCGATACAAAGAACACATTAAAGCAACAACCAGAGGACACAATACATCTACATATGCCGAACACATAACTAATGCTAACCACACATACAATAACATAAATACAGACATGAAAATCCTATACATACAACCCAAAAACCAAAAACTCAACACACTAGAACAATATGAAATATACAGACACACTAAAACACACTCCAGTCAAATTCTCAACACACGGATCAATTTCAGAACACACACTATTTGACACAACTCTTCATCACATGAACGCACTCACACAACAGGCAGCGAAGTTGAGATAGCGCTGAGATCTAGTAGGCTCTGAGGATGGTGTCGAATAGCACCGAAACAGCTGTAAGCCGCACATGCTTACATAATTAACACGAGTAAGATCGCCATTTAATCAATTATTTATCTTGAATTCCTTCCTATTGTAAGTAAACATTACCTGTGACCCCATGCCAGAGAGGTGAATGTTTTAAATTACAATTATAATTAGAACATTACTTTCATCTCGTTTTTTATACATATTTACCCTATAAATAATCTCCCACAAGCATTAATGACATTCTAAAATCGAAGTGAGTTGAATAATATCATGCAATTTACAAAACTTGAACAAATCACTGATAATTACCAAATGGGTGGAGTCTGTTAAAGAGTACTGACTTTTGAAAATAGCGATGTGAGATAACCTGACGTCAAATGGATTCATACCTACACTCTGGGTGAAAAGTGAAACACTATAGAAATATATGAGCAAGAATTTACACAACAGTAATAAATATAAATGATACTCGGGAGGAAATTAAACACTGAATAAATATGAGAAATGCCTGTTATTATTCGGTTGAGAAGCTTTTATCATCCAGTCTGCTGTCAAAAAATCTGAAGGTTAGAATTTATAAAACAGTTATATTACCGGTTGTTCTTTATGGTTGATACTTGGACTCTCACTTTGAGAGAGGAACATAGGTTAAGGGTGTTTGAGAATAAGGTGCTTAGGAAAATATCTGGGGCTAAGAGGGATGAAGTTACAGGAGAATGGAGAAAGTTACACAACACAGAACTGCACGCATTGTATTCTTCACTTGACATAATTAGGAACATTAAATCCAGATGTTTGAGATGGGCAGGGCATGTAGCACGTATGAGCGAATCCAGAAATGCATATAGAATGTTAGTTGGGAGGCCGGAGGGAAAAAGACCTTTAGGGAGGCCGAGACGTAGATGGGAGGATAATATTAAAATGGATTTGAGGGAGGTGGGATATGATGGTAGAGACTGGATTAATCTTGCTCAGGATAGGGACCAATGGCTGGCTTCTGTGAGGGCGGCAATGAACCTCCGGGTTCCTTAAAAGCCAGTAAGTAAGTAAGGATTTACAGAAACATTTCCTCTTTCTGTATACCAAATTGGAGAACACTTATCAGTAGATACCAGCGTTGGTTACATACCAGCAGAAATCAGATTAGCTGTGTACAGAGTATAGCCTAGCTCAACACCAGTTGCAGAGTTAGTACATTCAGCTTCTGATTAATATAGTGAAATATGATGGTTCTTGATAGCAGGGTTGCGCTTTCAGTGTGTTTCCTTTGTACTAAAGGTAACCGATTCTGTGGTTGATTGAAGCTGTCGACATCTACGACAAATTTAATCGTACTATTACTTCATAAACAATTTCTCCACCCTCCCCATCTTACTCACAATCAATTCAGGATTGCATATCAGCAAATGAGGTAATGAATATTCAGAAAGAAAGGAATCCTAAGCGTTTGGAATTTAACTTATGATGGAAGAATTTAGAGTGAATATTTCAGTTCGAATGAGGTAAATGAGCCGTTCAGAGCAGAAGTGGCGTAAGTCAAAATTGGGTAATGAGGTTTAAAGTAAAAATTCTGTAAAACACAGCGCAATTAATATGTCCTTCGTGCTATCCACTGACTACTAATAGTTTGAATAAATTGGATATTAATTGCTACTTAGCGCTGTATTTTACAGAATTTTTACTTTAAACATTATCTAATTTTGACTTACACCCCTTCTGCTCTGAACGGCTCAAATATCAGTTGTACCATTCTGAAATGAGAGCAGAAAAACGATATTTTATACAGAAGCACTGAAGCGCCGCTTGTACTTCAGCGTTCATATACCATCATCGCTATAGTTCACATTACGCTTCACTCGCCTCGGTAGAGTAATACTATAATACAGTACTATTATAGAGCAAGGAGTCACGTAGCTGTTATGTGTAACGTAGTCGCGTACCTCCCTCCTCTTCCCCCCGAGCGCCGTCCGAAAATGACGTAATTTTTCGGGCTTATCAGCATTGCACTCGATTTATTTCAGCATCCGGTTGACGTAATATATTAGCGTTTGGTGTAGTTGTAAAGTGTTTTATAAGAATTAAATGGTAAAATGCGAATTTAATTAATACAACGCCAAATTAATTATATATATATATATATATATACATATATATTTTTTTTTTTTCGAGAAGAAATGCAAAATTTGAAGATGTCATGCAATACAGATTTTGAACGTAAAAAGATGACTGAATCGAAATTTATAAGCAAAAATAGTTGTGTGGAAATGAAAATTGTAATTTGGCACCACGTGCCCTCCTTTCCTTAACCTTTGGAACAGTCATGTAAAGATGGTATGGGCCGGATGTCTCCTACGTGGGTACTTGTCTCGATACAATCTGTGAGCTTGTCTACTGTTCCCATTGGCTCATCCGAATTCGAAAATCATGCCTGCATATTCCGCTCTCGTGTACTCCTCCATTTCACTAGATCGACTGGACACTGCAACTTATACATTAGTGGTAAAAAAACCCGGACCAACCCTTGTGGCTGATTTCAGATTCTTGTTCACTCCAAAGCACGATAGACTGGTAGCTAAGACTTCCGTGGTTCGAATCCTGCCTGGGAAGGAAACCTTATTTTGTTCCTTATTCAAATTTATTCCTAATTCTTTTTGATTGCAGGGATATTTTACTATTTAATTAACTTATTATTCCCCGAACATGAATTTTACCAGCAATCGAAAAGTATTGGGACTAAATTTGAATAAGGAACAAAAAAAGTTTCCTTCTCAGGCAGGATTCGAACCACGAAAGTCTTAGTTACCAGTCTATCGTGCTCTGGAGTGAACAAGGCTCTGAAATCAGCTACAAGGGTCGGTCCGGTTTTTTTGCCAATACTGTACATATACATGCTGTTTACAGACGTGCATATCAGAACCAACCATGTCCGTTACACATTACGCTAACTGCATTGCTTTAGTATAGTTTCCTATCCACACCCCTCAGACAGCGCACTGAGCGGAATACTGTATGTAGACAACGTAAACAACGTCAGATGAATACAGTATGTGTAAGATGTATACATAAATACACATAAATAAGGTGTACAGAGGAATGAAATTATTTCGTTTCCACACAAATATTTTTGCTTATAACTTTCGACTCGGTCATTTTCGAACCAGGATTTCTCATCTCAAATTAATACATGTGCCCTTCCCCATCATCCCTGAAAGTAACACCAGCTCGGAAACACCCTGTATATTATAGAAACTTTACTTACAAACATGAAACTTTCTCATTCATTATATTAACATGCGATATCCGTCTCTCTTTTTAACAGAATAATGTTGTATATACCTTCTACCAAGTGAACTAACATCAGAAAATAAATCCATTTGCAAGGGCTTGTTTAATTTTCTCTCGTTTCGTACTTGCACACACGCACGCACACACACACACTTGTTCAAACGCGCACTCATTTATTCCCAGTACAGTTCCAAAATTGTCGCCATCTGCTATATTCTCTCTCTCTCTCTCTCTCTCTCTCTTTTCTACTCGTTCCTAAGTATCCCCAGTGATCTCGAGATGACCAAGAGACATTTGATGAGACTTGATTGTAGAGTTTCCCAGAAGCCGTGTCTGTACTGGAGTAGCAAGAACTCCCTGCAAATAAACCAGTTCTGAATTCGAAATGTAATAATATCGGGATGGCAGCGGCCGTCTAACATAGCACTGGGACGACAAGGGAAGGTTAGTCACAGTGCAGAAAATGTCTAATAGTTAATTGTGTATTATTTTTTATTCTACAGATAATGGACAAAAAATGGGAGTATAAGGGTACAGTGCATAAGCTATTCATAGATTTCAAAAAGGCATATAACTCGGTTAAGAGAGAAGTTTTATATGATATTCTTATTGAATTTGGTATTCCCAAGAAACTAGTTCGATTAATTAAAATGTGTCTCAGCGAAACGTACAGCAGAGTCGGTATAGGTCAATTTCTGTCAGATGCGTTTCCAGTTCACTGTGGGCTAAAGCAAGGAGATGCACTATCACCTTTACTTTTTAACTTTACTCTAGAATATGCCATTAGGAAAGTCCAGGATAACACAGAGGGTTTGGAATGGAACGGGTTACATCAGCTGCTTGTCTATGCGGATGACGTTAATATGTTAGGAAAAAATCCACAAACGATTAGGGAAAACACGGGAATTTTACTTAAAGCAAGTAAAGAGATAGGTTTGGAAGTAAATCCCGAAAAGACAAAGTATATGATTATGTCTCGTGACGAGAATATTGTACGAAATGGAAATATAAAAATTGGAAATTTATCTTTTGAAGAGGTGGAAAAATTCAAATACCTGGGAGCAACAGTAACAAATATAAATGATACTGGGGAGGAAATTAAGCACAGATTAAATATGGGAAATGCCTGTTATTATTCGGTTGAGAAGCTTTTCTCATCCAGTCTGCTGTCAAAAAATCTGAAAGTTACAATTTATAAAACAGTTATATTACCGGTTGTTCTTTATGGTTATGAAACTTGGACTCTCACTTTGAGAGAGGAACATAGGTTAAGGGTGCTTGAGAATAAGGTGCTTAGGAAAGTATTTGGGGCTAAGAGGGATGAAGTTACAGGAGAATGGAGAACGATAGATAGATAGATAGATAGATAGATAGATAGATAGATAGATAGATAGATAGATAGATAGATAGATAGATAGATAGATAGATAGATAGATAGATAGATAGATAGAATATAGATAATGAAAAGTAGGTAGGTATCTTTTGAAGGCAGGCAGGCAGGCAGGCAGGCAGGCAGGCAGGCAGGCAGGCAGGCAGGCAGGCAGGCAGGCAGGCAGGCAGGCAGGCAGGCAGGCAGGCAGGCAGGCAGGCAGGCAGGCAGACAGACAGACAGGTAAGTGCATTTAGTGATGCATAATAAATTATACAAACTCATGTACACAAGATCCTTCGCACGCAGAACTGCGCGCATTGTATTCTTCACCTGACATAATTAGGAACATTAAATCCAGACGTTTGAGATGGGCAGGGCATGTAGCACGTAAGGGCGAGTCCAGAAATGCATATAGAATTTTAATTGAAAGGCCGGAGGGAATAAGACCCTTGGGGAGGCCGAGACGTAGATGGGAGGATAATATTAAAATGGATTTAAGGGAGGTGGGATATGATGATAGAGACTGGATTAATCTTGCTCAGGATAGGGACCAATGGCGGGCTTAGGTGAAGGCGGCAATGAACCTACGGGTTTCTTTAAGTAAGTTAATTGTGTCCGTACAACACTATATTATTAGAAAACTAAAAGGTTGAATACAATACAGCCTTTATTTCGCAGAAATAAAAATGTTACATGAAACATGCTCATTTTAACTACCAACCATAACCTTTGAGAGTTTTATATAGGTAGGAAATTTCAAAAGGATGCGTAATTCATGGGCTCAAAGGCTACAAATTAGACACATTTATACTTTTCCTGAAAACATAAAACAGAATTATGTCCTTGAATTGAAATAGAGGAAAACGTATTACAAAATAACTCTACTTTCTCTCAAGCTTCACTTCTTTATTTATTTAATAGTCAATTTTGGACAAAAAGTTACAAAAAGTTCCAGGAGGTTTCTGATTGTCCCAGAACTCAGAATAGATGTATCTTCTGTAATCTTCAAGGTTAGTCAAGGCTAGTTTTGTTATTTTGTTTTAATATATTATGTATAAAATCAAAAACATTAATTTATCGATTTCCAAACATTGAAAAATCTTTGCATCTTAGGCTTCAAAACTTTGAAACTAAAAAACTATCACACACACAGACATGAAATTTATACAGTATATTCCAAATGAACTGGACAATAATTCTTCTAGAGCAATTTTGCATAAACATATTAGTTTAAAAAATCATCATTATATTGCACCTTAAAAAAATCAAAATAGAAAATAAAAACATAATTTCTCAATGAAAATTTTTGGAAGTCAATTTATACAAAAACCATGGGGAACAATTTGAGAGCAATGTATAAGCTTTCTTCTAAGCCTAATTTAGAAAAAAAATTCGACCGATTAGTGTAGATGTTATTGACACTGAAATCCAGGAGGGCATTTTTTTTTAATTTTTTAGGCCTGTGACTGTACCGAATGGGCCAAAAAGAGACTATGGTATACAATGTGACTGACAAATCCACCTACATCTGTGGTAAAAAAAAAATCCTTTCAAAGAAACTAGTTTAAGAGAATAGATTTCTTATAGGTCCCTCCTTAATCTATTGGAGTTTAGGTCATCAGGCTTTTCCCTCACAGCACCAGAAATACAAATAAAAAAATGCAAAGGGACTAAGTAAAACATAAGAAAAAAAGCAAAAGTGTAAAAAAATTCATATGCTAAAAGAAAATAATAGAAGTACAGAGATAGAATCATAACATGTACAAACTAAAAATAGGGCTATACAAGTATATTAATTGTCTTATACCGGGTGTCTGAAACCCCTGGTTCAAAATAATACAGAAGATAGAGAAGTCTAAATTGAATATTGTGAGGTAGGAAAAAGTGGTCGGAAATGCCTATTTCTTGCGCCACGAAATTTTGAACAATATTTACATTTCAGGAAGGTTTATGTAAGGAGGTTTTGTATACATAACTGCCCACCGCTTCGGCGTTTGGTGGCGCTAGCTTGTAAAATATTAATTCTTAGTTTTCTACCCAAAGACAAGAGTTTCACTGTAAACCCAGCATTCTCCAATCTTTCCTCTTGTTCGTCTTCTTTGGAGTCTCTGCATACGATCAATATATTTTAATGTTGTCTATCATCTGATAATTCCTTGCGCCCCTAACATTTCTCCCGTTCACCATTATTTCCAGTGCCAGTAGGAAATTTTTCTTAGCCAGTGATCCAGCCAATTTGCTTTTCTCTTCCTGATCAGTTTCTGTATTATTCTTTCTTCAACCACTCTTTCTAGCATAGCGTTATTTCTTATCCTGTCTGACCATTTCACACGCTTCATTTTTCTCCATATTCACATTTCAAATGCTTTCAGTTATTCCTCTTCATTCCGTCATAATGTGAATGTTTCTGCCCCCAGACATTGCCACGGTCCATACAAAGCACTTTACTAGTCTCCGCCTTACTTATTTTTCCAAATGTTCGAAGAAAATGCTCCTTTTCCTATTGAAAGCTTCTTTGCAATTGCTATCCCCCTTTTGTCTTGTTTGGGACAACTTATGTTACTACTTATACACCAAGTATTTGAAGCTGTCCAATTGCTTCTTTGCAGTTGCTATTCTCCTTCTGTCTTCTTTGGGACAACTTATGTTACTATTTATAGTACCTATACACCAAGGATTTGAAGCTGTCCATTTGCTTTATTACCTCATTTTAAATTCGCACATATCGTCTTCATTCTTCTTTCGTTAAAGAAATGTCTTTGTTTTGTTCCTTTATCTTCATCCAATAGTGCTCAGAGCTGTACTTAGTTCCATTAGTGTATCTCTTAGTATCTCCTCTTCTGCAAATAACGCCGTATCACAGCAAATCTTACGCACTTTATTTTTTCCTCCTACTGTCACCCCTCCCAAGTTCTGAAAACAATTCGGTACTACATCCTTCAAGTAGATGTTGATCAGGGTAGGCAGGTTATAAAGGGATCCTTATCGTACCCTCTTTCTATTCCACCTCTCTTTAAAGAAAAATGGCTGGAACATCTCGGTTTGGCAACGTTGTCTCTGTACACTTCCCGTTTATAGCTGCGTCAGCGTTGAAGTCAGATCGACTTTACTATGATGATGGTGATAGAGTCGACTATTGAAGAGAACGGTGACTGAATATTACTACGAAAACAGTAAAATTAATACATAACGGTAAGTAAACACTTCTCGGAGTTTAATAACGTAGGATACCGCGATGTTTTAATCTGGGTGAGCAAAGCTACACAAAGCAGGAATATGGGAAAAAGATGGTGCTGAACACACACCAGGAAATTGATGTGGAAGTATTGCCCGGCTGACTAGCGCCACGTAAATCAATTGTTGCATGGCGTAATGACGTAATAATTAACATGAGAACTGCATCCAGGTTGTAGCCAATCCGTCACAGCTCTCTAACACTCACAATAGGTTTGAGCGATTGCAATTATTGGGTCGCCACTCCTACCGCTAACTACGGGCGAGTTTCTATTTCAATCAACCGGGAATTAACGTTCACAGACCATGCAGGCTTTAAATTGCAGCCGTGCTGCACGATTCCAAGTGGCTGGCAGCACTTTATTGGCTCGGAACACGGACATATGACTCCTCTTTGATTACCTTTCAATCAAAGGTTGATTCTTCACTTATCCAAGAAATTAGAGACTTAATAACCACCAGATTACATACTATCTTGGAATGACTAATTAATGTAAATCGCTTCCTTTTTTTTTTTTTCAGTGTAATAAGTTGAAATTGTTTTCAGTTCAGAAGGCATTCCGCATTGAGCGGCCAACTTGTAATTCCAGTTCTGAAGAGCCAGGAACTCTAATTTCAACTCCTAAAGAACTGTATGATTGGTCAAAATGCAATATACAAGGAATTATTGTCATTCACATCCATTGAAAAACATGAAGAAATAGTTACAAAATCTAAATCCTGAAAGATTTGCCGGCCTCTAGACTGTTCCCGGAACAAGAAGTGTTCACTGTGTGGTTCCAGTTAAAGGAAAGTTAGCAATAAAACCCTATTCTGATTCATCAGAAGTACCGAAACTAGTTGAAATCAGATGTGTGACGCGCACCGGTCGTCAACGCGGAAACGCTTCTCGCAGTGACCAGCAGCAGTGACGGCGCACGGCGCAGCGGCATAGATCACCCTTTACACGGCGAGCTGTTTTAATTTATAACTTCCTTACTTTTTAAGATCCCGTTATGAAAATTTGACAGCCTAATGAAAATGCTCAGTAAATTGTCATTTATTTTTTTCATGCGATTTTAAGTATTCCATTTTATGTAATGGCGTTTTTTTAAATATTTTTTTTTTAATTTCTTTAAACACAATTTTCAGAACTGCACTGAGTTATAGTATCTTAATAACCTATTTTGTAAGCTATCTAACGATATCTTTAAAAATTTTTTTGTAATTATTCTTATAGTCAGAAAACAAATTTAAAATAGAGCTATGTGCTCAAATAAAAATATTTTAACTGCCCATTACATTTAAACGGTAGCTGTCGCAAACATAATTTTGTACATGGTTAATATATACGACATAAAGAGTTGAATGTACAATTTTTAACAAATTTGGAGATATGAATGTTTTTCGTCAAACTGTTTTGCATGGAATTACCCAGAAGCCATTGTCATGAGTTTTCCCGCTAATATTTTTTGCAGATTTTGTGTTCTGTTTATTGCCTTTGTTCTGCTTTTCCATATGGGCGAGACAAAAGTATCCATATAAACGGTGGTACAGTGATGTAGGTTTTCTGTTTGCATTTGAGGTAGCTAAGTGAGACTAGAGGAATGTCACTAACAAAGAACGAGCAGACTGACATCATTTTTCTTGACAGGGAGTGCTACTACATGCCACATAGCACACATTTTTAATGAGGCACATGAAACACAAATTATCCAAGACACCGTAATCAGACTAATCCAGAAATTTAAGAGGAAACGTTCCGTCGAGGACGAGGCCATATCTGGGCGGCCAAAGACCGCAACAGATGTAGGTACGTCATCGATGTTGAAGAGCCTGAAGATGAGAACCCGGCGTCCTTCTGCGGAATTCGGGATCAGCCAAAGAAGTGTCGTTTGCATTTTGCACCCGTACAAGATATAGCATCTGCACAGAGGATGACTCTGATCGCAGTGTGCAGTTCTGCGAGAGGGCCTTGAACGTGCAATTGAATGACCCGGAATTTGCTTATGCCGGAGAATGTGTCGCCGTGTCAGGAGCGCATGTCACTTTGTTATGATAAGCATACATTATATAATATATTAATATTATATATAATATAATAATTAGAGTGACTATTACCATTTGTATGGAGACTTTTGCCTCACTCTGTGTAATCCTTAACCAGACTTTATTCTTCCGGGTGATGATCATTCAAAAATTTGTTTCAGCTCTTTCAATTCTGGCATCCTTTTTACATGTCTTGACTATTGACATTTCATTCGTTCCAAGGTATTTATTCTGCTTTACATAATTATTTAGTCTTACGTAATCATTCCCTGTTCTGAATTCTCTAAGAACATGCTTTGGCTATCCACTTTGCTAATAACAGTGGTAGTGGTGGTAGTAGATCCCTAATAATAATAATAATAATAATAATAATAATAATAATAATAATAATAATAATAATAATAATAATAATAGTAAGGATATAATATTCTTCTTATTAATTAGGTTTCTTAATTCCAGATGAATTACTATTATTTTTTATGCTCGACCATGCCGAAATGTAGTAGTTATACACCTGGTAGCAGCCCTTTAATGGACCTCATTAAAGTACACCTATTCATTAAAGTTCAGGTGTTCCACCAATCAGAAAACGCCATTGTAGCAATATGAAAGCGCAAGTATCGATTATTCTCGGATATGCGATCGAAAGACAACTAACGAAACGTCACGGAGGCTGGAAATCCAATACTGTCGCAGAAGGTTATGTCCTGTTACTATAATAATTAGAGTTAATTGTAAATAATATTCAAATAAATTCAATTTGTCATGTCGTTTTTCAATGTCTAATTCAATTTTAAGGTTATATCAAGATTAATGTTTATTTTATTCTCTAGATTATATTAAGGTCAATGACATTTCTTTCTCGGAAAAAATCAATACTTTCGCGTCTGCGCACATCTCACAATTTACAAGATATTGCACAGGGTCAGTTCCGCTCCCCAGTCAGATAAGAATAACATGAACACTTATGAATAAATTCAAGTTTCGTTTCATAAACATACACGCGTCTTAATTACTACCATTATAGGCTCGTTGCATAATGTGCTATTAGTTTTCTTTTACATACATTAATATATAATTTTTGTGCGCATTAATCGAATGTTTCATTTAACAACAACAATAAGCTATCTCACATGAACACAGTAACCAGACGTAACGAACACAACAAATTAGGCGACTCTTCCAGTCATAGCTATTTGCCCTGATGATGGAACCTGTATGTACCGGGACATCAACTTGTTTTTACTGACATGATGCAACATTTCATTCTGAAAAGGAATTTAAAAATGTGACATTTATACAAATCAATTTAAAGAACAAAATTAAAATTTCTTCAATGATTTATTATCATAATACACTACTCTCTTAAATTGACTGAGCATATTGGGAATTAAATTAATAGTTTTCCTAAAACACGCTGTGAAATGTTTCACATAAAACCATTTTTATATCGAAAAGAAAGCAAAAACGAGAAAAATTATATTAAACTTTTTCTTAGAAATATCTCAAAGAATAACGTCAGAAATTAATGACATTACTTAAGGTTTGCGCTTCTGGTTTGTAATTTTAATTTATTATATTGCATTTGTTAACATATATTTCATATTATGTATTACGCATAAACGCTTTGCTAACACCGGTGTGTATTTGTTCATTCATTTATTAGTTATGAGATTACAGTAAGTAAAAATAATAAAGAAATAAATGTATTAAAGTGTTCAATCAATTGAAGGGTTCAGAGCCATAGTGGGCCAAGCGCCATTTATTAAAAACGGAGAAAGCAAGGGTTAAAGTTAAGTGAATACCATAGTTTAATGAAGATTGACATATCATTTAGTTTTAATGTGTATACTTTATATTACTTGGCGGCCAGGTAGCTCAGTTGGTAGAGCAGTTGGCTAAGAAGTGGAAGGTCCGGGGTTCGATTCCGGGTGGTGACGGGATTTTCTCGTTGTCAAACTTCCAGTACGGCCCCGAGGTTCACTCAGCCTGCTATAAAGTTGAATACTGAAACTTTCCCGGGGTAAAAGGCGGTCAGAGCGTGGTGCCGACCACATCACCTTATTCTAGTACCATGGTCAAGAAAGTATGGGGCTCTACCTCCATGCCACCAAGTCCCTTCATGGCATATAAAGGGGACAACTTTACCCTTTATAATTTATATTACTTGCTATATCTTTCCATTGAATTATGTATGTATGTACGTATTCACACTGCAAATGGGTAAATATCCGGTGGCAGTGGTAACTAATTACACTCAATGATGACAATTAATAATAAATTACAATTAATAATAATAATGGTATAATAATATTAACAAGGAACATCCTAAATTAAATGAAGCACGATCACTTAAAATAACACTTAAAGTAAATCTAATTTGTTCGAACTTAAACCCACGAGTATATATTATGAATTATGGTAATAACTTCATTTTAACCATTGTTTTCTACGGTTTTAGCAAATGGCGCTTGGCCCACTATGATCCGGAACCCTTCAATTGTACATCAATTTGAAACAGACAATATTTTGTTATAATTAAAAAAATAAATATTTAATTCATTTTTTACTTCCTTTGTCTACTTAGAATATATAAATTTTCGTGTATGATGAAGTGCACTTGATGCGCTATATAGCCAGCAAAACATTAGAGGTAACAGCTTGAAGGTCGAACATTCGGTCGGATGTTCAACCTTGACGGATATTTTGTGACGGGTCAAATATAAACCCGGTTGTAAGCCCTCATCTGCAACTCTCTATTTCGGGCCCTGATATACGTTAGACCCAGCAATTTTTTGTTTCCGAAAGTGTACAGTAGTGGCAAAAAAAAAAAAAAAACCCCGGTCCGACCCTTGTAGCTGATTTCAGAGCCTTGTTCACTCCAGAGCACGATAGACTGGTAACTAAGACTTTCGTGGTTCGAATCCTGCCTGGGAAGGAACCTTTTTTTTGTTCCTTATTCAAATTTATTCCCAATACTTTTCGATCGCTGGTAAAATGCATGTTCTGGGAATAATAAGTTAATTAAATAGTAAAATATGGCAGCAATCGAAAAGTATTGGGAATTTTTTTACTTCGTTTTTCTACTTAGAATATATTAATTTTCGTGTATGATGAAATGCATTTGGTGCGCTTTATAGCCAGCAAAACATTAGAGGTGACAGCTTGAAGGTCGAACATTCGGACGGATGTTCAACCTTGACGGATATTTTGTGACGGGTCAAATATAAACCCGGTTCTAAGCCCTCATCTGCAACTCTCTATTTCGGGCCCTGATATACGTTAGAGCCAGCAATTTTTTGTTTCCGAAAGTGTACATTAGTGGCAAAAAAACCGGACCGACCCTTGTAGCTGATTTCAGAGCCCTTTTCAATCCAGAGCACGATAGACTTAATTTAAGATTTTGTGGTTAATCTAGCCTGGAAAGGAAATTTTTTGTTCTACGCAAATCATTTAGCTTTCAAATAGTAGCTAAACCTGCAAAGTAGGTTTGAATAATTTCGAGAGGAAAAATTGTTCCGGGCCAGAATATAAATCGATCCCGGGACCTAAACGACAATTTAGCGCGCGAACGCTCTACCGACTGAGCTATCCCAGGAACTATACACGACACCGTCACAATTTTCCTTTATATCCACACAACTCACATGAGCTGACAAGACGCCAGAACTCAGCTACCAAGTGTTCACAATAGTGATGGCTTAAATTGTGGCTTTTTTAACTAGTTCCAGTAAAGCAAAGCACAGCATTTGTGTGCACTCAGTAGCTGAGTTCGCGTGTTTTGTCAGCTCATCTGAATACTGTGTGGATATTTTGTAAAAAAATTTTTGAACTTATTCAAATTTATTCCCAATACTTTTCTATCGCTGGTAAAAACATTATTCTGAAATGGAAAAGGTAATTAAATAGTAAAATATCGCTGAATCGAAAATTATTGGGCATAAATTTGAATAGGTAACAAAAAGTTTCCTTCAGGCAGGTTGAATCGAAAGTCTTATTAATTTTTCTTTTGCTCTTCCAAAATGAAATCAGCCACAATCGGTCCGTTTTTTTATCTTTTGCCACTACTAGACACTTTCGAAACAAAATTTAATGGCTCTAGCGTTTATCAGGACCCGAAATAGAGAGTTGCAGATGATTTTTAGAACCGGTTTATATTTTGACCCGTCACAAAAATATACGTCAAGGTTTTGAGCATCCGAACCAAATTTGACCATTTTTAGTTGTTTTTAATGTTTTAATATGGCTATACAGCGCACCAAATGTTTCATCATACACGAAAATTAATATATTCTAAGTAGACAAACGAAGTAAAAAAATTCCCAATACTTTTCTATCGCAGGTAAAATTCATGTTCTGGGATAATAAGTTAATTAAATAGTAAAATATCGCTGCAATCGAAAAGTATTGGGAATAAATTTGAATATATAACAAAAAAGGTTTCCTTCCCAGGCAGGATTCGAACCTCGAAAGTCTTAGTTACCAGTCTATCGTATCTGGGTTGAGGAAAAGGTTCTGAAAAAATCAGGTAACAAGGATCGGTCCTGGTTTTTTGCCACTACTGTACATCTATTAAGTCCGCAATGACAATTCTTATAAAGCCATGAAGAGTCGACTTATGAAGCACTCGACGAGGAGATGTACTGGTGGGGTGTTACTGTATTGACAGACAACAAACGACGACAACTCCTGCGGGTAGAATGTCTGCATATTTCAGAGCACATCCATCACATCACAAACTCCGCGTTGCAGTGGAATCGTTCTTGGTCAAAATAAGAGTTGCGGAAGGGAAGGCGGGCGATCGCGGAACACTGCGGCCTGCAGATAAATATGCCAGCGCGCGTTTGTTGGTGACAAATACTCGCGGTCGCCTGGGAGACGAACACGCGTACTGACAAATGTGAACAGCAGACAGTTGCTAGATATACGAGCTCCGAGACTGCGGCACCGCAAGATGCATGTCCTGACTACTGCCAGAGGGGCTGTGCTGCCGGCGTTATTGTCCCCGATTGTTTTAAATACACTTTTCAATTCTATAAGCCTAGCTTGCTGCAGCGATTTAAACAACTCTTCTCTGTTGCAGAAGCAAAGAAGCCATTCACATACTGTAATACATAACACAATGTCAATACGGCGGTTGCTGTCGTCTGCGTTACAACGAAATTTACTGTTGATTGTCGAGTTCGTCATTTTTTTCCTGGCTATTAGCCTATATGCTTATTTAAATTATGTTAACTCTCGCTAAGTTGTTTTATATTTCATTTTATGCTCGACCATTCCGAAATGTAGGAATTACACACCTGGTAGTAGCCCTTTAATGCACCTCATTAAAGTACACCTATTCATTATAATTCAATTGTTCAGCCAATGAGAAATCACCATTCTACCATTATAAAACCGTAAGTATCGATTATTCTCGGATATGCAATCGAAAGTCAATTAGCGAAAAGTCACGGAGGCTGGAAATCCAATACTTTCGCAGAAGGTTATGTTCTGTTATTTAATAACTAGGTTAATTGTAAATAATATTCAAATAAATTCAATTTGTCATCTCGTTTTTCAATTCTAAATCAAATTCCAGGTTATAGTAAGACTAATTTTCATGTTATTCTCTAGATTATATCAATGTCAATGACATTCGTGCCATGGAAAAAATCAATACTTATGCCTCTGCGCAAATCTCACAATTCAGGTCAGTTCCGCTTCTCACTTACATAACCATAATATGAATACTTATGAATACTTTCAAGTTAGAAATATGGTCGAGCATAAAAAGTCGTATGAAAACTTGCCTATAATGGTAATTAAGACGCTAGTATGAAAATTATTAAACTCGCTTGCGCTCGTTTCATAAACTTACTCGCGTCTTAATTACTACCATTATAGGCTCGTTGCATAATGTACTATTATCTGGTCTTAGTATTTATTTTATTATTGTAAATATTATTATTATTATTATTATTATTGTTATTAATGAATTAATTTGTATTACTATCTTTGTATCATCTCAGACACGGTTATTCTATTATTATTATTATTATTATTATTATTATTATTATTATTATTATTATTATTATTATTATTCGGTTGAGAAGCTCTTATCATCCAGTCTGCTGTCAAAAAATTTGAAAGTTAGAATTTATAAAACAGTTATATTACCGGTTGTTCTTTATGGTTGTGAAACTTGGACTCTCAATTTGAGAGAGAAACATAGGTTAAGGGTGTTTGAGAATTAGGTGCTTAGGAAAATATTTGGGGCTAAGCGGGATGAAGTTACAGGAGAATGGAGAAAGTTACACGACACAGAACTGCACGCATTGTATTCTTCACGTGACATAATTAGGAACATTAAATCCAGACGTTTGAGATGGCCAGGGCATGAAGTACGTATGGGCGAATCCAGAAATGGATATAGAGTGTTAGTTGGGAGGCCGGAGGGAAAAAGACCTTTAGGGAGGCCGAGACGTAGATGGGAAGATAATATTAAAATGGATTTGAGGGAGGTGGGATATGATGATAGAGAATGGATTAATCTTGCTCAGGATAGGGACCAATGGCGGGCTTATGTGTGGGCGGCAATGAACCTCCGGGTTCCTTGAAAGCCAGTAAGTAAGTAAGTATTATTTCTATTATTAACATTATTATTGATCTCTGTAAAATTTATGTAGACTACTAGACTGTACCCGAGCACGAGCATATGCTCATTTCGGGTATCAATTGATATGTATCATTTCAAATGTAAATTGTGAATAAATTAGAATTAGAATTACATATGAAATTAGTCTTAAATTAACGTCAAGTTAGTGAAAAATCTAGATTTTCTTAATAAAAACCAAACCGTCAAAATAGCCAATCAGAAAACAGTGAAGGAAAGAATAACAGTTAAAAGATTACACAGGGTTGCGAAATTAAATTTTGCTTCATTTCCAGGGGCTTCTGACGAGTACAGAACCCGTATACCTTAACACAGTCATCGGCAGAATTGAATGGTGAATTTGCAAAACGACTTAAATCCACATTTTGGGGGTTCTGACTTGAGAGCATGATTATGTTACCGTGAGCATGGGGCATCGTTTAGTAGCAGAATGACTTTAATCCACGACTTTTATATAGTTTTTCTTAGCAGCAGAAAGCTTGGTTAAGGGTTAAAACGAGTTTAGTCCTGGACGTAAGTGGTTTTGCCTGTCAAGTACTGAAGAAACTTACATAATATGTAATTTTAATCATACAATCAGCTGACAAAAGTTTTTTGTCTGTTGTCATTGGTGATTCTTTAGTTGTGAAAATGTATTACGTTTGAAGAACAGAGCATGAAAATGAAAAGCAATATGCTCAGTAATCGTGCTAAACTTGTAGCTGAAGTAAAAAGTATTGCAAAATGGAGCCTAGTTAAGCATCGAGAGAGAGGATGTTCTTGATGTCACATTTGACTACATGAAAAATGTATGCTTGCCTAAACGCCAGTTCAGGATATGTACTACTATCGCCAGCTTACCGTCTCAGCTCTCTCTGTGCACAACATTAAAACTAGTGAAATGTCCTTTTGTTCACCATGAGGGACAGGCCAAGAAAAGTCTTAATGAGGTATGTAATTTTCTCCTGCACAATACTTCAATAACTGTGTCCCATCCAGTATACTAAGAACTGTGGTTGTTTTGCGCAGTTTTCCTGCACAAAATAAGAACAACACACTAATCAAATTCTTAATGGCAATAAGTGCTCAGAAACATTTCTTCAACATCTTACTTTTCTCCATCAGAGGTCTGTGCTCTTGTGATTATCAAATTGTTCCAAATAATGTTGTTCAACAATTGCAAAAAGGTTATTTCACGATTTTGGTATAAATATATTTAGTTAAACATATTTATGTGTCGGTAACATAATAATTATGACGTAGGATTGAAGTTAATTTGCAGAACAACTTAAGTCCTGGAGATAATTATATTTTTTATGACCTGAAGAAGAGTACAAAAGCATGAATTTTTATACTAAAACTATTTCTCTTACATATAAAAAATTACATTGTAACAATATATGGTTCAGCGAGGCCTAAAACAGTTTTCTTTAATTTCCTCAAAACTACGTACAGGGACTTAAGCCTTTTTGCAAATTCACCATTCAATTGTATTCACGATGACATCAGGCAATGCAACCAGCAATACACACGACGTCGCATAGTTGTGGACGGTTGAGGGCCCGATCAGATATCAGTGACGTGCAGCCACCACAAACTTCATATTTACTGTACCGTAACTTTCAAGGTGCCACAGAATTCTAAATTTATGTCACAAGTAGCCAATCTCAAGATAGAGAAAAATTTTCAACTTTCAGCCGCGATCTTTGTTTTGATTTTGAAAGTTTCAATTAAAAAAATGTTTGCAACTGTAAGTGGAACCAAAAATAGCCGCTATATTGGCGCAAATAACCTAAGGGAAGCATATTTTTCCGTAACACAGAATTTTAAAGAAATTTAAGCCACACATATCTTTGCACCGCGTTTGTAAATATGTATCACTCTGTAAATCAGCTACTACTTGCTGAATTTCTAGCTTAACCTTGTTTATGTCTATGGTCAAAGGATTCGCAAAAAAGTAAGAAATAATTTGCAATATTTTTAAAATCACAGAGTCTCCGTTGTCGAAATTATTTTTTTAGATTTAGATGAGCATATCCTATTTATATAATTTGAGCTGGTAATGGAAATTACGGGAAAACGGGTGAACGGATTTTAATGAATGACACGCCATTTTGAAGCTAGGCATCCAAGGATTTTCAGAAAAATAGTAACTTTCAGTGAAGTGTTAGGTTTACTACATAATTTTCCTATTTTCCAAAATCCATTTTTATATTTATTTTAGTAGGTTATTTCACGACGCTTTATCAACATCTGAGGTTATTTAGCGTCTGAATGAGATGAAGGTGATAATGCCGGTGAAATGAGTCCGGGGTCCAACACCGAAAGTTACCCAGCATTTGCTCATATTGGGTTGAGGGAAAACCCCGGAAAAAACCTCAACCAGGTAACTTGCCCCGACCGGGAATCGAACCCGGGCCACCTGGTTTCGCGGCCAGAAGCGCTGACCGTTACTCCACAGGTGTGGACTCCAAAATCCATCTTTCATCAGTTTTGAGAACTAATTGCATTTCAGCACGGCCGTGATTTCAGAATAAAACAAAACACACTACAATAAACAATAGGCTATTACACGAAGGCCATGTCCTGCAGGATTGCTAACATATTTAGAGCTCAACTTGAATTTGTTATTAAAACTTCAAGACTTACTACAAATAATTTATTGGTCTGATTCTGCGGTGTTTAATTTTCTGTGTGTTGGATATTGAAATCTACGAAACTTGAGATGGTTTGATGACATTATTACCATTAGAAAGGAAATAATATAGTTAATGCCATGAAGTGACTATTTTTCATTAATTATACATATTAATGCTATACTGATGATATGAAAGTGAAACGTTTTGGGGTTATATAACTAGATGTAGAGAATGTCTTAAATAAGATCTCCATTTCTATAATATACTGAGTGGCGGCTATATATATGTAACTCCAAAACTTACATAAGAAAATAATATTGTTATTGAAATGTACTATTTCATACCCAGTTTTGGTAAAGACATTGGTTTAATTCGCAATAGTCCACACCTGTGGAGTAACGGTTAGCGCGTCTAGCCGCGAAACCAGGTGGCCCGGGTGGCCCGGGATTTCCGGTCGGGGCAAGTTACCTGGTTGAGGTTTTTTCCGGGGTTTTTCCTCAACCCAATATGAACAAATGCTGGGTAACTTTCGGTGTTGGACCCCGGACTCATTTCACCGGCATTATCACCTTCATCTCATTCAGACGCTAAATAACCTAAGATGTTGATAAAGCGTCGTAAAATAACCTACTAAATAAAAAAATAAATAATTCGCAATATGTTCAGTCAATTCAAGAGAGCAGTGTATTATGATAATAAATGATTGAAACAATTTATGTTTTGTCCTTTAGATATGCAGAAATTTGATCCGAACAAATGCAACTTTTCGTTCTGAAAAATAATTTTAAAATGTTACGTTTGTTTCGATCAAATTTATGCATATTTAAAGGACAAAAATAAAATTATTTCAATCATGTATTATCATAATACACTAGTCTCTTAAATTTTCTAAGCATATTGGGAATTCAGTCAATGGTTTTCCCAAAGCACGCTATGAAATGTTTCATATAAAACCATTTTTATCTCAAAAAGGAAGCAAAAATCGAGCAAAATTGTATTAAACATTTTTTTATCAAATATATCAAGGAATAACTCCCTGAATTTAATGACATTACTTACAATTCACCCTGTATAACTCAATTTCTTACATGACGATTTTAGTTAGCTGCCAAATTGTTTACTGTGGTACTTTTAATGTTCAGATTTAATACGAGAAATTTAAAAACCTGATTGAAAATATCAGACAAAATCTTCGGTATCGGGTATTGAAGCTCAGCCAGAACTCTATTTCGTAAATAGTTTCTTTCGTTATTAACTTGATCGCGTCTTCAATAAGTTCCGAACTTGCTGTGTTGAAGGAACGTGTCACAAATTCTGTAATGACCACAGAGCATAGCTTGTCGTAAATTGATAAGTTGTACGCATTTTTCCAGCATTAAAGATATAGAAAGGTCAAAATACACACGCAAGCAAAACTGTCACGTCATTAATCACTCACACACACATACACATACAGTCTGTTCTAGTGGCCACACTTATCGAGCCAGAAATAAAGTCTAACAAAAGCTCCTCCAAATGCACCCTGCAAATCCGGAGATTGTTCCGCATTGTAAGGCAAAATGAAATTGATACACGATAACTAAGTAAGTACACTTGAGTCTTACACAGACTGTAACATGATAGATTTAAACTATGAACATTTCTTTTGCAGTTTTTAAAGAAATAATAAATTCGTTGCTTCCTGAACAATACACTCATGGTTAAAAAGACGTTGGGTCTCTTTCAGAATATAGATATAGACCAGGCCTGCAGAACTCGCAAGTAGGGGAAATATGACGTCAGCCTCACTCCACTTCTATTGGGGATGATCGACTTCCGCCGCGAGAATGAATGTTGATGCAGCCGAGCGTAACTAGAACGCCGTGAGCGCACAGGTAGAAAAGGTGGGTGGGGTAAGAAAGGGGAGGAAAGCAGTCGCTCTCAAGAGCTACAGTTCTGCAGGTCTGATATAGACGATAGAAGAGATATTTTAAAAAATTGACGAAAACATACAAAATTAATGGAAAATATTTTGAAAATTTACTCATCAGTTCAGAAACATCGAAAATATGATGCTGTTTCGAAAATGTGTAAATATATGCACCAATATGCCACCAAAGTCATAATTCATGCACAAGTTCCAACGAGTATGAGATGAAACCAACTACTTAAAAAATATGATTTTTGATTAACTTTCGGGCCTTGGGCGTTACCATCTCAATAAGAACGGTGTATTCCTGAGTACATTGCTTAATCTGTCACCTTCGAAACATTCTCGTATACCATTTTCTCATTAAACATGGGATCTCACTGTTTAGTTTTACACATTTGAATTTTTTGTGTCGATTTGACATTATTTATATTGGGCCAATCAGCCTAATGAACGTTTTTATACATTTAACATTTTCGTCTGTTGGACATTTTTAGTTTGGACATTTCTGTTTACTGTACTAATATGGACATTTCATGTGCAAGATTATTCAAAAGTAAGTTACATTTTGACATGGCCAGAATCGTTTTTAAGAATTAAGATGTACAAAAAAGAAGAACATACTTATACTCATAAAATTAAATAGTTTATTGGATTTCGTTTAAAAGTTTAATATGTCCGCCAATTTGTTTTTCAACAAGCAACATTCTTTACTTTATGTTCGTTCGTTCATTCATTCATTCATTCATTCATTCATTCATTCATTCATTCATTCATTCATTCATTCATTCATTCATTCATTCATTCTGTTCCGTCCAAGGACAGGTCTTTCCCTGCAAACCCAGCATTCTTCATTCTTTCCTATTTTCTGCCTTCGTCTTTGCCTTCGCATATGATCCATATATCTTAATGTCGTCTATCATCTGATATCTTTTTCTGCCCCGAACTCTTCTCTCGTTCACCATTCCTTCCAGTACATCCTGCAGTAGGCAGTTTCTTCTCAACCAGTGACCCAACCAATTCCTTTTTCTCTTTGTGGTCAGTTTCAGCATCATTCTTTCTTCACCCACTCTTTCCAACACAACTTCATTTTTTATTCTCTCTGTCCATTTCACACTCTCCATCCTTCTCCATATCCACATTACAAATGCTTCTATTCGCTTCTCTTCACTTCGTCGTGATGTCCATGTTTCTGCCCCACACAATGCTACACTCCGCACAAAACACTTCACTATTCTCTTCCTTAGTTCTTTCGGTTTTTTAAATAACCCCACAGCCAAATGTCTGTTGGATTGATATCAGGGGAACACGCTGGCCAGGTGTTAGATAAATGATGTTTTTTTTTTAAATTTTCGTATGCCGTTTGTTAAACTCCTTTTACATTCATAACACTGAACAAGACTAATTCCATCGTGTAAAATTAAAACCATTTTAAAATACAGTCAATGATAGTTATTTAAAAATTCAATAAGCTGAAAATTTGCTTTTGACATATTATAAACAAAACCAGTTACCATGTTAACCAAAACAAATGAGTGTGATAAATGAACAAATGCCGTTGTTCCATATACGTATACAAATGTGTTATCATTTTTGTACACGTTAATTTAAAAAAAATGTTCTATATAGGCCTTTTTAAAAATATAACTTACTTTTGAATACCCCTACATTTGGACCTCTTCTTTCGGACCTTTTCTCTAGAAATCGTAATTAGGAACTGAATGGACTTAATACCCCAATGCCTGACAAAGAATATTCGAGGAGATAGGTCGATTTTACTCTAAGGTATGGTACTGTAAGGGTTCGAATCCTTTTCATTTGAGTCGCACAGCTTGAAGAGCAGTCTCTAGTGATATTTGAATGAAAGCCGGACAATGGCGCCCGTCCATGAGGCTAAAGTAATAGTGCAGAGCACGGGAATTAGAATGCAGCCGCTACACAGCGATGGGCTGGAATGCCGATATTTGTAGTATGTAAGAAGACCCTGTCGTTGCGCGGGCAGGGAGCTCGTTGCACAAAGGTTTGGAGTACATTCCAGAAATCAGTGACTGAATAATCCGTTTTGTCGCAGTCACAGCTGCTCTACATTACCTCAGTGAAATCAAGCGATACATTTTATTTAAAATTCGCTTGTATTCCAGGTTGCGTACTTATATTAAGGAGCGCTTTATTTGTTAGTTAACGCATCGGTATGGCACAGAAAAACCAGGCTTCAAATGCTTTTAATTTAAAATTTTAAAATGTTTGTGTAAAAATAATACTGGAGATGGTATAAAAATACGGAATGGGAAAAAGCTTCGTAAATTATTGTTTTAGAAATTGATTTTTGGCGATTAAACAAAGGTGAGAATTAACTATTTAATTTAAACGTGAACAAGTGGATTTTTATAAATCACTATAATTCCGCGTAACGTCAACAAAGGAATTATGATAATGGAACTACAGTAAATAAATACATTTTTTGACAAATTTAATTGTGTCTAGTGCATTAATATTAGACCCCTGCATTCTCTTGAAAACGACCGACCGAGCTCGCCGATCAGTCTTCGGTTGTGAAGAAGTCAGCCGGGAAATGATACGCTCGAGCGGATGCAGTCCAGAATCTATAACCGGTCGGTTGAAACGTTTACTCGGTCAGTCGCGAGGCTAGACGCTTGTTGCACTACAATTACATAATCTTTTAATGTCTGATACCCAAAACAGCCTATCTAAGAAGGTTACTATTTTGTTTTTATTTCAGATAACATGAAAAACAGGAAATGTTTGAACATTTAAACAAGGAAACATAATTTTTAAATAACACAATTATTTAAATGAAATAATGCTTTATATTATCAATAAAGTTATTCATCATCCATCTTGTCGAACTCATTATATTAGTAGGTAATGAAAGCTTAGAAAATATGTGATTGCCTGAAAAAATCTGAGGTTTTGTGATGCGTCTCAAATATCTTTAAAAGCAGACATAATCTATTTCAGTCACAATATTTAATAAAAAGAAACCAAATCTACATATTTATTTTGCTTCACATTATTACAATACTGTACATTAAGAGATGCGTTTTCGCAGACAATGGTTGACGTTAACTACTTATGGTAAGATGTAAGCAGATTTTATTATTCCACATTCAACCATCATATCACGAAATATCAAGGATGGAGTAAAGAAAATTCGTGCTGGATTTATTCCAAAATTAAAAGCATAAACGTAAAAATCACCATTTGGTTTTTAAAGTAATTTTTTACCATTATTACCTAGAATTTCTTCCTTGGTTCCTTTAATGTATTATTTTTGTCCTGTGACATTACGAATTACAAAATATTATAAGTTAACTGTTCCGTATATGCTTTATACTCTATATTTATATTCTTATAGATAACATTGTTTGTTAAAATTGTTTTCTTTTTTTATAGATTTATTAATTTATTATCATTTAAATATTTATTGTAATTGTTATTCAATGTGATAGCCTGTACATCTTCCAGGTTCATTAATCAGGTGATAGGGTATCAGACAGTTTAACATTTCCATAGCGAATACTGTAAACACATCGATCGAAGACAGTTTTCAGTCTATGATATCCTTCCGACCGACGATCGACCTGATGCTTCGGGTGTTTTGCCTTCTGCTGAGTCAAGACACGCGGCAGCCAGAGCGAACGAGCAACCGATCAAACGTATATCAGTGACTCTCGGTCGTCCATTCTTAATGAAATGCAGAGCTATAATGAATATGCAATAATTATATACGAGGGTGCTTCAAAAAGTAAGATAACAAGCGCTTTCGTGGACAAACTTTATTTCACAGGCAGATATATTGATACACAGCAGTAGAGTACTGGCACGCAATTGTTTTCAATATAGTCATCATACTTTCCCGAACACTTGTTCCAACGGTATATCACGGCATCGATGCCAGCATAGAAGAAATCTGCGTCAAGTCCCTGAATCCACGTCATGACGGCTCGCTGTACGGCCATAGCACTGTGGAATCTCTTGCCACCTAGATTTTTCTTCAACGGCCGGAAGAGATTATTTGAGGCCAAATCGGGTCTGTAGGGAGGATGGTCCAGTACCTCTTACCGAAAGCGTGCTTTCCGTAAAATGACATTCGCACCGTACACCTCAATAATTTGAAGATGATTTTCTGTTAGCGAGGTGCCCTTCAGACGCAAAAACCGAATCACACTACACACTTCCGTATTTGTGCGCGCAGCCATCTTACAACGGATATTACGAGGGTCTGACGTAACATATGAGCCATCTAATGACACATCATAAACAAAACCTGTTACCATGTGAACCAAAACAAATGAGTGTGATAAATGAACAAATCACATTGTTCGATACATACAAATGTGTTACCATTTTATGTATAGGTTAATTTTTAAAAACTTTATATGTATTTCAAAATGTAACTTACTTTTGAATAACCCTATATATCTGTAGTGTTCGGGAAAAATGGCACAAGTCAAAAATGTTAATTTTAGAGGAGAAGGAAAAACCTGTCTTCACACTGGTTTATGTGGATTTGATTTTCTTCTGTATGAATTATTGTAATGGAAGAAATACTTACGTCTCTTTACCCAAGCGAGCAGATGTTCCGTAAGTTGTCAATAAATTAATAAAAATTTTTGTGGAAACTGACTTATGCCTCTTTTTCCAAGCACTGCAGATATAAAGCGTATAATTTTAAAGTATTTTGTGATTTTTGTATAAGTTATATACCTTTTAGTACCCTTCCATTACCGTTTTCAAGTTATAGTCAGTCATTCAACAGTTTAAGAAATCGTTTCTGTGACAGTTGAATTTGACACAGCGTTGGATTTTATTCTTACATTACGATTGCGCAGTTTTTATCAAATCACCCTTCTCCAAAGACTCATTTACATTAATATATACATATATATAACTGTTGTAGAACGTAAATGTTGTAACGTTTGTCTTCATCGTGGAGGCATAGCCTATGCCATTTTCATTGGCAGAGTGTTCCCCGTTCTAATTAATTTCCATTACAATATTTCCACTACAAATTTACACACCAGGTTTTAATTTCAACATGTTTGTATTTAATCAGCGAGTAAATTAAGTCAGTGTTATCATTTATTTTATTGCCAGTGCTTTGAGTTCCAGGAATTAATCAGAAAAAAAAAAGTCAGATTGTGTTGCAGCCAATTTCTTTGAAACAATGTTGAAGGTGTAGTGTCTTGGTTCAGCTAAATATAGGCTATGTGTAAGAGGCGTTCGAGATAATTATTAGTGGTATAAATTTTCCTTCACTGCAGCGTATATTGATGTTCAATATCCTGGGACGTTATGAGACATAGAATGCAGTCATGCATTCCGAGTAGAGGCGTAACTGAAATGATTTACATTCCTTCTCATGCTGATTGGTGGACTGGTAAATTGGATCTAGGAATGGGTTAGGTCAGCTTTGACCATTTTAGCGGATACATGGTGCAGTTAATGATAATTGACAACGGATATATGAAATTTCTTGCATTTTTTAGGTTAGGTAAAGATGGATTTATGAAATAGCCCTAATGAATTAATGAATATTGGCAGTGGAAAAATGAGTATACCCTATCAGTACTTATATTATGAACTGAGATTAACTATGTGGAATAAGGAATTGACGCATTGATGTAACAGGAAATTGGACAATAAATTAAAAGGTACCCGATCGCTTGCCCTTACAAGAGAATTTGGTGCTGTTAGAAAGAACCTCGTAAGATCCAAGCCTCTTGGACACTTGCTGAAGGAACTTAAGGGAATTATGAAGGGGTAAAGCCGAAAACTGACAATGAAAATGACAATAAAAAAGGGGGAAATGAGAGTGTAAACAATTAAAAGGTGTGGCCTACGTAATCTCGAGGTCTCTGCAAGGGAATTTGGAACTGTATGAAAGTAAAGTGCTGCGAAGGGACGAGCTTACATTTAACGTCTGTGAGAGAGATTACTACGTTCTTAATTATACAAATTCCATTTAAAATATTATAATAAATTTGAATTTTGAATTCATTTTTATGTGCATTCCAATAAGTCATATGACAATACAAAAATGTGAAGTTTTGATAGTTCGGTCTTTGACTTACTTATTATAGCAAAATATCAAAAAAGTTGTTTTTGCTCATAGGCCTACATATTACTGAACGTTTTCGCCCTTATTGTGGGCATCATCAGACTGATAAGTACATATCCATATATAAGTGAGCAAATCCGAATGAACATATTGCAATGAACCAGTTTAAAAAGTTTAAAGATAACCATCAAATTAAAAAATAAATAATTAAAATAATTAACAAGGATTACATGTAAAATTTACTTGAAATTATGCATATTTAATAAAAACGTACTAAAAATTATCCATTTCGAATCAAAAAACAAACTCACATGTAATAGTTGCGATAAGTTCTACATAGGACAGACAGGCAGATCATTCCAAACACTCTACATAGAACACATTAAAGCAATAAACAGAGGACACAATACATCTACATACGCCGATCACATAACCAACATACAATAACATAAATATGGATATGGAAATCCTACACATACAACCCAAGAACCAAAAACTCAACACACTAGAACAATACGAAATATACAAACACACTCAAACATACCCCAATCAAATTCTCAACACACAGATCAATTTCAGTACACACACACTATTTGACTCCACTCTTCAACACCAGGCAGAGAAGTTCGAGATGATGCCGTGATCTAGTAGGCTGTGAAGATGGTGCGTGAAGCACTGAAACAGCTGTAAGCCGGACAAATCTTACATAATTAACACGAGTAAGTCCACTAGTTAATCAATTAATTAAAAATTGTCTATATGAGATGAATTAAGCTGCAGCGTGTGCACAATATGTGTGTCAGATTCATCAGTAATGCTCACAAATTTGACATTAGACCCTCGTTCAAATCTTTATCCTGGCTGCAACTTAATAACCGTAGAACACTTCACTCGCTCTCTCTTCTGTTTCGAGTTCTCCACACTTGTACTCCAAATTATCTTCGTTCCCGGTTTAACTACTTATCCTCCAATCACAATCTAAACACCAGGTCACAGGAGAGCCAAATCCTAACAATTTCTGCTCATAGAACATCCCGCTATTCATCCTCTTTTACTGTTTCAGTCCCCCGCGAATGGAATTCTCTACCTCAGAAGATTAGGGGCTGCCAGACAATAACCACTTTCAAGAAAAGGCTAAACGATTTCTTACGGGCGCAGTCAAATTGAAGTTATAATTGTGATCGAGTTTAATAATTTAATTTAATTTAGTTATGACTATTATTATTATTATTATTATTATTATTATTATTATTACATAATTATTTTAATTGGTGTTGTGAAGATGAAAAAGAATTGTCATTGTATTATATTAATTATGTATTATATTGTCTTGTAGTGTAGTATTGTATTGCTTTGAATTGTATTGTATTAATTATGTTATATTCACAGCATTGTAGTAATTTTCTATCACACTGGTTGAGTGGAAGAGAACGCCGAATGGCCTTAACTCTGCCAGTTAAAATAAACCATTATTATTATTATTATTATTATTATTATTATTATTATTATTAATTAAAAATGTTACGAATTACATGTTTTTATATCATCACGGGTAGATTATTAAATACGAGTATATACCTTACGCAGTAATTGTATGGATGTGAAAAAACCTCTAAGTAACCACGTGTTTATCTTGTTTATTTGGCAATGGGAAAAAATTAAATATGTATACTTTTTACAAAATCTACAAAAAAGATGTCTAAAAAAATTCTGTCATTTATTATTTTTAAATCTGATGGTTATCTTTAAACTTTTTAAACTTATTCATTGCAATATGTTCATATGAATTTGCTTACTTATAAATGGATATCTACTTATTAGTCTGATGGAAGCGAATATTTATGAGTGAAAGGATCACAACTGGATTTTAAATTAAAGCGATTTCTGTGTTTCGTCTTGATTGAAATAAGTGTGGAGAAACTCCGCTCACACAAATACGTTGACGGAAATGACAGAAGGTGTGAAATGGTAGCGTCACTGAGCTCCTCGAACTCTTTGCGAGCAGAAATTCTTGTTCTGAATTTTATTTTAGTCAACCGCTAATGATAATTTTCAACAGAACATCTATAATTTTTAATTAAGATGAGAAACATTTATGGCGACAGTGTAAAAAGGATTATACTCTTTTTCAATTTCTGAAAAGTATTCAAAAACTGTAACAGAGGTTTTGCAAGTTTATTTTAATGGTTTACAAACAGGCAATTGAAATAGCACCCTTGAATATAGGACTGCAACAGTAGCGGCTGGTGGTCAAAATAATGAGTGTGCTACAATCTCTATATCGGCCTACTGTATACACTTATACGTATTTATCTTAATTTGAGACTCGCCTAGTGACGAAATATGAAGTCCATACGACGTTCCTTCCTACTGCAGAACTTGTCAATTACCCTGGTGTTAAACCCCTCCATCTTGGACATCATACTCTTTTCTATTGACAGTATTGCAAGAGCAGTGAGGCGATCCTGGGACATAGTGTTCCTTAAAAAGTTTTTATGCGTTTAAAGAAAGAAAAGCATCTCTCTGGCTCAGCAGTGGTCATTGGTGTTGTAACCGAAATATTTAACAGCTTCGTTACTTTACAGAATGGATTCTGTGAATTGTTGGAGGCTATGTTATGTATTGTAACAATTGAACAGCTCCATCTACATTTCAGAAGTCTGGTCTTCCATATAGAACTCAAAGTTGTGTCTTTAACACTCTTTTGTTCAGTACGGCATAGCTGTTGACAGCAACTTCAAGTTCGCGTTCAGGAAAATTATGCGAAAAATTGTCAAAAAATTGGCTGTTTAACAATTTTGTTGCGTCTAGGTAGGTTAAAGACTGAAACGATAACCAGTTTCCCGAATTATACGGTCACATAATTCCTTGGCTTCAATTTTCTAGACTGAATAATTCAGGAGGAACCTCAAAAACCAGGCAGATGGTAGCAGCGGTCGGACACTTGAATTACCAAACACATTGTACATAGTTCCAACACAGTCTGTGGTTCCAAGTTCTTCCACAAACAAGCATTCTTTCGTTACGCTTTACTTTTGTAATCTCCAAGCTGTGTTGTGCTGAAGCTGACTACAGCACTCTCCGCGTAAAAATAGCCAATCAGAGCAGTGATTTCAGCTTCGCACATGCGCATTAATTGTCTACATTCTCATGTAGAGTTTTGAGTAGCACAACGTACCGCCTGAGGCACCAAAGAGCGAAGAGCGAACATAACCACGGGAAATTGTCAAATGGCAGATGGTATTGCAAATACATTATTTGAGCAAAAATTATCATTGTGCTGTAGCACTGCAGCACATAAGGACGGGCCGCCCCTGGACTGCAATAATATTATCGTTACGATCACAGCTGCAAAATGTGAAGTAAAGAACACTGTAGCTGTACTTCATTCCACAATGTCTGACAGGAGAAGTAAACATTGCCGGCAGAGGAGGAGAGATTCAACCAAAGGCAGAGGTCTCAGTACATGCTTATCTTGAAGTTGAACGAGGGTAAAACGCTTCAGACCGCCCAACTTCAAGAACAAGCGTGGAATGAGATCTCTGCCATTGGTTGAATAGCAATTATACTTCTCTTCTCCTGCCGGCAGTTTTTACGTCTCTTGTCAGACATTATGGAACGGAGTATAGGAAATAATATGTATTTGTTTTGGAAATAAATATTTTTGTAAAATTAAAAATTAAATCTTGGCACCCTGTTTGTTACTATAAAGGAAAGATAGAGGGAGGGAATATGGCGCTGCGAAATTGGACGACTTTACGTCCAGGTATCCTGCGGTTATGCCCAAGTGTATGCGTATCCCCGGTTGAAAACCACTATTTTAAGCACTAAAAGAACTCTTTCTATAAAAGTATCAGTTAACTCTTATTGAGTTTAGGTCTTTCAGTGTTATATCGCAGGGCTGAGCAGCAAGAGCGGATTCTACTCTCTCACGGGGAGCCATATGATCTCTCTTCATCCCCTCTCTTCCCCGCCGAACACCGCGCAACGTTGATTCAATGATGGATGAATATTAAGCGTCCCCGTTTATAGTCTAGTTCCGCTCCCGATGCCCAGCCTTGTTGTATCGCTAATATAAAGCTTTCATATTTTTTTTAGTAGATTATTTTACACTAAAATAGGTTATTTAGCGTCTGAATATAAAATGAATCCGGGGTCAGTTAACTCTTACTGAAAAAGTTTAGGTCTTTCCATGTTGTATCGTTAAGGTATACAGCTTTCATATTGTCAGAGAGTTGACAGCCTAGTATATTGTAGCAACGGGTGAACTAAATTATTTCAATTCTCAGTTCACACGAATTCAATAGAAATACTCGTATTTTTATTAATATGAAAGTGAAGGAAATGAGTGTTTTAATATGAATAGGCGTCTGGAAAATAGTGCATGAATAATACGTGTCAAATTAATTACTTTGTTCGTACAAATGCCCAAGGGCCACGTTTCGCCGATAAATCATTCAAAATACAATTACATTTTAATAATTGAATCGTAAATAACTATTTTATCATTCAACACTGTAAGCGATTTGTCTAATCGTCCTTTAATGAAATATTAAACATTTAATGCGATTTTAAAAAAGTTCTTTTTATTACATTAAATTTTACTTATGAGGGGATACATTGAATCATGGTGTAAGGCGTTATGACTGGATTCTCGTTACGTACTGAACGCTGGTTCGAATCGTAATGGGGGAGGAATTTTCTCATGAAATTTCAGCGAGTGTATGGGACCGTTAGCCATCCAACATCGTGATTAATTTGGAGAGCTGCATTAAGTAACGAAGGCGCGCGATAGTGTAGCGGTTAAGGCATAACGCTGCAAAACCGGAAGATTACGGGTTTGATTCCCGAGGAGGTCATGGAATTTCTCCATTACTCTTATCTTTTCGACCGTACTATGGCTTAGGAATTTATTCAATCTCTGACAGAAATGAGTACCAGGGGCATTTTCTCGGCAAGAAAAATGACATTAAATGAAAAAGAGAAATGTTGAAGCATTAACTGTAGCAATAAATTGCCACCATTTTCAACTGCATTTTATGCACAAGAAGAATGACTTACTTACTTACTTACTTATTGGCTTTTAAGGAACCTGGAGGTTCATTGCCGCCCTCACATAAGCCCGCCATTGGTCCCTATCCTGAGCAAGATTAATCCATTCTCTATTATCGTATCCCACCTCCCACAAATCCATTTTAATAGTATCTTCCCATCTACGTCTCGGCCTCCCCAAACGTCTTTTTCCCTCCGGCCTCCAAACTAACAATCTTACGCGTTTCTGGATTCGCCCATACGTGCTCAAACGTCTGGATTTAATGTTCCTAATTATGTCAGGTGAAGAATACAATGCGTGCAGTTCTGTGTTGTGTAACTTTCTCCATTCCCCTGTAACTTCATCCCTCTTAGCCCCAAATATTTTCCTAAGCACCTTATTCTCACACACCCTTAACCTATGTTCCCCTCTCAAAGTGAGAGTCCAAGTTTCACAACCATAAAGAATAACCGGTAATATAACTGTTTTATAAATTCTAACTTTCAGATTTTTTGACAGCAGACTGGATGATCAAAGCTTCTCAACCGAATAATAACAGGATTTCCTCCCGAGTATCATTTATATTTGTTACTGTTGCTCCCAGGTATTTTAATTTTCCCATCTCTTCAAAAGATAAATTAACTATTTTTATATTTCCATTTCGTACCATATTCTCGTCACGAGACATAATCATATACTTTGTCTTTTCGGGATTTACTTCCAAACCTATCTCTTTACTTGCTTCCAGTAAAATTCCCGTGTTTTCCCTAATCGTTTGTGGATTTTCTCCTAACATATTCACGTCATACCTTCTATTTTACTACGATACTTATTTATGACTTCGAGATTTTTCGCCAAATTTTCATTTTACAACAATTTTTATGACAAATGTATATTTATTGTTCATGAACAGAGGAACCTAGACATACAAGAACAAACAGAAGTTTGACTGAATACTATAGCAGACGGGCATCGGGAACAGACGCATTCGCTTTCTGATAGAAATGCAATCTCCTTCGAGTAGTATCTGCAAACGTGTCGCTTTAACTAAATAAAGAGGAAGCTGATAAAGACGGAGCCAGCGGAAACCAGAAGTGTATACACAGCGCACTGGATGGCTACGCAGCTCCTTCCACGCTCTTGTTTTCTTAGACACGATTATTGGATGTCTTCAACGAGACTGACGCCAAATAAATTGAAGTCCTAGATTCCATAGCTCTCCAGTTGGAAAACACTAAGCTGAAGTTATAAAATTCCAATAATTTTTATGTGAACGTAAGTTTGGGAAAGCTAACATAAGAGTATCTGACTGTCGTCTATTTAAATATTTGCCTAATATCATTATCCATGTTCACTGTTGTGGGGTAATGGATAGCATGAATGGCCATAAAACGAGCGGGCTCGGGTTAAAATTCTGTTTGGGACAAGTTACCTGGTTGAGGTTTTCCCCGGGATTTTCCTCAACCCATTAATATCAAATACTGGGAAAATTTCGGCACTGGGCCATGGACGAATTTCGCTAATTTTATTTTAGTTGATTATTTAAGGACGCTGAATCAACTACTAAGTTATTTAGCGTCGATGAGATTGGTGATAGCCAGATGATATTTGAGGCCGAGGATTCACCATAGATTACTTTGCATTCACATTACGGTTGGGGAAAACCTCGGAAAAACCCAACCAGGTAATCAGCCTAAGCGGGGATCGAACCCGCGCCCGAACGCAACTTCAGACTGGTAGGCAAGCGCCTTAACCTACTGAGCCACGCCGGTGGCTAATTTCGCTAGCATTATTATCTTCATCCCATTCAGAAGTTAGATAACCTCAGCAGTTCATAGAGCGACGTAAAATAGCCAATTAAAAAATATGAATTCTTCCGGGAAATTTGGAAAATAACGTAAAATATTTGCTGAACAGTATACAATCCTGGGTGTTCATTTCAAAGTGTGTCATGACGTCACTGTTGTGAGTCAGCGATTTGAAGCGAGTTTCAGCTTTTATGTTAGAGAAGTTGCCTATTAATCAAGGCGTTCAATCTGAACTTGAGAACGTGTACTGTATAACTTGAACGTCGTAGCAACAGATGGCGGTCTGTACGGTCTGTGTGCTACCATAACCTCTTTCGAACTGTGTTTTTCGCGGGCAAGTCGTACGCAGGGTATTTGTTATCATCGATTGCGTACTGCAACATTCCACAACACAAATCAAATGCTCCGTTTCCATGTTGACCGTCGAAGTTAATGTCAACAAATACTGTACGTAAGTAATCGTCTTAACCCTCTCCACATATCCCGATAGTAAGAAAAAAACTCACTTCAGTACGTGTGTCCAAACAGTTCACATTCCTGCCACTACAGGCGTTACCGTACGTATTGGTAAGTACTCTTCAGAATTAACGCCGTACTTGCTAGGAAACTTCTCTGGCACATACGTAATACACCTCTGTGGAAGTGTAGGAAGATTGAATTCTCTAGGGCTAGGCTCAACGACTAGCCACATGACGGCATACAGCGAGCCATGACACACTAGGAACTGAACACGCAGTATTTGCAATATTATAGTAGCTCTCCTCCGTGCAGTTTATAGAAAAGAAAACTAACACAGAAGTTTTCTTTTATAGTACAAATTCTGTGTTACACCGTGCAGTAAACTGACGTAATATCAAATCTTTGATCATTATTAAAGGCTTTGTATATAATATTCCAGTATTAATCCTCCCTATGGACTCGGAAAGTGAGTAATACCGTAAAGAGTTAAGTTATGTAGTTATTTTCGTCAAGTTTATTTATAGACGCTTTAACATCTATGGTCATATAGCGTGTTTAGAATCTGTGGGTATAGGTCTCGCAAGCAAGGAGTACCGACGGAAGGAATGCGAATCAAACACTCCGATAAGGAAGAGCTGGCGACAGGAAAAGTCACGAGATAGCTTGAATGATATTGAAGAGTACAGTCGGAAGAGAAATGACATCGATAGAATCAGTCTTGCGTTGTGATAGTTACATTACGACTTCAGTTTTTTCCATTACATGTGAATACGTGTCTTGTATCGCACGGTATTATTATTTCATTCGTAAACATATGTTGCGCCCTAGATCATGTTATATACCCCAGATAGATCGGCCTTATAGGCTTTGACGTTAACTACTTTCATCAGATTTACTACGCTGCCATCTAGTTGTTACATAAGGAGTCACGTCATAATTCCCATTTGAATTGCATTAGCGACTGTACTGCCATCTCGTGTTCGTTTACGGCGGACTGGTGGCGATCCTGGCGGTTGTTCTCTTCAAAGTGCAAACGATTTTAACATTGCGATGACCTATCTGTTACATATATGATCTATGGTTGCGCGTTTAATTAGCTTCGAATTTTTCTCTTGCTACGTTCTTTATTTCCACAGCGATGTCCTCATCTATCCAGCTTGTTGGAAGAGACAGTACTTCCATCGGCTCGAGCCTCTCGCCCGCTTGGCATGCCTACATACACACGCCAAAACAGACAGCAACGCCACCATTGCTTTTCGGTATTCGTTCCTTGCTCGCACTATAGGCCTATACCAGTAGGCCGTATGTAGTAGATGGCTTGTGTTCATGTAACTGATTATAGATTTTGATCAATGTTTATGATATTGGTGATTGATGTGGTGATGAATCATAGCATGTAATGTTAATGAAAATAGTACTCTGTTGTACTCTATTGGTATTGAGTTTGCGTCCGTTTTCCCGAAAACAATTGGACGTAGTGAAATATAATTCATAAATGTCACTAGTGGAGCAGAATAAGGTGTTGTCATTTGTAAAAACAATCGATTCAATAGTAAATCATTTATTATAATCTAGAATAAAACCAGGCCTAAATCCAAACCTTGCGATACATACGATAATGATAACGAAAGAAAGTCCAAATCTAAAATTGGAAACTAAAGTGCATTTATAACGATTTCTTACAGCACTTCACTTATATCCGGGAAGATCTGAAGAAGTAGCTTGGTTTAGTTCTCTGAAAATCTATCAAATGCCAATCCCGAAGATTAACACTTCTTGTTACCTCCATGCTACTAATGTGAACCGTTTGGTGGGAATCTCTCAAATCAAGGCGACGAAAAACCAGACTCACCGCATTGTTTAAGGCACAAATGGGACACAAAAGCATGGACCGACATCAATGCTAGATTAGCAACACCATCATACTTAGGCAGGGCAGATCAGATTAGGAAATTTAAATGTAGGAAACAAAGAACGGACGTGGCAAAATTTTCCTTTGTTAACCGCACAATAGTAGACTGGAACAGCTTACCTGCGGTAAACTTTCAGGGTGGTCCTCTCAAAATCAATACATTTAAGGAACGGTTGAGAAAATTATAATGAAAATGTAATTTTAGGTGTAGTGTAATTATCTAAGTTGTGTCATGTAATTAATTAAGTTGATATGTAATTAATTAATATGATACGTAATTTAGTTGATATGTATATAAATTAAGGTAATATGAAATTAATTAAGATGATATGTGATTAATTAAGGTGATATGTAGTTACTTAAATTGGTAATAGTTGGGTGAAATATAAGTACTTATAAGTTAGGTTTACTTTTGCTTATTGTTAGGCGTTATTATATAATAGTTTTTATTTATAGTCCTAGGTTTATTGCATCTATTTATTTATAGTTAGAAATAAATTTAGGTTAATTTTATTTTATATTGTTTTATTTATTTTATTGCTGAATTATAGTATAATTGTAATCGCATTATTGTATACTAGCCATACCCGTGCGCTCCGCTGCACCCGTTAGAAATAAATATAAAATAATTACATAATTAAAATAGGACATTTGATCCAGGGAACATTTGTGTTTGATAGAAGGATAAATCGTTTATTATGTTACTTAATTTAAATTGTATTAAAAAAAATAAAATGCGATCATTTTGATTCAGAGACCGCACATTTGGTCATAAAAATTATTTTAGGAAATACAGGAAACGAATGTACAGAATAGCCTATCAAGTTTTCTGTGCATAAGAAGCTATTTTAATCTTACCTGTCCTCGATTCACTCAGTAGTTACTGTAATAACATTATAGCATTACGTCCATCTAGAGAAACTACACTTTCCAAGGGTGAATTAATAATTAATTATACAAATCGGTTAATTTAGCTTCCGATATTACTTCATACAAACACAGAAACATTCTCTGTAGGCTATGTTTCATAGCTTTCGATTGTTGTTGTCCAAGGCCCCTTATAGACGAAGTCATTTGTTTTTTATTTCATTACACCGCCTTAGATGGCGTTGTTATTGTAATTTTGAAACTCTTTTATCTCATTAAATATCAGCCCTATCAAAATTTTGCATAGAATAAAACTTATCGAAATTATTTGTAAACAAACGTTTGTTATGTAATATTTTTCATGAAAATTAATAATAAGGGAGATATTTCGATTTATTTAATTCAAGTCCCCTTATAACCCCCCTTTTAAATAAAATATTTTGAATGCCATATAGCCTAAATTCTAAGTTACAACGAACTTAATTTATATTCCAATTTTCATATAAATCGGTTCAGCCATTATCGCGTGAAAAGGTAATAAACATCCAGACAGACAGACAGACAGACAGATATACAAACAAAATTTTCAAAAAGCGATTTTCAGTTTCAGGGTGGTTAATTACGTATGTTAGGACCAATTATTTTCGGAAAATCGAAAATTACCAGAAAAATTTCGGTTACAGATTTATTATTAGTATAGATTATATATCACTGCCACCGCGTGTATATCCAATTGTAGTGTTAATACATATATACATACATACATACATACATACATACATACATACATACATACATACATACATACATACATACGTCGACCTGGTTGGCGAGTTGGTATAGCGCTGGCCTTTTATGCCCAAGGTTGCGGGTTCGATCCCGGGCCAGGTGGATGGCATTTAAGTGTGCTTAAATCCGACAGGCTCATATCAGTAGATTTACTGGCATGTAAAAGAACTCCTGCGGGACAAAATTCCAGCACATCCGGCGACGCTAATATAACCTCTGCAGTTGCGAGCGTCGTTAAACGAACCATAACCATAACATTTTTACATAGTACTTACTTACATACATACATACATACATACATACATACATACATACATACATACATACATACATACATACATACATACATACATACATACCAATATACCTACGGTTAAAGCAAGCTTTTTAGAAACTACGAATGCAATTACAGAAATGTTATAAATATTTATCAGCTGAAATTTGTGATACATATGTTGGTCTCGTGCTAATTAACGTGGCGGCTTGTGAAAACAGGAGGATCTCGGCTAGGCGGCGTCACGGAGAGTTTTTGCACGATCTCTCTTCTCTTGTTATTTCAGCTGCTTTTGAATGCTCCGCACTGTTTTTGGGAGTATGAGGAAAGGAGAGGCTGTATCAGATAAAAACAACATATTGCAATTTCGAGATGGGTTTCACGTTTCCGTGAGAAATGGGAACCTCTCTGTTAATACCGCACGAGATAGGCTAGTTTGATTTCAGCTCTTATTTACTCGTGTTGAGAAATAGAGATATAGCTTCATGTCATGTCGACAATTAATTTGTAAGATATTTCTCTTGCGAAAGAAAGGTTAATCCTAGAAAATAACAATAAAGTATAATTTAATTAGGTCGCAAGTTTTGCAGCCAGCAATAAATTAATATCAAAATAAAATATGAACTATATGATACTCACATTGTTAAAAAATTGGTCGAAATAATACAGAGCTTTCGCACCCTAAACGTTAAAAGGTTAATGCTATTTAGAGTTCATTTTGAAAAGTTCCAATAAGTCTAGTACAAATTCAATAGTCATATGACTTATTTTAATGTAAATTATAAAATTATAAATTTACATTATATTAAAAGAAATTGTTAACGTTTTCGCCATTCAGTATGGGATGTTCAGACATCGATAATTAGAGATATCTTCTGAAAAAATATACATTGCATTAAAATTGTATTGAAGATGTTTACATAATATCAAAGTATAGATAGTTGATGTCAATATTAAAACACTAGAAAACGGTGAAATACTTAAGTGTACCAATTAAAATCAAATATCAAATACGCATATTTAATCGGAAATAAATAAATAAATTAATTATATGTTGTTGAACTAAAATAAGCATACGTTAATACTGTTAATGAAATACTTCTATGACTTGTATTACCTTGTTAAAAATAATTTAAACAGAATGGAAAAAAAAAAAATTATTTGAGTGTGTTATGTATAGACTCCCGAGGCAACGAGAATCTTCCAGCATGGTTGCCACATTATAAAAAAAAAAGTTGCTATGACTTCGCTGAATTTCACTTTTGTTTATTTTCTGTATTTCTGAGAATACTTTTAAGTTCTTTCACATGAATAATAAGATCAGTTGAACATGTTTTATTTTCTAAAATTTTCCTTGAAGGAAGAGTTTATTCAAAGAGATCCACATTCTATGAAGTATCTATGTATTATTCCTAATTTCTTTTACTTAAAATCTTACTATTAGTATTTTAACTTTAGCATGGTTGTCTGAAACTTACGTTTGGAATTCCTTAACAAAAGTTGATGGCATTAATGGTTGAATGAATATACAGAGTGCAAGGGATATAAGTGCCGTCCTTTTCCCAGTCTTCGGGGACGGTCTACAGGAACAAAAAATATTCATATAACATAGGGTCAAAACTATATAGTTTTCCCAGAAAAAAATTTCTTTCTTTATTTTATTTGCGCTATAGTGCTTATATCGTTATTAAATTAAGAAAACAAATAATTACATCAGTAGTATATCTAGCAAATAGTTAATATTACGTACTTACTTACAAATGGCTTTTAAGGAGCCCGCAGGTGCATTGCCGTCCTCATATAAGCTCGCCATTGGTCCTTATAATGTGCAAGATTAATCCAGTCTCTATCATAATATCCCACCTCCCTCAAATCCATCTTAGTAGTATCTTCCCATATACGTCTTGGCCTCCCCAAAGGTCTTTTTTTCCCTCCGGCCTCCCAACTAACACTCTATATGCATTTCTGGATTCGCTCATTCGTGTTGCATGCTCTGCCCATCTCAAACATCTGGATTTAATGTTCCTAATTATGTCAGGTGAAGAATACAAAGCATGCAGTTCTGCGTTGTGTACCTTTCTCCATTTTCCTGTAACTTCATCCCTTTTAGCCCCAAATACTGTCCTAAGAGTCGACCTGGTTGGGGAGTTGGTATAGCGCTGGCCTTCTATGCCCAAGTTTGCGGGTTCGATCCCGGGCCAGGTCGATGACATTTAAGTGTGCTTACTGGCATGTAAAAGAACTCCTACGGGACAAAATTCCGGCACATCCGGCGACGCTGATATAACTTGTGCAGTTGCGAGCGTCGTCAAATAAAAACATAACTTTAACTTTTCATAAGATCCTCTCATAGTGAGAATGCAAGTTTCAGAACCATATAGAACAAACGGTAATATAACTGTCTTATAAATTCAAACTTTCAGATTTTTTGACAGCAGACTAGGTGACAAAAGCTTCTCAACCGAATAATAACACACATTCCCCATATTTATTCTGCGTTTAATTTTCTCCCGAGTGTCATTCATATTTTTTACTGCTGCTCCAAGATATTTGAATTTTTCCACCTCTACGAAGGATAAATCACCAATTTTTATGTTTCCATTTCGTACAATATTCTGGTCACGAGAGATAATCATATACTTCGTCTTTTCGGGGCTCACTTCCAAACCTATCGCTTTACTTGCTTCAAATGAAATTTCCGTGATTTCCCTAATCGTTTCTGGATTTTCTCCTAACATATTCACGTCATCCGCATAGACAAGAAGCTTATGTAACCCGTTCAATTCTAAACTCTGTCTGTTATCCTGAACTTTCCTAATGGCATACTCTAGAGCGAAATTAAAAAGTAAAGGTGATAGTGCATCGTATTGCTTTAGTTCGCAGTGATTTGGAAAAGCATCAGACAGAAGCTGGCCTATGCGGACTCTGCTGTAAGTTACATCGACACACATTTTAATTACTCGAACTAGTTTCTTGGGAATACCAAATTCAATAAGAATGTTGTATAAAACTTGTCTCTTAACCGAGACATATGCTTTTTTGAAATCTGTGAATAACTGATGTACTATAATTTTATACTCCCATTTTTCTCAAATATCTGTCGAATATAAAAAAATCTTATCTATAGTCGTTCTATTACGCCTAAAACCACCCTAATGATCCCAATAATTTCGTCTACTTACGAGTTAATCTTCTGAAAAGAATATTGGACAAAATTTTGTATGACGTCAACAAAAGTGATATTCCTCGAAAGTTACTACAGTTGGTCTTGTTCCCCTTCTTAAAAATAGGTGCAATTATGGACTCCTTCCATTGTTCTGGTACAATTTCCTTTTCCCAAATAGTAAGTACAAGCCTAGATTATATATGTAACAGATAACTCCTCGCTACGTTAAAATCGGCAGCACTTTGAAGAGAACAACCGCCAGGATCGCCACCCATCCGCTGTAAACGAACACGAGATGGCAGCACAGTCGCTAATGCAATTCAAATGGGTATTATGACGTAACTCCTTATGTAACAACTAGATGACAGCGTAGTAAACCTGACAAAAGTTGTTAACCTCAAAGCCTATAACCCCGACATATCTGTTACATATATGATCTAGGGTACAAGCTTATAAATTTCGTTTGATAACACGCTTCCACCCTCTTGTATTAATTCTGCTGGAACTTGATCGATACCTGGAGACTTGTTTTTCAGATTTTCTATCGCAATTTCGACTTCAGAAAGTGTGGGTTCGGGTATAAATGGCTCAGACGTTTGTGTTTGAATTTCGTCTCGATCATTTCTATTTGGCCTATGTATAAATAGTAGTTCTCCAAAATAGTTTTTTCATCTGTTCAGGATGCAAGCAATCATGCACATTTTATAGCTCTATACTCAAAGAAACAGCAGCACTGCGTTCTTAACCACAAAGCGGAATATGTAACTTGATAGCTTACTTCTATTAGAGTAATTTATTATGCCGCGTAAAAAATTGTGTAAAATATTACTTTTTAATTTTTCTATATGACGTGAGTAATATTCGTAAAATATATATCACTTAATACGCAGTCAACCCTGCTGACAGAACAGAAAATTTCGTGTACACCAGCGTTTCTGAACCACTTTCAATGACGTGTGACTATTTTTAACTTCCGATATATTATTAGCTATACCACCAACCAAATTAAATTAGGGAAAACGTCATGTGTTGCCCCCAGACTATTAATTCACCGTTCTATGCTTCAATAACAATAACTGAACCCTTTATTTAGCCATAATTAATTAAGTAGCTGTTAATTTTTAAATATACTCGATGGAGTATATCATAACATTTGCAGAAAAAATATAGCCAAGTCTTTACATATTAGTAAATGGCTGAATATTCAAAAATTACTTCATAAACACATACTATCCCTGCTGATGCTAGAATCCATAACTGGAATAAAGAAACACTTCCAATTTCAGTGTGAAGATTGTGCTTGCTCTTCAGAACACAAGATTTTTATGTCACGTTTCAATTAAGTTAGTTTGAGCCTTAAATCAGTTCAAACATTGAAATTAGTCCTATACATTTTTATATAGATTTGCGTATTTGCTTGTTTTCACAGAACCAATAGTTGTAACATAAAGACACATTCATGTTTTCCCAACGTACTGAAATAATAATATTCGTTTCCTCTTCCACCCAAAAGTGCGATTAAATTCATTTTCTGCTTTAGGCTTTTAACATATTATTTTTAAAGACGTTTAACATAGTAATAATTATAAATTGAAACTTACCACTGCAATTTCACTAAATTGCGCTGTTAATTATTGTTTTAAATATTTGCAAAAATTAAGTAAATCTACTACTCCACGAAACTTATTGCATTCCTCATAAAGTAACAGGCAAAATTCCTTAAAAAATCAACAGTTACAGATGCCGATTTTTATGCAATATGTTATATAAATAATATTGTTAAAATATTAAAATCAAAATAAATTATTACACTGGTAACCTTACCGTTTGTTTTAATCTGTTTTTTAATGGGGAAAAAAAAAGACAGACGTATATCACGGCCTGCAGCTAGATATTTTGTTTTCTAAAGTGAGAATCATTAAACAGAAACCAAGATGGAGATTTCATTCATCTGGTTGAGTAAAATTCGTCTTTCAGGTACGTAATAAACGATCTTCACATTATAAATAATGTGGGACGATACACGAGTTTTGGTATGTTTGTTTTCATAAAATATCCTTGCCCCTAAATTAAAAAAGCTCAACTACGTTTCGCTTTTTCAATCTTTTCTCGAACATGAAAACGTCAACATATCGCTCTTGTAACGTATATTACTATTATATAAATTAAAGCAAGCCCATATTCACAAAGCAAAGCTGTTGTACATAAAGACGATACATGTTTTGAACTTTACTGAAATGAAAATATATATTCGTTTCCTCTTGCCAAAGAAGTATATTAAACCTATCGTCGTGATTACATTTGCCTCGGACTTCAGCCAAAGACAGCTCTATCAGTTCGTCTTTCTCAGTAGTAGTTTAGGTTTTTGTTCTAAAGTGTCTTTAATGAAAATGGGTCACTATAAAATATTATCATATAAAGTTTCCAGGAAAATATACTTTATAATATATGAGCAGGTTAAACAGTGCATTTTTATATGCCAGTACAGTAATTAGAAGAACATTACATTCACACAACAAAGCACTGGACACTGGTAAGGAACACGTGCTTCCACAGGCCGTTTCTTTAATGATGAGCCCCAAGTTTTCTACTAGAGCTGTTAATATGTTCTGCACTAAGAATAGGGCAAGTACTTGCCCAATACAAGTTATCATTCAGCTGGTTGTCTCTCTCTTGCGGCGGCAAAATATACCTGCCAGAAGCTATACAAATAACTTCACATAATAAATAAATGTGGGGTCCACAGTTTTTTTTCCTCACGTAAAATAACCTTGCCCCTAAATTTGAGTCTTTACCGACTTGCTTGCATTTTCCAATAATTTATAGATTCACAAGTAGTGCCTTGGGAACGATTCAGTCTATAACTTACCATAAATCATCAACACAATCAATAATCATCATACTTTATATTTTTATATTTGTTTAGGCAAAACTTTTTCGACTGATATTTAGTCGTATATCTGTTTACATTTTAATAAATATACATTTTACAAACACAAATTACCAGCTTAAATTTGATATAATTATCGTTCTACAGTGAACGTAAATAAGGAAAACTTAATGTAGTCCCAAAATTTCACTATATACAATATAATAAAACAATAATTAACAATAGGAAAATAGTTACATATTTTAAGCTGAGAACACGAACAAATAATTTTAATTGTAAATTTTCTGCTTCGCCGCTTTTGGATCTTTACCTCCTTCAGTTCTATCACTTTAAAAGAATAGCCCCTTTTTACTTCGACCGCTTTTGTTTGTCCGCCACATTAAGGTCTAACTCTTGTTGAGCATTGCCCTTTATGTTCCGCCGCTTTTATTGTCCGCCTCCTTCAGGTCTATCACTTGGTGAGCATTGCCCTTTATGCTCCGCCGCTTTTTATTGTCCGCCTCCTTCAGGTCTATCACTTGGTGAGCATTGCCCTTTATGCTCCGCTGCTTTAACTTCTCCGCCTCCTTCAGGTCTATGTGTTGTTGAGCATTGCCGCCTTTATGCTCCGTCTATTTTTTTGTCCGCCTCGTTCAGGATTATTTCTTGCTGAGCATTGCCCTTTATGCTCCGCCGCTTTTTCTTGTCCGCCTCCTTCCTGGTCTTTCTCTTGCTGACCATTGCGCCCTTTACTCTCTGATGGTTTTGCTGTTCTTCCTGCTTTTGTTCTTCAGGTCTCTTACTGAATATTGGCCCTTTATCCTCCGACGCGTTTGACGTTCTTCCGCCTCCTTCTGTTCTTCTTCTTACTGAATATTGCCCCTTAACCTCCGACTCTTTTGCTTTTCTTCCTCTTTCTCTTCTTGCTTTTACTGAATTTGCCTCTTTATTCTCCGAGTTTTTGCTTTTCTACCTCCTTCAGGTCTTCTTCTTTTACTGAATTTGCCCTTTATCCTCTGACGCTTTTACTTTTCGTCCTACTTCTCTTCTTGCTCTTACTGAATATTGCCCATTATCCTCCGACGCTTTTTCTTTTTCCTCCTTCTCTTCTTGCTCTTACTGAATATTGCGCCCTTTATCCTCTGACGCTTTTCCTTTTCTTCCTCCTTATCTTCTTACTCTTACTGAATATTGCGCCCTTTATCCTCGGACGCTTTTCCATTTCTTCCTTCTTCTCTTCTTGCTCTTACTGAATATTGCGCTCTTTATCCTCTGACGCTTTTTCTTTTCTTCCTCCTTCTCTTCTTGCTCTTACTGAATATTGCGCCCTTTATCCTCTGACGCTTTTCCTTTTCTTCCTCCTTATCTTCTTACTCTTACTGAATATTGCCCTTTTTATCCTCTGACGCTTTTCCTTTTCTTCCTCCTTATCTTCTTGCTCTTACTGAATATTGCGCCCTTTATCGTCTGACGCTTTTCCTTTTCTTCCTCCATCTCTTCTTGCTCTTACTGAATATTGCGCCCTTTATCCTCTGATGCTTTTCCTTTTCTTCCTCCTTATCTTCTTGCTCTTACTGAATATTGCGCCCTTTATCCTCTGACGCTTTTCCTTTTCTTCCTCCTTATCTTCTTGCTCTTACTGAATATTGCGCCCTTTATCCTCCGACGCTTTTCCTTTTCTTCCTCCTTCTCTTCTTGCTCTTACTGAATATTGCGCCCTTTATCCTCCGACGCTTTTCCTTTTCTTCCTCCGTCTCTTCTTACTCTTACTGAATATTGCGCCCTTTATCCTCCGACGCTTTTCCTTTTCTTCCTCCTTCTCTTCTTGCTCTTACTGAATATTGCGCCCTTTATCCTCCGACGCTTTTTCCTTTTCTTCCTCCTTCTCTTCTTGCTCTTACTGAATATTGCGCCCTTATCCTCTGACGCTTTTCCTTTTCTTCCTCCTTCTCTTCTTCCTCTTACTGAATATTGCGCCCTTTATTCTCTGACGCTTTTCTTTTCTTCTTCCTCCTTATCTTCTTACTCTTACTGAATATTGCGCCCTTTATCCTCCGACGCTTTTCCTTTTCTTCCTCCTTATCTTCTTCCTCTTACTGAATATTGCGCCCTTTATCCTCTGACGCTTTTCCTTTTCTTCCTCCTTCTCTTCTTACTCTTACTGAATATTGCGCCCTTTATCCTCTGACGCTTTTGCTTTTCTTCCTCCTCTCTTCTTGCTCTTACTGAATATTGCGCCCTTTATCCTCTGACGATTTGCTTTTCTTCCTCCGTCTCTTCTTCCTCTTACTGAATATTGCGCCCTTTATCCTCCGACGCTTTTGCTTTTCTTCCTCCTTCTCTTCTTCCTCTTACTGAATATTGCGCCCTTTATCCTCCGACGCTTTTGCTTTTCTTCCTCCTTCTCTTCTTCCTCTTACTGAATATTGCGCCCTTTATCCTCTGACGCTTTTCCTTTTCTTCCTCCTTCTCTTCTTGCTCTTACTGAATATTGCGCCCTTTATCCTCGGACGCTTTTCCTTTTCTTCCTCCTTATCTTCTTGCTCTTACTGAATATTGCGCCCTTTTTCCTCCGACGATTTTGCTTTTCTTCCTCCTTCTCCTCTTCCTCTTACTGAATATTGCGCCCTTTATCCTCCGACGCTTTTGCTTTTCTTCCTCCTCCTCTTCTTCCTCTTACTCAATATTGCGCCGTTTATCCTCCGACGATTTTGCTTTTCTTCCTCCTTCTCTTCTTCCTCTTACTGAATATTGCGCCCTTTATCCTCTGACGCTTTTCCTTTTCTTCTCCTTCTCTTCTTGCTCTTACTCAACATTGCGCACATTATGCTGCGACGCCTTTGCTTTACTTCCTTCTTGTCTTGTTCCATTAACTCATAATTGCGCCTTTACTGCTTCTCCGACTTTGGTTTATCTGCATGTAATGCTTTGCATTCTTTCTCATCCTCTTTTTACATTTGCATTTTAATGATTCTTCTATTCCTTTTTCACATCGTTATTCTTTTCCTGCTCTATATTTTGTTTTTCTTTATCTGCCTCCCATAATCTTCTAATTATACTAGCTTCCTTTTTGATTTCATTTCTTCATTAGACCATGATTATCATTCCACTTAGCTCAGCATTCCGCGAAATCGATAAAAGTGGGATATGAATAGTCTTCTTCACAACAGCTCTTTTCACTTAAAAATAAGAATAAAATAAAAATATACTTGTAACTCATAATAATTATTTAAAAATCACGTACAACTTATAAAATTTTTGGTTACATTTAGTCCAAATATAAGACGGAAAGCTTAAAATTTTAATTTACGATTAAATTGAAAGTAAATATGTTTCGATAGAATGCGTATTTATAATTTAACACTTCGTGTAACTAAGAGGGTTGAAGACTGCACATAGAAAGTATGTACGTACCAAAGAGACAAATCCTAGAAAACAGAGCTTTCTTGTGCTACTAGTAATGTAATATCGTAGATTCTGCATATCTATAGTAGTAAGAGGGCTACATAAAATACAAAGAGATATAATTTTTCTTAGTGGTTTGAGGCAGAACATAGTTTCAATTATTTTTTCTTTTTTTTTTTATTTAATTTTAAACGATATTGGCACTTACATTTTTTCTATGTCTAGTTTTCAGACATATATTGACACCAACCACGTTACTCAACTATTGAAATATTAATTATTTTATGTCAACGTTTACCAACTTATTCTAGATCACATTTTATAAATTTTTTCATTTACAAAACCCAAGTTCTTTGTTGACTTCAACAAAGAATGCAGACAGAAAGACAACTGATCACCTAATGGCAAGTTACTGAACTCTAAACCTTTAATAGGCTTTCTTGAATCCTGAGGAAAGATTGTCTTTGTGGCTTAGGATTATATCCTTCTTACAACATAAATTAGTACAGAGAAGGACATATTTTTAAGTTATTCTAGGCTACTCTGTTTAATTGAAGCTCTGAAAAATTTTCGAAATATGTGTAATATACTGGACAACGTAAGAAATTGCCTTCTGATTACAAGTAAAGTCGAATTGTAGGCCTAATTCGCATATTACTACAGAGAACAGTTGATAGAATATTGCAGTACTAACATCAAAAATGCGAGGGACTCATTGCATTTATCTAGTGTCACTGGTTACAACCCAATTTTTACCGTGGATTGCGTATGACACGAGTTTTGCATTGACCATTTATAAGTGAAGGTTTCATACTATATCTGATACTACGATAATATTAAAATATAAAAGTACATAGTAAATAATGTTATAATATTTGTTTAAAATTCCACAGTGCTAGAGAACGCGAACAGACGAGCTTTTGTTAGTTTGTTACCATCCCATGGCCAGATAACTTTTATTTAGTCTAACCCAAACGTTATGTTATTTAACAATTGTCTTGGCTTCAAGTTTGTTTGAAGATTACGAAAAATATCGGCAATTAATATGGATAGTTATGTGACGAATAGTAAATGATCGGAACTCCACACGATATCGCTGAAGCAGCGTACACTGTGAGTAACCAACTGCTCCTGAAATATCTAGAAAATTTTATGAGAGAGCATACCTATCAGTTTTTCGTAGTCTCGTTCAAAAATAAGAGGATAACTATGCGGAAAAGTAGGGCTGCATTGTTTCTTTACCACCCACATTTTCAATAAAATTATTCCTTCAATTCTGAAATATGATAGTAATTGTCACATTACGATATGGTAGTATAAAAATACATTCTGATCGGTGTTAATGTGTGAAACAGGTTGGATACTCTAGTAGTGGGTCAAACGTTTGTGAAAACGTTAATTTCAATTTATCAAAAAAAACTAATCTACTAAATTATATATATATATTTTTTTATTTTCTAATTTTGTGGATACAATTCCTTTGGAATAGACAAATGGTTGACTAACGAGATTGTAGTCTGTGATCGTAATCTTGTCTTGGCCAATTAAAATTACTGAAATCCAGTAAATTATAATATTGAAGTAAAGTAAACTATATCACACTGGAGAAAAGAGTTCAATAGTTTGTGTAGGGTTATTTTTATGTTCTATCGCCATCGGTGGTATTATGGTTCCCAATATGGCCTTTTAAACCAACATTCGCAGGTTCAAATCCGTAATAGATCGATACAATGCTTGGCATAGTTTTTAGGGAGGGAAGTAATTCTAGGTCTCCGGTGTCTTTACAGCACTTAAGAAATCTTTCCGTGAGGGAGATCTCCAGGAATATTTCGTCGGTCATATCCATGTGGAAATTTCAAAGGTGCGGAATCGGCTCGTACCAGTGACATCAGTTTGCGTGGGATTGTCCTGACACTGACTCCTGAGTCCTACTCTACCCCACTGATTCTCAAATAGGGTCAGTCTGCATAGCAGTTAATAGGGGACCGGGAAAAAAAATAAAATAACATTATAGAGTAATAATAGTTTTTAAACTTTTGCATGAAATAAAGACGACATTTAAATTGCTTCTTCTTAAATATTACTCTGTTCTACATTCAACTGCAGTCTTTTCCACCCTTTTGGATTAGTGTGTGTCCGTGGACTTTGATGTATATTGTAGAACGTGGTAGTGTGAAATTTGTTTTTAAAAACGATACAACCATCTAAATCTGACATGCTCAGAGCGATAGAATGGAGAGATTCAAAGAAATACATCCCGCAACACACATATGTAACGTGCGTGTACGGTGGAAGGCGATTTCAAGAAAGAACGGAAACAGCGGCGAGTTACAGTGTTTTGCTTATTAGAGTTTACGTATCTGGTTACTAAGATGGCCATAAATAGAACAAGGATATACTGTGAAACATTTCATTGCATTAGTTTTGAGATATTAAAAAAGTTGATAGGTTTTTCGTAAATAAAAGGTATTTAGAGTCATGAACTAAGTTACAAACCTTAATGAAATCAATAGGCATATGGCACAGATACTTTTAAAATATTATTACAAAAACAAAAACCAATCATTTTTACATTCAAACATTTTAAATACCTGCGTAAAAATAATATAACCGAAATCTATACTTCAATAAAAACTCCTAAATTTTTAACCTAAACAAAACAGATAAATTAATTATGTTTATGAACCGCTCACTAAGTTGTATACTTTTAAAAAATAATAATTACAACCGTATGGTAATTAGGCTAATTTTAAATAGTTTTAAAATGAAAATTTTTAACGCTCCAAAGTGACATTTTCATTTTCGGATTATTCTTTTTCTTTTTACTGTTCACTGTCATTTTGTTTATTTTTCATTGTCATTTTTCGTCTTCACTTTCCTTCACACATTTTCTGTGACTAGAAATTGCGGGTTCAAAATCAGGTCTTATGTCGGTTACATAAATACGCAGTTGTGCAAGATATTATTTACAGCTTACCTTCTAATTGTGAATATTCAGGATTTAATGTCGTCCTTTATTAATTTTCTAAATTCGACGTATAATTTTAGAACTAATAAGGCATTGACTGTTGTACTAATGCTCGTGACTAAAAAAAGTTTCTTCCCACTCGGAAATAAATTCCCTTTATTTTGGACACCGGACCAGAAGAACACGCCTTGGACACAGACATTGCCAACAACAGTAAGCTAAATGTCATCTCTATCTCGAGTAGCCTACTGACCCACCACTATGCGGAGGGGGTGGAAGGAAGTACGTAGTACATCACTGTTAATGTAGGTTAATGTAGTATAACCCTTTATCTTTTTTCCAGCGGTTGGAGTTAAAATCCACTTTTGAACGCCTCTAATCTAAATGAATTACTAATATTAGATCATTAGGGCCTTGTTCATTAATAAACATGTGGAGTATCTTGTAATGTATTTTGATTGACTGTTTACTTAAAGACTCTTTATCAATTGAAATGTCCACGGAAAAGACATTCTCAAGTAATTTTTCGTAAATTTTACAGGACAGTATTTCTTAACTTTAATACATTGATAAGACATCATAAACGTGATTTAGTTTTGTCTTTCCGTAGATCCCTCATTTGCTATGGTTATAGAGCGTCTGAAATGAAGGTGATGACACTAACGAATTGAGTTCACGGTCCAGCGCCTAAACTTACCGGTACCCTGCGTTTGCTCTTGATGGGTTGAGGGAAAACCCCGAAAAAAACTCAACCAAGTAACCCGTCATAACCAGGTTTTGAATCCGGAAATTCTCGTTGCACGGTTAGACATGCTACTCATTATTGCACTGCGGTGGACTTAATGTGTTTGGAATTGTTAATTATGAAATAACAAAACAATATAATATTTAATTTAAAGAGTACAGCTCGACCAAGTTAATCTAAAAGCCGAGAGGGGAAGTTGGAGGCAGTTCTGTAGTGAAAGGAGGCGGTAACGAGGGGAGACCAGACAACAAAGTTTTCCTACTGCGCTTCAGGTCATAGAGCGGTAACAATTTAAGACGCTTTGAAATAGACTGTACTTCTACTTCTGCTTGACAGTGAGGTTTGGCGTTCTGATTGGCAATGGGCGTATAGAGAAAGTTGCATGAGGGGGAGGCTGGGAGACAGCGTAACTATTGCCTTTATCTGAAGACAAGGACAAAAACTTCATGCGCTCCGTAGTGTATTTTAAACGATGTGCACACGTTGAAATCTGAACGTCAAGTGACCTATGATGGCAACTGTGTTTTGCCTCTGCATTCCATCCCGATATCCCCACTCGCAGACTTGACTTGAACAAGCTTTACAATTGTAATTATTATTTAAAATTTGAATTATATTATTGTTACGTATTCCGATTATAATAATAATAATAATAATATTAATAATAATACTAATAAACCAATTAACAAGGATGTTATATGGGTAGATTCTAAACTGATAGTTGATCGAAAAGGAGAAATGTAAAGGTACACAATAACTATGAATTGTAAATTTTGGTTGACGAATAAATATCATTCAGTATCATATATTTATATATATTATATATATTCTTATCATATATACACACTCTCACAATATCCATTTCATATATATACATATATCTTCATATCATATATATTTTTTTACCAGTGCCACTAGGTTGCATTTGAAATTTCTGATTTCTCTGGCAATGGCTTATTTGTAACACTTCTGAGCTTGGGGTGCCTGGAAGGCGGAGTTACATTGCCCCGAAGATATTATGATAGGGTGATTATTAGGTGTCAGGATAGATCTTAAACCTAAGCCTAATTTGCAGACCATGGACGAACACAGGAACATTCCACTTTAAGGAAAAATTCCTGTGTTCTAACCGGGAATCGAACTCGGGACCTCTTGAAATGTAGTCAGAAGCTCTGGCTCCTAGTCCAAGAGGCTGATCTCATATCATATATTATCCGGATAATTAATAACTTTTTAACTCAGTTTCAGTTCACTTATGCGAGTATAACCTAACTTCGAATTATGGCTGTTCTGTTACATTAAATCCATTTTAAAGATGTTGTACATTTCATTCTGACCTGTAACTTGTATTTTGTGGTAGTGCTTTATGCATTTGGAAAAAATAAAATTTCAAGAAAAAAAAATTAAATTATTAAAACAGTATTAAACTGATACTAATGGATAAATTAAAAGTAATTGGTAACAAGAAATTTGTGTATATAATAAATAAAATTTTATAATTAAAAAATTACAAAATGGAAGATTCATCCACAGAGGACCGCGGTATACTGGTTGAGAACCACTGTTCTACTATATATATTACTCCTGGGTCCGCACTAACGTAAAGTGAGGAAAAGGAGGCCTCATCATCAAGTATGTAACAGGCTTGGAGCTCACATAGATTCTTCCTGACAATCCAAATTCCTTTTCAGGGACGCGCAATCGCGTACCATTTAATTGTTTCGCATTCCATTTTCTGCAATCATCTACCGTATCATAATATACTTAACGGGCGATTATAATATCCACTGATAAACTAGTAAATTAAATTGCACTACAAATAGAATTGAATTTATCATGTAAACTGCACTGAAATGATTGGCCGAGGAGATGAATATCGAAATCACATTGAAACGATCAAATAGAAACGAAAGACCCAAATAGGCGTTTCAGGTTAAGTACCATAAAACTCTACCAAGTTTCATGGCTTTCCTCGAAAGATACACAATGTAAATATTTAAATTAATGCTAAAGGAAAAAAATACGCAATTACGTTGAATTCCCAGCTATAATTATTAGTAAAACTTTACATGTTTTGATGCACTAAGATCATGCCGATAATCATTTCGATGTATCATATGTTTAAACTAGGCTTAAATTTATCATGTTCTCTGATTTTAATTAGAATGACGGAATATATTCTGCTTACCTCAGACGCTACAGACAGAGAAGATAACAATTTTAGTTTTTAAAAAGTCTTGACACTCATATCCTCAGAGTCAATATTTAACAGTAGTCACAAAGTCAGGGTAATACTGAAACAACGGAAAAAAAAAAAACTTGTACCATCCTCGAGTTATCTATCAAGTGAGTATTCCATTCATATCCCACTCTCGGTGAGCTTTCAACAGCATATGATGGCGATCTCTAGTCTGATATCATTATAAACATAAAAAATAGTAATTAATTAACATTAACATACAGACATCTTCCTTTCTGGAATGGAAAGAATAACTGGAAGAAAATTCCATTCATGCTGACAAAAATACTTTGTCCTTCAAAAAGAAGAGGAGCTGTGAGAATTATTTCGCGGTTACCCTTTAAGAAATGATACGGTTGAAAATCTAGAAAAACTTCATTTTCGATTGTTTCAGAAAAAATAATCAATGAAATTTCATATAGACCTGTGTATATATTGGCCAATTTTATTATAATTGTAGATATCAAAATTCACGGCTTTGCTATATTTTACAATTACATACAGGTTCTCGTGATGGAAAATCGACAGTTTAAAGCTTTTTTTGCATTTTTCTTGTTTTGCTAGTAAAAAGTTCATGCCAATCACATCACATTTTTAAATTAAGCTTAATTCTGTCATGTGCTCTGATTTTTCTCAGGATGATGAAATATTTTTGCTTACCTGAAAGATACAAGCACAGAACTCAACAGGAATGCAAATATATGGCTTGCATATTTGTAATAAGTATCTCAAATATTTAGTTTCTATAAATCTTCCAATTCACATCTTCGCAGTCTATCTTTAACGATAGATACAAAGCCAGTTTAATACTGAAACAATGATAAAGAAATTAAACTTGTAACATCCGTGAGTTATCTATCAAGTGAGTATTCCATTCATATCCCATTCTCAATGAATATTTGACAGCATATGATTGCGATCTCTCTTTGGGCATCATTATAAATATTACAAAATATGACATTATCATACAGAAAACATCTTCCTTTCTGGAATGGAAAGAATAACTGGAAGAATATTCCATTCATAGTGACAAATAGTTTTTCCTTCAAAAAGAACAGGAGATGTGAGAATTATTTCGCGGCTACCCATTAACAAATGATACGGCTGAAAATCTAGAGAAACTTCATTTTCGATTGTTTCATAAAAAATGATCAATGAAATTTCATATAGACCTGTGTATATATTGGCCAATTTTATCAAAATAGTAGATGTCAAAATTCATGGCTTTGCTATATTTTACAATTACATACCAGTTCTCGTGATGGAAAATCGACATTTTAAAGTCATTTTTGTATTTTGCATGTTTTGGTGCACGAAGGTCATGCCAATCCATACATCTATGTATCACATTTTTAAATTACGCTTAATTTTGTCATGTTCTCTGATCTTTCTCAGGATGATGAAATATTTTTTGCTTACCTGAATGATACAAGCACAGAACTCAACAGGAATGCAAATATATGGCTTGCATATTTGTAATAAGTATCTCAAATTTTTATCTTCTAAAACATCTTCCAACTCACGTTTTTACAGTCTATCTTTTACACTCGATACAAAGCCAGCTTAATACTGAAACAACGATAAAGAAATTAAACTTGTAACATCCGTGAGTTATCTATCAAGTGAGTATTCCATTCATATCCCACTCTAAGTGAGTATTTGACAGCATATGAATGCGATCTCTCTTTGGGCATCATTATAAATATTTAAAAAATAATTATTAATTAATTACAGAGAACATATTCATTTCTGGAATGGAAAGAATAACTGGAAGAATATTCCATTCATAGTGACAAAAATAGTTTTCCTTCAAAATGAAGACGATCTGTGAGAATTATTTCGCGGCTACCCATTAACAAATGATACGGCTGAAAATCTAGAAAAACTTCATTTTCAATTGTTTGAGAAAAAATGATCAATGAAATTTCATATACACCTACGTATATATTGGCCAAGTTTTTATAAAATTTAGATATCAAAATTCACGGCTTTGCTATATTTTACAATTACATACAGGTTCTCGTGATGGAAAATCAACATTTTAAAGTCATTTTTGTATTTTGCATGTTTTGGTGCACGAAGGTCATGCCAATCCATACATCTATGTATCACATTTTTAAATTACGCTTAATTTTGTCATGTTCTCTGATCTTTCTCAGGATGATGAAATATTTTTTGCTTACCTGAATGATACAAGCACAGAACTCAACAGGAATGCAAATATATGGCTTGCATATTTGTAATAAGTATCTCAAATTTTTATCTTCTAAAACATCTTCCAACTCACGTTTTTACAGTCTATCTTTTACACTCGATACAAAGCCAGCTTAATACTGAAACAACGATAAAGAAATTAAACTTGTAACATCCGTGAGTTATCTATCAAGTGAGTATTCCATTCATATCCCACTCTAAGTGAGTATTTGACAGCATATGAATGCGATCTCTCTTTGGGCATCATTATAAATATTACAAAAATAATTATTAATTAACATTATCGTACAGAGAACATCTTCCTTTCTGGAATAGAAAGAATAACTGGAAGAAGATTCCATTCATAGTGACAAAAATAGTTCTTCCTTCAAAAAGAAGAGGATCTGTGAGAATTATTTCGCGGCTACTCATTAACAAATAATACGGTTGAAAATCTAGAAAAACTTCATTTTCGATTGTTTGAGAAAATTTGACATTTTAAAGTCATTTTTGTATTTTGCATGTTTTGGTGTACGAAGGTCATGCCAATCCATACATCTATGTATCACATTTTTAAATTACGCTTAATTTTATCATGTTCTCTGATTTTTCTCAGGATGATGAAATATTTTTTGCTTACCTGAATGATACAAGCACAGAACTGAACAGGAATGCAAATATATGGCTTGCATATTTGTAATAAGTATCTCAAATTTTTAGTTTCTATAAATCTTCCAATTCACGTCTTCACAGTCTATCTTTTACAGTACATACAAAGCCAGCTTAATACTGAAACAACGATAAAGAAATTAAACTTGTAACATCCGTGAGTTATCTATCAAGTGAGTATTCCATTCATATCCCACTCTGTGTGAGTTTTTAACAGCATACGATGGCGATCTCTCTTCGGATATCATTATAAATGTAAATCCTAACTTTCATCTTTTTTGAGAAAAGACAGTGACAATCTTGTAGTATATATAAATATCTGGTGTCGTTTTTCACAGCATGTAAAAAATGTTATAGTTATGTATTTTGAAATTATTATATCGGTATTCGAAACTAAAACTTATATTTTATATACTATCAATTTATTAGGATATTTAATTCAATAATTCATCCGAATGTTAAATGAACATAAAATATCATGCGCCTAAATTATTCAAGACATTTTAGGGGTCAACAATCATGAGCCATGTGCTTAAAGTGGTCCATGGAATTAAGAAAACTCAGTAATGAAAAGGAGAGAGGGTTCATTGCTAATCATTAACAACGAACACTGTTGCAAATACCATGATAACGAGGTGTTAAAGAGATAAAAATTGGAGCCATGAGACAGGAAGTGGAAATACCGGTATTATGTTTACTTGGAATCGACTGGGTCTGAATCCGAGCCTCTGGCGTGAATACTAAGTTCATTCGGCTAACAACCCACCAACCATGTTCATACCTTGTCTTCACTTACATAATTTGACTCACTAGATTACTACGTCTCTTCACTACGGTAAGAGTAATGAGATGCGTGCCATCGGCAAATAAAATGCTCATAAACAATATAATTCTCAAACAAACTTTACTGATTTCCTTAGCAGCCGCATAAAAATTACTCAAAATTACAATCCCACGCTATTCGTCCTTTACTACTTGCTAGTGCCTGCCTTCTCGTATTAATCAACGGCTTACACGCTCCTCATCCAAGCGGTCAGTGCATCAATTCCCGGCGTGGGCAATGGAAGTCATTCATTAATCTGTAACGTGATTGGGAGTTTGTCCCTTGTTGTGTGATGTTCTGTGTTGTCTTCGAGGTGATCCTGTGCCGGGCTCAACATAGGACTAGGAAGGTCGATAATATGTACCCTACCTAAATAATGTTTTGTCTAAGAGGATACAAAATGTAGACGCCGAGAAGATAAAAGAGATAAAAGACATGGGTAGAGATAAAATCACTAGCTATTGAATTCTTTAAGCTTACTGTGTGAACATTATCTTACAATTAATAATAATAATAATAATAATAATAATAATAATAATAATAATAATAATAATAATTATATGTTAAATGAAAGTATTCCAAAAAGGACAAAGCTCGTGTTCAGCAACAGTTCCGTTTTGATAAAATAACACGCGTATTACTCAACATTTTATTCATGATCACAAAAATACCTCTGATATTCCCAAACTGAAATTTAAAATTTTAATAAGAGAGAATTATAAAAAATTTACATAATTCGCAGGTATAAAAGTCTCTGTTCTTTATAAAATAAAATTCAAAATTATAATACCAGGATCATATTCTTCAGAGGACCAGATAGACAAAAATCACAAAATACATACTTTGTAGACCAGAATATGATACTTGAAGTTAGCTACATAAAGATGAAAAATAATTAATAACAATGATACTAGCATTGATTGAGAAAATTTATTTCCTAATTTCAGAGTGAAGAAAAGATGATGTTAAGAATGGTGATGGATTAATGTTATTAGTGTAATAAGGAGCAAATCAAATTGATATAGTAACAAATATAACATTGAGATAAATGACAGAACTTACTTAGGGACAAATTAAACCTGCTTTAGAATAGGCAACATGATACATAATATAAACTATGGAACTCTTATTTCTACATTTGAAAACTTCATTACTACAAGTACCCAATTCAGGCTGAAGTTTTAGTTTCGAATTATATAGATGTGGATCATAATTTATACTACGCAGTAAACCGTTATATGTTAAGACGTTAGGTTGAATTAAAATAACAATTTTATTTCTTCTTGCATATAATCATACGGTAAACTATAAAATTCATCACATTTTCATCATAGAATTTTATTAAAGATCATTTTAAATTCTAAATTTTTTAATTCTGAAGGGATCAAGTTTCTTTGGGAAAAATTGGTTGAATCACAAAAGTAATCAGGAACACGCAAAACTTATTCCGGAGTTCGACGTGAGTATAAAAATTACAAGAAAGTGCTTATATTCCGAGGTATAAGAATTTATTTCACATTCAGAGAGGCAGATCACTAAGAATCAGACATTAACCCGCCTTCGCCTACGCATCCTTATCAAATTTAGCCGAACGATTATCCCGCGAAGCAATGAATATTATCTGCATCACGATTCACACATTTGCGGGTAGGTGGAACAAATCAGAAGGAGAAGCCTAAAAACAAATTTGCTGTTGCAGATGTTGTTCATAGACAGAACGAACTATCAGATACAAAAATAATGCAATACAAAATAATGATAAAAATAATTTTCTCAAATTTATACACAGTACATACCAACAGTATACAGTTTTAAGGGAAATACAACTCTCAAAGTTAAGTTTCTTGAGAACGTATTGTAATTTCCTGGGTTGTGTTTGCTAGCGGTGGATGGTATAAATCTAAGCTTATTTTATATTAATTTTTATTTCAGTTTACTTAATTACTAGTCTACTTATGTTATTAATACTTAAATTGTAATAGCGCGATAAATATACTCACTTCCATACCAAAGAGATGCACTTAATATTGAAAAATTACAATTGCTTCATTACATTTTGAAAATTGTTTCCATAGTAACTTTAGAACAATGCATTTAGGTTACAATGATAGGCAGTGTTAATGCTGAGTTTGGTGTGTATTACAACGCAATATTAACGTAACTTGAAAAAATATAGTTTCATTGTGAGTAGAAACAATCACTGGCAATCTTCGTATCAATTGGCAAACCGCAAGAAATGCAAAGCAGTCAACTTGCGGCTAAACAGAGGAACACATTGTACATAGTACGCATGCGCGATTTAACGCCTAAGTATAGAAATTCGCTCTCCAGCTAGCATGTGATAAGTGTCTACGTAACGCAAAATATCACCTAATATATTATTCAAATTGTGATTTATGACTTATAGCCGCGACAATGAAGTTTAGCTACAGACAGTCAAGTGCTTCATTAAAGGGTATTGATCTGTTAAATTCTTTAAAATTAAAGCATAAACTGGGTGAATTTTCTATTTTCTACATTTTTAAGCTGAGACTAAATTTTTTTGTATACAGGAAACTCGATGATGATGATGATGGTGATGGTGATGGTTAGGACTTTTCCTTTGAGATCCCTGTAATTCTACTGCCAACAGTCTAAATTCAGTTTCTGTTTTCTTGGCATTAAAATATCTCTCTTTTTGTGACGTCTGTAATTATCATATCTTATCATAACTTCTAGCAATTAATGAAGCTATGAAATGGTGCATTAAGAACGAAAACACAGCGCGCATAGTTAGTGACTCCCAAGGTGCCCTTCACTGCCTCGCTGACAAGTACGTCCGTCACCCATTAGCGATAGAGGCAATGGAACTACTTGAAAAGTACGCACAGCACATATGCCTCACTTTGGTCCCTGGACACGATGGTGTAAGAGGAAATGAAAGAGCTGATGAGCCGTCGATAGCAGGAGCCTCCAGCAGCGAAACTCCGACATACACTTTACAACCGATATCAAATATCAAGAAACAAATACGACAACAGACTCATCAACACTGGAATACTAGATGGACGACATGCACAACCGGATCACTAACAAGAGACACCTACTTCCCAATAATCCACGACCGACTCAAAAGCCGTCACTTCAAACCTACTTTCGTAACAACGCAATTTCTTTCTGGACATGGGAAATTTGGAACTTTCTTCGACAGATTCAACATTCCAGCAGACATCGACTCTACATGCTCCTGCCGCGAAGACCTTCACAGTGTGAAACACCTTCTATTTGACTGTCCTATTATTGAAGCAAAGAGATTCAAATAAAGACACATCTTCTGGACTGCGACACCGAATACAGGTCTCCACTATGTGAAGCGATCAAAAACCTTGTTGCTACAGACAATTTATAGACTTGCTAAACTTTACCTTTAAAAGACTGTAGATGTATACTTCACCATTATCTATGTAAAAATAAGTAGTATACCGTATGATAAAACTAAAACCCTAGCATACCGCTTGGTGAATTAGGGTTATTTTCCACGGATATAATTAATAATAATAATAATAATAATAATAATAATAATAGTAATAATAATAATATTATTATTATTATTATTATTATTATTATTATTATTATTATCATGCGCAGTCACTCTTTCAGCATATTATTTCATTTGTTTCGTTTATGCTGTTATTTTTCTTACAAACTTCAAATGTTCGCTTCTTTTCTCCCTATCTTATCTAAAAGTCTATATAAGGTGTAGTGCCCAATATTCGTCCCCTTGCCTAAATTCGTCCCCACAGTATTTAGCCCATAATGTCGCACCTTGGTGATGGTCAGTAAAGACTATCCCTCTTTATGCAGTAGCAAGTGTGCTTTCAGTTGGAGCGAGTGTTATTGTCTGTTTAGTTGTTATTTAAGTTTTAAATATCTGGAAGGTGAAAAACTATTCTTCTTATATATTCTCAGCTGTATTTCACAGCCTAAGGTACGTATTTTTATAAAAATTTTTGCTTCTATATATAGAGCAAAGTGTCTAGTGAAAGAATATTTATTAAATGAACCGGATATTGCATCGTGCTTAGAACGAGATGCCGCCATACTTTTGTGGTGCACATGCCTAAATTTTGTCCCCCAGGACGTGTCTAAATTTCGTCCCCGGGACGGATTTCGGAATGATATTTCCATATCATGTAATTTCAGTAAGGCTGTTGTCATTTATATTTCTAGTTGCCTTCAGATGGGAAAACGGAAACTATGGAGCAAGGAGGAAATGATAGAAGCCGTAAAACATGTTAGGGGAAAAGATGGGCTACAAATTGGTATCTAATCGACATCAACCTACCCAAGTGACAGAACATCGGGATACTGAACCTGAAACTTCAAATTCCGTGATCAGTCCAGAAGATATTCGGAAAGTTCCAGTGATAGAGCCATTGTTTTCCAATAGGCGTGGTTCAGCACTTCTAGTAACCAGTACAACCCATAAGAACAATCTTCACACAGCAGCAGAAAAGAAAAGAAAATAAAAGTTAATGAGTCTGAAAACCAAAAGCGAAAGCAGACGAGAAGAAATCTTAATGTCGACTTCTGTACCACTGTCGCTTCACAACCTGCAGCCTCAGTTTCACCAAATAAAGTGCACCGAAACAAACAAAAAATAAAATTGTCTGCGAGTCTTCTAGCGACAGTGGAAGTGATGATGAAGACAATGATGATGAAGATGTAGTACTCCCGTTATGTGGGAAAAATTTTCCTAACATAAACAAGGACAGAAAGGGATCAAATGCACGCAATGCTGCCATTGGTCCCACGAAATGTGCTCATCTTTTGAACACAAAAATTTATTTGTGACGTGTCTGAATGGGTGAAACATAAAATTGAAAGGTTTTAGTTCTATTGGATGTAATTAACTATTTAATTTAGGTTAAAAAGTTGAACTGTAATTTTGTTTTGGAAGTGCTAAGAAACTTAAGAAAATATCACATGAAGGAGTTTTTGTTTTACAAAATGTATTTTAAATAATTTTCTGATTGCTGTCTTACATACTTTCTATAATTATTAGTTATTAATAAACATTCTTGGCGTTCTATGTTTTTATTTCATTATACTATTGAAATAATTGTCATTCAATATGTTAAAAAGTATAGGGGACGAAATTTAGACCGCTTCATTGAAATGTAAAAAATTGCATAATTTAATTCTTCATGTTTTATATTCAATTTGATTCCAAATTTATGAATTTCGAATTCTGTGTCTTGTAGTTAAATATTGAAAGTTCTTAACTAGATTAGTTTCAAGTCTTCAACTTTAATGGTATATGAATGGTGACACAAAACTAAACGGGGAACGATAAATGGGCACCCTACCTTACTGTAATATTTCTCTGAGAACGCTTCTATTTTTCCCCCTTTTTGTTAGTCTATATACATACACATTAGTGTGGTGTTTTTTTATAAATAGTGCATACAAGTATACAACAATATATTGGAAGAAAACGTGGTTCATATTTTTATTATAATTTCAAATTTCTTATTATGCATTTTCCTTGCTATTAGAAAATAAATTCACCTAAATACCCTTACTCTTATTCTTCTCTTCTTGACCTAGTTTTCCATGTTACTACAGCATCAGCTTTTTGTAGACAATAGTAGCTCATTTGCGTTATTTACACCGCCACCACTATAATTTACAACGCGTTTATCACTATTTTATTACCATTTGTACAGTTTTTATTACCTTCTGATTACCATAAAACTTACTCTCACAAAATTGATTTGCAAGACTACTTTAGAAATACGTGCCACAAGGGAAACAAAAATGTACAGGTAAATAAAACACGAAAATCTACTTCAGAGAGTATGTTTATATACCAGTGACAACATAAAACATTTAATGTCCGGAGACAAACAAAGTGCTCGTTCACAAATCTCAGATCATTCCACCTAAAGGTAAAGGCAAAATAGTGGAAAAGTGGGCTCCATAGCATTGGTTCCTAAAGTAGGGGTCGTGTAAAGAACTGAGGGCGTCGCGAAATGATTTACAAAATAAAACAAAAAACACTTAATTTTGCAATTAGAAACATAAACATTATTGAACATGACTATAAACAATGATTCAATATTTATAAAATAAACAAATTTAATGTAACTATTTCGTTTATATTACGTCATTTCATTTTCGACCAATGAAGTGTAATGAAATTTTGAATTCCAACCATTCACAGTCACACTTTGCGATAATTTTTGCAGCTAGATTTATCGCTATCAATTTATCGCATGGTCGTTCTTTTGTTTAGTCGTTGTCGCCAACTGTTTCCCCGTAAATTGATGATCATGAATATATTAAGATGCAACTACACGGTAAAACGTTTCTTTCATCTTTAAAACAATGCATGCAAGATTGATATTTAATATTAATTAATATATTTACGCAGTGAAGACGACGTTCAAAACGGCGCACCATGTAGACACAAAATCTTCATGCATCTTAATTTAACGTACGTTTTAAACTTGATTCTTTCAATATTCTTCCCAGATTGCATGCATACGCGATTGGAATATTGAACTGTATAGATGCAGCTTTAGTTCCGTTACACACTACAGCGAGAATGCGTTTGTCGAGCTATAAAACATGCTTTCCTGTAGCACGTAGTAACGGTCGAAATAAGGCACAGCTGACATTGGTCCTGCTCACACAGATAACCTTACCTATTGTAGCCTATAAAATACATCTTCATCTTCTAATTCCATGTCCATTGTAAGCTATTTGGAGAAAATTACATTCCTTCATTCAGATTAGATAAATGCGTTTTCAACAATTCTTCATTTAATTAATGTATTAATTAGGTTACTATAGTTATATTATACAATTTTAAATTAAAGCATGATTTCAGCAGATGATGAAAATGTATTTGCAGTATGCTATAATAATAAGAGAAAAGTGTAGTACATGTAATTAACATTGTTAAACCTGTATTTCGCTTTTCGCAATTGGCATTACTGAATAATAACATCGAATTTCTTTATTGCAGTAATCGATATTCATCTATTTCAACTTAACAAAGTCTGAATAGGTTAAGTATTCGTAAATATACATTATTAATATTTTGTGATCGAATTTTAGGGATATATTATTTACATTTTTATTTTATTCACGAAATAGTCCTAATAAATGTCAACTCGAGGTCTGAGATTTCCCAGATAAATCCACTCGCTTCGCTCGTGGATTTATCGGTAGATCTCAGACCTCTCGTGACTTTACTATAGTTAAATATGCATATTTTTCGGAACGTAGCGTCTCAAATCTGGACTCTATAATCGATACACAGAGAGGAATGTCATTTTAAAGATCATGGAGATTTCTTGCGTTTCTGTTCACGGCAAACATAGACAATGAACTTATATCAAATTTATTACATAGATATCAGGTTGAAATAGTACATTATGCAACGAGCCTATAATGGTAGTAATTAAGACGCGAGTACGTTTGTTTATGAAACGAGCGCAAGCGAGTTTCATCATTTTCATACGAGCGTCTTAATTACCATTATACGCAAATTCCACACGACTTTTTATGCTCGACCATATTTATAACTTAAAATTATTCATAAGTATTCATGTTATGGTTATCTAAGTGAGGAGCGAAACTGACCTTCTAAATTGTGAGATGTGCGCAGACGCGAAAGTATTGATTTTTTCCGAGGCACAAATGTCATTGACCTTGATATAACCTCAGAGTAACATGAACATTAGTCTTGATATAACCTGGAAATTGATTTAGACATTGAAAAACGAGTTGACAAATTGAATTTATTGAATATTATTTACAATTAATGCTAATTATTATAGTAACAGAACATAACCTTCTGCGACAGTATTGGATTTCCAGCCTCCATGACGTTTCGCTAGTTGTTTTTCGATTGCATATCCGAGAATAATCGATACTTGCGCTATTATAATGCTACAATGGTGATTTCTGATTGGCTGAACAACTGAACTTTAATGAACAGGTGTACTTTAATGAGGTGCATTAAAGGGCTACTACCAGGTGTATAATTGCTACATTTCGGCATGGTCGAGCATAAATAATGTAAACAATTTAAGAGCTTCTTTTGCAAACTCGGTGCTCCTGTATTCTTCTGATCTAAATCTGGTCTATGTTCTGCGAAAAAAAAAAAAAAATCTAGTTTTATATTTCCATCAGTAGATACAGACTTCAGTGAGTTTTTCTTCATATATATTTTTAATTCAAAATAATTGATTGTAACTGATGAAAAACGGATTCAGTCATCATTGTTTAGCGTTTCTTTCGGAAATTACCCTACTACATACGTATGTACGTACACACATACATACTTGCATACATACATATGTACATAGGCTACGTACATACATACATACATACATACATACATACGTGTTCTGCCTATGGGCATGTCTTTCACTGCAAACCCAGCATTCTCCAATCTCTCTTATTTTCTGCCTTCTTCTTAGTCTCCGCATATGATCCATTTATCTTAATGTCGTCTATCATCTGATATCTTCTTCTGCCACGAACTCTTCTCCCGTTCACCATTCCTTCCAGTGCCTCCTTCAGTAGGCAGTTTCTTCTCAAACAGTGACCCAACCAAATCCTTTTTCTCCTTCTGATCAATTTCAGCATCATTCTTTCTCCACCTACTCTTTCCAACACAATTTCATTTCTTATTCTGTTTGTCCACTTCACAAGCTCCACTCTTCTCCATATCCACATTTCAAATGCTTCTATTCGTTTCTCTTCACTTCGTCGCAATATCTATGTTTCTGCCCCATACAATGCCACACTCCACACAAAGCGCTTCACTACTTCTTCCTTGGTTATTTTTTTCAGAGGTCCACAGTATAGGCCTAATATTGCCCTATGAATTTGCTAAAAATTTAATTTTAATTATATAAAAAACTAAAATGTCTTTACAATAATGGAAATGTGAACTATTTTTACTTGACTGTCATATGTTCAAAATCATCACTGATTAATTCCAGCATGGTTAAAACAGTGTCCTTTTTTATATTGAATCACGCCAGAAATTCTTCATCGCCATACTCATTTAATAGATAAAATCTATGCCTTATTTTCTTTTGTTTTCTTTTTAGTTGGTTATTTAACGACACTGTATCAACTACAGTACAAAGTTATTTAGCGTCGATGAGATTTGTGATAGCGAGATGGTATTTGACGAGATGAGGCCGAGGATTCACCATAGATTACCTGGAATTTACCTTACGGTTGGGGAAAACCTCGAAAAAACGCAACCAGGTAATCAGCCCAAGCGGGGATTGAACCCTCGCCCGAGCGCAACTTCAGACCGGCAGGCAAGCGCCTTAATAGACTGAGCCACGCCGGTGGCCTTTTGCTTTTGTTATGCGCTCTCAAAAATACGTGACATGGTAATTCAACATCACTGTCAGTGATTCATGTCTAATACTGTTTGGATTTTATATTTTAAACTGACTTTTGTTAATAATTTTGCCTGTGTGATTTTTGCCGATTTTTTCATTTGTTCGGATCACTGTGCCAATGCTAAGAATTCGCTCTTTAAAAGGACCGCATTGAACACTTCCCATTCTGAATAATTTTATTTTCTGTCATCGTTTAGTACCTTTTCACAATGTTAGATATTACTGTGTAATTAATTAGGCGGTAATTAAAATAATTGTATTTGAGTTACCTTTTCATGCTTTTTATTCAAACAATAATATTGCATAATTCACAGAACCACATTAGTGGCCCATAATACATTAACCTTATTTAAATATTAAACCGTATAGTGACGTAATCAACATTTTCAATGTAGCTACGTTAACTATAGAATTCTATTTTCACACAAACTTAATTACATTTTTGCCTATTATTTATTTAAATTTCATTCACTGGATTCGGTTTGGCATAAAATAAAAAAGTCGTACAATATATTAATTAAAAGAAACCATAGGTGTAACTTAGACTGTAGCTCAACCGTTGGATCGAAACCCTCTTGGTGTAATTTTCTTCTTGAATTATTCAGAGGTTTTTACCTAACTTTAAGACGAAGCTCAGGTAACATCATGGTGAATCCTCTTCCTCTCTTTGTCAAATATTATTTCCCTATCATGAATTCCAGCCTCGCTAGGTACCTTATTCTCACAGTTGACGCAGCAAAATTAAGAAGTTAAAGACTATGTGAAATAGAGCGTCTGCATTGTAGCGTATTTGGAAGGTCGGCGAATAAGAGCGTAGCGAATGAAGTCGCTGATATTTGAGCGTTTTTGCGCCCGCTAAAGGTCTGACGCTACGTTGACATCAGTAGTGACGTATTTTGTGACGTATGTTCACTGTTCGTAAAACTTCGGAAAGAATCGTAAGGGATCGGTGCACGTATTCCTTTAACATAGGCTGTATTTTATGATATTTCCCTCTCCGTTAGCATTTATCATATCGCAGCTCCTTACAGATTATAACATATTAAGACACTGGAAAAGATTCAAAACGGGCTCTCATATGTTGAGGTGAGCCTGCCTGGAGAGAAATAAAAATAAGTTGCAGCCGCCAAATTACTCTTCAAGGAACGACCACTCACATAAATTTTGCGAAAGAAGACAGAGGACGGACACAGGAAAGTTTTTTTTTCCTCAATCGTACTATCAGGGACTGGAATGCTTTACCTGGAGACTTACTAAAGGCTTTAAAAATAACCAAAAATGTATTTAAAAATAGGCTTAAGGACTTTAATAATAGACAGTAGTATATTATACACACTATATAAAGGGTGTAATTGATATTTTGTTATTGAAGTGTTGTATCAGTGAAGAAGTGTGTTGTGTTAGTGAAGTGTGTTGTGTCAGTGAAGTGTGTTATGTGAGTGAAGTGTGTGTAAGTCATTGAAGGTTTATAGTTTACAGTGGCAGTGCAAAGTATTTGAACAGTGAAATGTTTTGAAGTGTTAGTGAAATCAGGATAGAATCAGTGAAATGTGTCGTAGTTCTAGTGTAGTGAGTGAGTTGTCAGCGAAATGAGTGTAGTGCTGAAAGATACTTGTGCAGGTATGAACATATCATACTCGTGGGTTTCAGATCGAACTTAGGTTTAAGATACAAATTAAATTTACTTTAAATGATATTTTAAGTGATCGTGCTTCATTTAATTTAGGATGCTCCTTATTATTATTATTATTATTATTATTATTATTATTATTATTATTATTAATTTTTTTTTATTATTATTATTATTAGTAGTAGTAGTAGTAGTAGTAGTAGTAGTAGTAGTAGTAGTAGTAGTAACTTATTGTTAATTGTGTTTTTATTAATTTCATTATTGAGTGTACTGTAATTAGTTACCATTGCCACCGGGTATATACCCATTTGCAGTGTGAATAAATAAATACATACATAGTGAATGACTCGCACTGTATTTTTTTAATTGGTAGCTCAATTTCTAAGGAAAGGATATTAAAAAGAAAAACAAAATGAAAATCTTTTTGAAAAGTGAGACAATAAATCTACATCACCGCAATAAGGTTTCGAATGAGTCTTAACATGTTCAGAAATTTAGATTAAGTACTCGTATTTCTCGAAAAAGTTGAAAGCCATGCAAGAAAATGTAGTTTTTCAGAAATCGCAGTCAAATAAAGGCCTAAAATGCTGTTTTAAAAACGTGGACTCTTCCATTAACCTCCTTGAATACCAGATAAGAAGCGATATCATAAGAACAAATACTGACATTATTATATATTTTTATTAATTTGTCCTACAGAATAATATCTGTAATATTGACAATTAATATTTGAGGAGAAAAATTCGCTCCGGCGCCGGGATCGAACCCGGGTCCTTGGTTCTACGTACCAAGCGCTCTGACCACTGAGCTACGCCGAAGTCAATCCACAGCGCCCGGTCGAACCTTTCTCCGTCAATGTTTCCCTTTGTGGCCTGACTCCAAGTTAGGCATATATGTTGACGTATATGTCTGTACAGATTACTGTGCACTTAACTGCGGTATCCTGGCCAAACAAGTCACTCAGCTGAGTGCGCTCTAATATAAAGGCAGTTGACATTGGACATATACGTCAACATATATGCCTAACTTGGAGTCAGGCCACAAAGGGAAACATAGAAGGAGAAAGGTTCGACACGGGCGCTGTGGATTGAATTCGGCGTAGATCAGGTGTCAGAGCGCTTGGTACGTAGAACCATGGACCCGGGTTCGATCCCCGGTGCCGGAGCGAATTTTTCTCCTCAATATTAACTGTAAATACTGACATGGTAACCACAATAGTTTTCATTATATTCTAGAAAAATCACTGCCTTCAACAGCGAATATTTCCTGAAATGAATTATTGTAAAAGTGCTTACGTAACATTGATTAAATATCAAATTGGACAAAAAGTTTCAAACATTAATATGACACAAAAATTCACGACATCATCTTCCATATTTCCTATAACATAAAAATGGAGAAAGTTGGAGTATATTTTATAAATCATAGGAAAAGGAGAGAGAACAGGAAGACAGAGCGGTACTCTTGGATCTCGTTCTCCTACAATCCTAATCACAGCTGGAAGTCGAACACGAGTTGATGGCAGAATGGGCCTGGAATCTAGGAATAGGTTATACCTGAGGATCTCTGTCCACAGGTACTGTTATTCTCCTGTGTTTGTTTAGCATTCGCCTTGAAATTGCTATAGGCCTATTGGTGTGTTCAAACTGTGCTTGCCAAGCGTGCAACACACATTATTCGAGTGTAGTTGCTTAGACTTCCTACGAGGTTCGTAATTCAAAACCGCCGAGAGCAGCAGGAACTGTTGACATGTCTTTCGGAGTAAATGTAGTCAAATATTAAGATAATAATTACACTTCTGCTGGCCAATATATCAATCGACCTCGTGTACGCCAATGTGATACTGGAGTGGTAGCGATTTGGCTGCAGTACAAATGTGAAAAGACTTCAATTCAATGTTGCCAACTATGTTGGCTTCCGGTTAACTAGCTTCTAGCATCTGCTAAACTGGTGGGAAAGTCTGCAAGAAAAAATGTTTTGTATTTAATTTCATGATTTTGTTTATTTGTTTAGAATTTTCTTGTGAATATTATACTAGTAGACTATATTATTAAAACATTGGGAGACTATCAATTTTGACATTATCAGAGGTACCAAACTTTCAGGTGAGTTATCAGTAGACAGCTGAAAGAAAGTCAAAAGTCATGTTTACGGGGGAATGTATGCGGTTTTGTGTCAAAAACCGATTTTTCAGAAATAGGTTCATAATTTAGTTTGTTACGTTGAGAATATATTCCCAAAATTTCAAGTCTGAATTCTGTCTGGAAATGTATCTAAAATATATTTATGTAAAAACCGCACTGGGCCACGCCCCCTTCTTGACATCTAGAGTCAGAGATTCTTAAATATTTCTCTCAATTTGACATGCAGAAGTTGGGAAAGCTTTGCTATTATCATCCAGAAGGCTGTGGCAACATGGCATCCTGTATATTTCCTGTTCTTCTTGTAAACAGAGGTGTTACATGCGTTTTTAAAACTGAGTTTTTACAGTTTACTATAGTATAAGTCATTTAGTTTTCTAATTAGAGTTTTAAATTTTATTTATAATGTCTAGAAGTAGTCCAAGAGTGTTCAGAAAAGTGAAGAAAAACCGGACTTTACGATTTCGGAAGAAAACAAATATTGACCCCACGTGTGTGGAATCAACAAGTGGAAATAGTGTGAACAATATTGGTGCTTCAAGTAAAAAAATTGGTGGTGGAATACATACTGAAGACACTGCGAAGGACAAAACAACCAGTGGGTATAGACTTATTGATTTAGAGATTTTATGCAATATTATTAATTCATCATGTGCTTGTTCCAACTGTGGCAAAAATCATTGAGACTATTTGATAGTGGAGACAATATTGGTATTGTAAATAAACTTCACTTGTTTTGTGACAGTTGCCAAACTGACACATCATTTTTAACTTCTTCCTCCCACAATAATATTTTTGAAGCTAATGTAAGATTATGTTATGCCATGAGATGTAATGGTGTGGTAAGAGAGGGCACAAACTTATTTTGTGGTATTATGAACATGCCTCCACCCTCAAGTAGGTTCTCTGCACTCAACAATCATCTTCTCAATGCACTAGAAATTGAGAGTAGAAACAGTATGTCAGATGCTGCTAAGGAAGCTGTTGTAATGAACAGTGAACTCAGAGATGAAAATGATAGTATTCCTGTTACTGACTTGGCTGTTTCATGTGATGGCACTTGGATGAAGCGAGGCCACACTTCTCTTCATTGTGTCACATCTGTAATAAGTATCGATACTGGAAAAATCCTAGATTTACAGGTAATGAATAAGTACTGCAGTACATGAGCTCTCAGGAAACCAACTGCAGACATACAGGAAGAAGAGAGGTGGTTAGAGAAACATAAAATGTTTTGTGGGAGAAACCATACAGGTAGTAGCGGAGGAATGGAAGCAGCTGGAATGAAAATAATTTTCCAACGCAGCCCAACACTATACGGTGTAAGATATACACAATATTTAGGTGATGGGGATTCAAGTTCATTCAAAGCTGTTTCAGATAGTAAACCATATGGCCCAGATTGCAAAATTTTTGGTCACATACAGAAAAGGATGGGTGGCAGATTAATGAAACTGAAACGTGAACTGAAAGGAAAGAAGCTTGAAAATGGGAAATTACTAGGTGGCCAACACAGACTCACTGATAAAGAAATTCACACATTGCAAGTTTATTATGGGAAAGCAATAAGGGACAATGTAAGACTGGATGTCAAAGCCATGCAGAACGCAGTCTGGGCCATTTATTTCCACAAGCTCTCTACCGATGACAGGCCATCGCATGAACTTTGCAACATAAATTAATGTGCAACACACATGGTTTGTTTCGTGTTTAAGGAAGTGTTTCATTACTTTGTGTTCTTATTTAGTTTGGTAGAATAACATTTTCTTTTGAAACATACAGTACGCACCCCAACTTGAATAAACCGGTTTTCGTGCACTCTATAGGCACACTTCTCTCGTAGTACACCGTGCAAGCACAGGGTGCATAATTCTGCCCAACCGTGGACTATGGCATGTGGTGTGCACGCTTCCCAAGTAGGTAGCTACAACACGGTACCGTCCGCAGAGAGCACCACGCGAACACCGAAAACAACTGCCACTCTGCGTTCTCAGTCAGTCCTCTTCCGTACGTGAACAGAGAATATTGAGATACGTAAACATATTATTCATTTGTGTTCAGTGAAATGATCATAATGCCGAAGACGATGTTAAAAACATAGGGTGCATTCTTTTATACAAGAATAGGGTGTCGACATTTTTAGTAGTGATACTAGTGAAACAATTAAATGTGGGTTATATATATATGTGCATTAAAAAAAGACAACAAAACAATTGATAGGACGTCTATGTAATACACAGAAACACATGAAAAATGTTGCTCTATGTTAGAAGAAAATAAGGGTTCAAGTTCAAATTACGCCTCAAATATGAAATATGATTTTTGCCAATATTTGTGTCGAATGATGATAAATTGCGATATTCCATTCAAAACGTTGGACAATCCTCACTTTAAAGGGTTTATAGAAAAGTATCAGGCACCTTCTGAATCACCGATTCGAAAACAGTTCTTACCTGCACGCACCTACTGTGCTTACGTAAACAACAACCATTTGACGAGACAAACTAGTCGCATTGTAGTTACCTTCATATCCGAATAACTTTTTTTTTCCGCTGTCTAGTTATCAGTAATCTCATAATCTAGCCTGGTGATCCGGAGCTGCGCTCGGTCTTCAGTTAGATTTTCGTTAGGGCTGATTGCCTGGTTCGGTTTTTCCGAGGTTTTTCCCGACCATAAGGCAAATTCCAGGTAAATCTATGGCGAAACCTCGGCCTCGCCTCACTTCATCTCGCCAAACAATTTTAACCTTGTAGAATCTTGACATGTTCTACATCTTAAAGCTTCAATGCTAATGTAAGATCTATGGAATGCAATAAATGAAATAAAAAAAAGAAAAGAAGTGTGCGTGCGCTCTCCCTTCCTCGCAAAGTCAGACGTAAAAGCATATTATACAGGTAGTTTCGTAATTTTAGATACAAAATGCAGGAGTGACTAGAGGACACTGAAACAAGGCAAGAAGTCCTTATAAATATAGCAACGAAAACCATCCGTTTCCGGGATGTCATCACTGTGGCCACCAACAAAATACACCTCATACGTTTTCAATCTCATTCTTTACCCGACAGACACGGTCGTGTGAACCTCTATTTTTCTAACAAACTGCGACAAATTTTTGGATGATATGCCTTATTGGGAAAGGCAACTGAGCACCGGCTCACTTTCGTTCGAAAGTTCGAGTGATCTAACGCACAAGCTTCCTTAATAGCTGTATCAGCCATGGCTAAACACCATAGCCTCCCAAGTCCCCCGATTTCAATCTTCAGGACTTTTTTATTTGGGGATATTTTAAATGTTTTGTGTATTCCAGTTCTGTTGATAATGTTATGGAACTCCGGGAATTAATTGGCTGTTATCGCATTAAAGACACGTCAGTGATATTCAAACGTGTACGACTGTCGATGAGGAAACTTGCATACCATATCAAGAAGGGTGGTCATATTGGGCACACATTATAACGCTCTCTTCTTGCAGTGCATATCGGATGTTAAGTTATCCCAGAACACCTATACTGGCGAGACATAATAAAACCCCATAGATTTCGGAAACGGTTGGTTTCCGGAATTATGTTTATTAGGACTTTTGCCTTGTTTCACTGTCCTCTACTCATCCTTGGAGTTTGTGGGCCTACTTATTGTTATAAGAAAAGAAAATGTTTTTTTTTTTGGCAAGTTTTGTATATAGCCGCTATTTTTCTGCAAATTTACTACAAAAGAAGATATTCTACATAATCATTATCATCTTCTTCTTTTTCTTCTTCAATCTCAACCGTAGTTGTGGAAATTGAACCATCTGCAATTTCTGGTTTGCATGTTTCCATTGTTCCGATATTTTCAACAATGTGTTTAGGCAAGTCAAAATCATGGCAACATTTACCACGCTATCTCAGTGCAACTTTAAGGGAACGCACAGGTGAAATTACTAAACCTTACAGTTTTCATTTTTTTTCTCAAAGACCAAGGACACCAGAATAAAATTATGTGACACGTTTCCTTATTAAGATGCAATAAAGGGCAGGAATTTTTTTCAACGTGATTTTCTTTAATTTTCGACGTGTGGAACCATTTATATATAAATTAATTAAATTAATATATAAATGGTTCCACACGTCGAAAATTAAATAAAATCACGTTGAAAAAAATTCCTGCCATTTATTTCATCTTAATAAGGAAACGTGTCACATAATTTTATTCTAGTGTCCTTGGTCTTTGAGAAAAAAAATGAAAACTGTAAGATTTAGTAATTTCACCTGTGCGTTCCCTTAACTGTTCAAAATGACCTCGATGTCTTTGTTCCCATTCTATTTCTAATTTTGGTTTTAATTATATTCATCAGACTAAATATCCTTCCTACTGTCGACCTGGTTGGCGAGTTGGTATAGCGCTGGCCTTCAATGCCCAAGGTTGCGGGTTCGATCCCGGGCCAGGTCGATGGTATTTAAGTGTGCTTAAATGCGACAGGCTCATGTCAGTAGATTTACTGGCATGTAAAAGAACTCCTGCGGGACAAAATTCCGGCACATCCGGCGACGCTGATATAACCTCTGCAGTTGCGAGCGTCGTTAAATAAAACATAACATTTCTCCTTCCTACGTCTGTATTTGACCAGGGAAGACAGAACATAGAAAGTGCGAACTCGGCTAATTCTTCGAATGGGTTCACATCTGAAACATCTTTATACTGAAAAACTTCACACCAAAAACCACTGTTAAAACATGGTATGGTGCCTCCACGTGTTATGTATGATTCTGGGCTTCCCCTTCACTATGACAAGAGAAATGATAACTAGGCCTGTGACATTGGAGCATGTTTACAGTGAAAGGAAACCAATTCACTACAAGATAGACACAGAGTACGCAAGTGTAGGTGTGTACGGAGACGACACAACCGCCGCGGTACAGTTCATTCAAGTATAATACAAACTGTCAAGTGTAGTGCGCTCTACAGTATGGCTTAGAAGGAAAGAAACACGTTTTGGAAACTAGAATATTTAGTTTCACAGTATGGAGCACGTGTATTTTGCATTCTAAATAACAATCTGTATTGTAAACTTTGCAATGTCAGAATTACGTCTGCTAAAAACAAGGAATATAATGTTCAAAGGCACGTAAGTACAATGAAACATAAACGGCTGGAACAATAAAATGTGCAGAAGGACCCTATGTCAAATTTAACATTTTATGAAGACATGTGTAAGGCATTTATACCTGCCGACATACCATTTAATACACTCGCAAATACGGCGTTCCGCGAGTTTTTACAGAAATACATTCGAAGAGAAATTCCACATCAGACTACGTTACGGAAGTACTATGTCGAGAAAATTTACAACACATACATTACTGAGATCAGAAGTAAACTAATAAACCGACACATATTGGTTTCAATCGATGAGACGACAGATGCTGTTGGGCGGCATGTAGTTAATGTGATTGTTGGAGTTCTGGCTCCGGAAGACTTTGCTGGATCATACCTACTGTCGTGTGATGTAATAAATGCTGTGAACAATTCTAAAATATGTGGGGGTTTTTCAATATGCAATACAATTATTATGGCCATCAGGTAGGTATAGAGCAGGCGTCTCAAGGCCAAAGAGCAAGTATAAATAACATAGTCAGCTGAAGAGACAGTACCCGAAGATAGCCGATCGCTGATTAATGTTACAAGCATAGCTAAGTTGTAACTGTCGCGGGAGAAATGCCACAAAGCTGCACTTTTGAGTTGTACTGTCACTACAGACGGTTGTTTTCGGAAGGAATTTCTTAAGTAGTTTGCAGTAATAATAATAATAATAATAATAATAATAATAACAATAATAATACATTTATTTTCTAATTATATACTATCTATGAGTAAAAAGAAGACATCTGAAGCATGAAGAAAACATGTTACGTAATTATTTAAGCACCAGGAACTGGCCACCTAACTCCATTATCTCCTGGCCTAGTTGACTCATAAGTGGTGCCTTGTTGGTATCACTTATGAGGTTCAGACCTGTCTTCGAACAGTTGACCAAACAATAACAATATTTCATTTCTAATAAAGGTTTTTGGTATCGCTCTTTTTTTAAGTTTATACTATATTTAATAAAATAAAATTCAATTAAATATTAACAATAAAATTACAATAAAAACTTGTTTGTTGTTAAAGTAAGTATTTTTGTTACGCTAATATTAATATATTAATTACAATAATAGTTAAATAATATATAATGTTTTCAATAATTAAAAATAACCTAAACACCTTAGAAATTCACAAGCAATTATTTTAAATTAGAACTATTCAAATCTTAAATCTTATCTGAAATTCTTTTCTCAAGTCCTTCAGTATTTCATTATATTTGTTACACTGGTATTGATTCAAATCAGGTAACAATTTTAGATTAATAAAGTGGTAACAGTTACCCACTGAAACTTGCGTCTCCCACAATTTCGCTTTCCCTATGAAAGCTTTTATTTCTTCATACATTTGCGGTAATAAGAACATTCTTTCCTCGGAGATGGGCACAATGACTGACTGTTACATCGTAGCGGTTGCAGATGTCTATTCAAACGTCGCGGTCAATGACGTCATCCGGAGATACACGAACTTCTTGCATCTTGTTCCACTCTTACATTGAAAAAGAGAAAGAGGAGGAAGTGCTCTGAGAAGGCCCAATTGAGACGTCTGGTATAGAGGATGACAAAGTACTTCTGATTGTTACCGTTGCAGCATCCTATATGTTAAAGGCAGTAACTACGTTGAAACAAACATATAGAAAGACGGTGAAACATCACAGTTTACCCTGCCAGGTAGCTAATATTCTGCCGGATGACAAAAATACACTGCAGATAATTTAGATGTCGAATATTTCACATATGCAACTGTCGTTTCACAGTTTTTCTCCATTCAAATCCATACTAGACAGTGGTACACTCATTTTCTTTCGAAACTTTGAGAATGCATCTTGTTGTTCACTGTAATTACAAGCTAAACACGCAATAGGCAATAAATATAACCCAACATGTGTTGAATGGAATTTTCTAGTAGTTGATATGAATCGCTATTTGTTAAAATGGCAGAAGTCATTTTTTTTTCAAAATTCATTTTTTATTTAAATGTGTTCTCTTACCATACACGCATCAATTTATGTTAAAAGAACTTAAAAAAAACAGTAAAATGGTTAAAATGCAACATAACATTTTATAATTTATGTTAAAAGTGCTGCTGTCCTTGACAGTTTTTTGTCTCTCCTGTCAAATTTGTATTTTTGGACTTCCGCCCTTTTAACAAATAGCTATTCAAATGAAGTTAAATAAAGATAGAAAGTAATTCAAAGGAAAGTGTGTATTATTCTCTTCTGCAGAGTATAATGTACAAGACGGAGCAGTGCCGCGTATTCTATGTATATCCTGGAGTGAGTTGGCTTTCTTTCACTGTACACATGCTCCAATGTCACAGGCCTAATGATAACACACGACAAAGTCGAATGTAGTTGTTTGAAGAAAAAATAAATTCCCACTGACCTGAGTGAGACAAAAACTAGATTTCCCACTGCCCACCGTTCAATAATTTTTCCCACACTGACAGAGAGAGAAAAAAAAACTAGATTTAGTGGGGAAAATCACCATGTTGGCAACACTGGAAGCCATTATCTTCCTTGTTAACGCATCCAAAGATGCCACACATTACAGCCAGAGAGATAACGTACTGACCCCGTGGATAGATTTGAACCATTGATTGTTAGCATTGCGCCCACACTCTTTGCGGCAAATGTCTGCTGCTTAATCTTCTTCAGCAGTCATCCCTGTTGCCATGGCAACCGTATTGCAGTATTTGCATGATATTCGCTACGTGTCTCGCTAATGTGACGTCTCTCTCCAGACGGAAACTAACCACATTCACTTTTTCTGCTCACTGCCTCTTCACCTATACTACTACACGTATTTCGGTCGTGATCGAAACTGATACGATATAACGCATGTTGCATGCTGTGGGATTAGATGTCAAGCGTGAATGGGCAGAGTATTGATCACCGGTAACACTACCATCGTCATAATCACCATTCGTTTCCGATTTCCGAGAATTATTTCCGCCTACGTTTATTGTTTGTTTCCAGATTATGCACGCATATTATTGCGAGCTGTGATATCTTGTTACCATAGCGGCATTCGAGGTTTACTATGGGTCGCTTTCTTACTTTCTGATTCAACGACGTGTAAAGAGAAAATATTGTTATAAATATAGATTTTTTTTAGTTTTATTCAGTATATAGGGTGAAACATAAGTAATACCATTAATTTCAGAGGGTTATTGTTTAGGATATTTCAAATAAAAAAGTCAAATACAGTTTTGCTCGTTTTTGCTTCCTTTCGGAGTTAAAAATTGTTTTACATGAAACATTTCATAGCGTGTTTGGGGAAAAGCCACTGATTTAATTCCCAATGTGCTCAATCAATTTAAGAGGCAGTGTATTATGATAATGTGTTTGAGAATAAGGTGCTTAGGAAAATATTTGGGGCTAAGAGGGATGAAGTTACGGGAGAATGGAGAAAGTTGCACAACACAGAACTGCACGCATTGTATTCTTCACCTGATATAATTAGGAACATTAAATCCAGACGTTTGAGATGGACAGGGCATGTAGCACGTATGGGCGAATCCAGAAATGCATATAGAGTGTTAGTTGGGAGGCCGGAGGGAAAAAGACCTTTGGGGAGGCCGAGACCTAGATGGGAAGATAATATTAAAATGGATTTGAGGGAGGTGGGATATGATGATAGAGAATGGATTAATCTATCTCAGGATAGGGACCAATGGCGGACTTATGTGAGGGCGGCAATAAACCTCCGGGTTCCTTAAAAGCCAGTAAATAAGTAAGTAAGTAACTAAGTAACTATCATGATAATAATTCATTCATTCATTCATAATGTACTGCCCAAGAACAGGTCTGTCACTGCAAACCCAGCATTCTCCAATCTTTCCTATTTTCTGCCATCCTCTTTGTCTCTACATATGATCCATTTATCTTAATGTCGTCTATCATCTGATATCTTCTTCTGCCCCGAACTCTTCTCCCGTTCACTATTATTTCCAGTGCATCCTTCAGTAGTCACTTTCTTCTCAGCCAGTGATCCAAGCAATTCCTTTTTCTCTTCTTGAACAGTTTCAGCATCATTCTTTCTTTACCAACTCTTTCCAACACAGCTTCATATGATTGAAAAAAAAAAGTCCTCTAAATTTGCAGAGATATTAACCTGAACAAATGTTACACTAAAATTCTTTTGCAGAATGAAAAGTTGCATATTGGGAATTAAATCAATGCCTTTCCTAAAAGACGCTATGAAATGTTTCATATAAAACAATTTTTATCTCGAAAAAGAAGCAAAAATAAGGACAATCATATTAAACTTTTTTATTTGAAATATCTCAAAGAATAACCCCTTGAAATTAACGGTCACTCTGTATATTTTATATACTGTTTGAACTTACAACTTACAAATGGCTTTTAAGGAACCTGCAAGTTCATTGCCGCTCTCAGATAAGCCCTATCTTGTGCAAGATTAATCCAATCTCTACCATATTATCCCACCTTCCTCAAATCCATTTTAATATTATTCTCCCATCTACGTCTCGGCCTCCCGAAAGGTATTTTTTCCTTCCGGTCTCCCAACTAACACACTATATGAATTTCTGGATTCGCCCATACGTGCTACATGCCCTGCCCATCTCAAACATCTGGATTTAATGTTTCTAATTATGTCAGGTGAAGAATACAATGCGTGCAGTTCTGCGTTGTGTAACTTTCTCCATTCTCCTGTAACTTCATCCCTCTTAGCCCCAAATATTTTCCTAAGCACCTTATTCTCAGACATCCTTAACCTATGTTCCTCTCTCAAAGTGAGAGTCCAAGTTTCACAACCATTCAGAACAACCGGTAATATAACTGTTTTATAAATTCTAACTTTCAGATTTTTTGCACAGCTGACTGGATGATAAAAGCTTCTGAACCGAATAATAAATTAACAGGAATTTCTCATATTTATTCTGCGTTTAATTTTCTCCCGAGTGTCATTTATATTTGTTACTGTTGCCCCAAATATTTAAATAATCATATAGGACATACGTAAATACGCTCACGTGGTTGAGTGTGCCTTGTCATGTGCCGTCCTGTGTTGTCTCAGTGGTAGTCCTGTGACGTACAGACCACACGACCATAGAGCCCATAATCTCTACGGGAGCTATTCATAGACATTTCGCAGCGCGCTACGAGCGTACTAAGCTAGCCCCGGCTATTCACTGGTTACTACTGGATGTTCATTCCAAAGTGTGTCATGACGTCACCGTTGATGAGTCAGCGATTTGAAGCGAGTTTCAGCTTTGGTGTCAGAGAAGTTGCCTATTAATCAAGACGTTCAATCTGAAATTGAGAACGTGTACGGTATAACTTGAACGTCGTAGCAACAGATGGCGGTCTGTACGGTCTGTGTGCTACCATAACCTCTTTCCAACTGTGTTTTGCGCGAGCAAGTCGTAAGCAGGGTATTTGTTATCATCGGATGCGTACGGCAACATTCCACAAATCAAATGATCCGTGTCCATGTTGACCGTCGAAGTTAATGTCAACAAATACGTAAGTAATCGTCTTAACCCTCTCCCCATATCCCGACATTAAGAAAAAACTCACCTCAGTACATGTTTTGAAACAGTTCACATTCCTGCCACTACCAGCGTTACCGTACGTATCGGTAAGTACTCTTCTGAATGAAAGCCGTACTTGCTAGGCAACTTCTCTGGCAGATAAGTAATACACCTCTGCGGAAGTGTAGGAAGATTGAATTCTCTAGGCTCATCGACTAGCCACGTGACGGCATACACGTGAACTGAACACCCAGTAGTATACAATTTAAATCATATCCTACCGCTAACACTGGTTTATGAATACGAAAAACGCTGATAATCCACCGAATGCCCGCGCTAAAAATGTCTTTGAATACGGCCCTACATATCCAGTGTTTTAACACCCTCTCCTACACCATATTGATTATAAATATATAATGCAAGGAGAATTGAAACTGACGAAAAAAGAAAAATATAAATTAGCACGCATTAAATAAAATGCTGTGATAATTGTTTCGAAGTACTTCCGAACGACGATATTACGAACTATCTGGGAACGAACATGAGCTGCCCAATGGTGCTGAAAATACGTTGTAATAAGCATGTGAAATTAACGTGTCTCCACAAATGCTGATTATGAAAATCTGATTGCGCAATTTCGCGTGAAACGAGTTTCATACATGGGGGCATTTTCACAGGCAAGCCCTGATATCGTGCAGCCTGCAACGAGAATAATACCATAAGCTACGTCATTAAGAAAAATAATCATGTTACGTTCTTCCTTCAATGTTGAAGTTCATAAAATCTTTCGAGTACGTTTCATGAAATATTAAGTACATAAAAAAGACCCGGCGGTGTGTTGTATCCACATTATAAAGCATTAATTATATGTATGTTGAAGTGTAAAAAGTCTGTGTAGGTTGTCAATAACAAGTGAAGGGTCCAGGGGAAAAACGTGTTAAGTCCAATTTTATCAATTTTTTTGTTTTGTCAATAGACAAAGAGATTTCTCATTTTGCAGAAATATTTGAAAAATGATTCAGAGGAATTTAATATTGAAATTTAAACTTGCTCTCCTGTAAAAACAGTAAATTGTGACTTAGCATGTTCTTCCCCTGGACTCTTCAAGTCTCATTTTGCTTTAGGTATATTATTTCAACTTCTTTTCAATTTCACTGAGTCCCAGTTGCACGAACACGTAATAAAGTCCTGTTAAAGATTAATTCCAAGGGTATAGCCTACGAGAAATGTTCTGTACAAACACGGAATAATGCATTATTCGGAGGATATATCTTCCGAATAAGCTATTCCATGTTTTCAGGATTTGTTACATTTTTATTTTACTTCCTTACTTACGGCTTTTAAGGAATCCGGAGGTTCATTGCCGCCCTAACATAAGCCCGCCATTGGTCCCTATCCTGAGCAAGATTAATCCAGTCCCTACCATCATATCCCACCTCCCTCAAATCCATTTTAATATTATCCTCCCATCTCGTCTCGGCCTCCCCAAAGGTCTTATTCCCTCCGGCCTTTCAATTAAAATTCTAAATGCATTTCTGGATTCGCCTATACGTGCCACATGCCCTGCCCATCTCAAACGTCTGGATTTAATGTTCCTAACTATGTCAGGTGAAGAATACAATGCGTGCAGTTTTGCGTTGTGTAACTTTCTCCATTCTCCTGTAACTTCATCCCTCTTAGCCCTAAATATTTTCCTAAGCACCTTATTCTCAAACACTAGTGCCCGTTAGAATCAGAAGTCTAGTATGATAAATTGCTGCAGGCATTGGGACCATCATTATTCAGGGACAGAAAAATAGTTATTCTTGCCATAGATCTTACATAGTACATAAAGCAATAGGATTGATGTAAGTACTTATAATTAAAATACGCTATAATATAAATGACTGGACTGACCTACCTGCAGCGGTCTTTGAGGGCTGTCCTTCCTTAAGGAGATTCAAGAATAACTTAAAAAGTTGTGTATAAAGTGCAAATTAAAATTAAGATGACATTTAGCATTTAATTTTTTAAGGTGACATGTACTTATTTAGAATGACGAGTTACTTCCCTGGTTTGAATTGTAAATTATTTAAAAATAGTGTGTAAGAGGGCCTTAGACTAGAAATGTTTAGCTTAAATGTAGTTCTGTTTATAAGTATGCATAAGGGTGTAATTATTTGAATTATTTGAACTGTTGTATCAGTGAAGCGAGGTGAGTCAGTGGAGTTATGGTTTTACAGTGCAGCGAATAGTTCCGATCAGTGATCATTTATAGCGGCAATGAAATGTGTCCTAAAGTGTCAGTGAAATGCGTCATAGTGCCACTACAGTGAGTGAGATGAGAGTAAAGTGAAAGACTATTGAAACTTATGTAGGGCCTATACATATGTAGGTTGTATTTTAAAATTAGGTATTTTATGTTTTATTATTAATTGTAATTATTGTGTTAAATTGTATTGTGTATTCTTGCTGTATTTTGTATATAATTGTATTATGTATTATATAATTGTATTGTGTATTGTAAATTTTATTGTGTATTGTTTATGATTTTATTGTGTATTGTTTATATTGTGTACACCACTGCCACCGGGTGCTTGCCCAGTTGCAGTGTAAATAAATAAGTACCTATGGAATGCTACTTTAAATTAAAATCTAATAAATGAATTCGGGCATTCAGACATGGTTAAAAGAAAGGTATGGCATCACAGAGTAGGATAAAGAGGGCAGAGATCCTATGACGGCGTGGAAGTTCATATGACAATCATACAAACAAAATTCAGAAGTTTAGTGTTGCGTCACGCCAGGTAGGCCTATGCATTGTTCTACATATTTGGCTCATGTCTCAGTGTAAAGCAAAATTGTATATCAGGTATAATAAATTGTAATAAAATCTCATACTTTTAGCACGATGTTTTTATATATAATCTGTACAGAAAGGTAAGTAAAATGATTACCACAGTAATGCACAATAATTAAAGAAACAGAAATACATACATTGGCGACATTCATAACGCTATGGATTATTCTGTGAAAAGAATTTGACATAAATGACATGGGAATGCGCAGAGCTCTTGTCGTATATTTTAAAATATCTTGATTTTTATCTGTGATTGACGCTTACATTGAGATACGCCACTCACATTTTGGGACACGTGTCACAAATTGTCGTAATGCGACATAACAACGCTACAGACAGACAGACAGACACTGGTTGCCTGTCAATATCCATCTGTATGAGAATTGTTTGACACAGAATATTAAAAAAGTCAATTGGTCTCAATATAGCAACTTAGGTTGGATTTAAAAGTATTACAGTGAAGTAATGTAAAGCTATTGAACTTAATTTTTGGATAAATAGAATGTATTCTGATATAATTTTTTTTGTAGTAAAATCTTTTTTCAGTGAAGATATTTAAAGAACCCTTAAAAGCTGTGTTAATGTTATTATAGTGAAAGCAAATAACCTTATCACACTCGATCTAAGTAAGTTCTTCGGCTTCAAAGTTCCAACCCGACTGAGAGCGATCTTAATTTAGAGAAAATGGACCTTCAATGATAATGACATACAAGGGTAAATCCATTCATTCATTCAATCTTAATGGGACATACAAGGATAATTCATTCATTCATCAATCCATCCATTCCTAATTGGACATACAAGGGTAATTCATTCATTCATTCATTCATTCATTCAATGATAATTTTTCATTCATTACCACCATTCATTTGATCTTCATTGACAAGCCCGGTAATGATGACGTTATAAAGTGATCATTCATTCATTCACTCATTCATTCATTCAATCCAAATGGAATATACAATGGTAATTCATTCATTCATTCATTCATTCATTCATTCATTTTTAATGGGACATACAAGGATAGTTCATTCATTCATTCATTCATCCCTAATTGGACATACAAGAGTAATTAATTAATTAATTCAGCCCTAATGGGGCATACGAGGGTAATTCATTCATTCATTCATTCATTCATCCATTCATTCAGCCCTAATGAGACATACAAGGATCATCCATTCATTCATTCATTCATTCATTTTCATTCAATCCAAATGGAACATACAAGGGTAATTCATTCATTCATTTCTAAAGGGACATACAAGGATAATTCACTTATTCATTCAGCCCTAATGGAACATAAAAAGATAATTCATTCATTCATGCATTCATTCATTCATTCATTCATTCCAAATGGAACATACAAGGGTAATTCATTCATTCATTCCTAAAGGAACATACAAGGATAATTCACTCATTCATTCAGCCCTAATGGAACATAAAAAGGTAATTCATTCATTCATGCATTCATTCATTCAATCCAAATGGAACGTACAAGGGTAATTCATTCATTCATTCATTCATTCATTCCTAAAGGAACATACAAGGATAATTCACTCATTCATTCAGCCCTAATGGGACATAAAAAGGTAATTCATTCATTCATGCATTCATTCATTTTAATGGGACATACAAGGATAGTTAATTCATTCATCCATTCATTCATCCATCCATCCATTCATTCATTCATCCATCCATCCATCCATCCTTAATTGGACATACAAGGGTAATTAATTCATTCATTCAGCCGTAATGGATCATACGAGGGTAATTCATTCATTCATTCATTCATTCATTCATTCATTCATTCAGCCCTAATGAAACAAGGATCATTCATTCATTCATTCAATCCAAATGGAACATAGGGTAATTCATTCATTCATTCAGTTATTCATTCATTCATTCATACAAGGATAATTCACTCATTCATTCAGTCCTAATGGAACATAAAAAGATAATTCATTCATTCATTCATTCATCCCTAATGGGACATACAAGGATAATTCATCCATTCACTCATTCATTCATTCAGCCCTAATGAGACATACAAGGATCATTCATTCATTCATTCAATCCAAATGGAACATACAAGGGTAATTCATTCATTAATTAATTCATTCATTCATTCATTCATTCATTCAGTCAGTCAGTCAGTCATTCCTAAAGGGACATACAAGGATAATTAACTCATTCATTCAGCCCTAATGGAACATAAAAAGGTAATTCATTCATTCATTCATTTATTCATTCATTCATTCATTCATTCATTCATTCATTCAATGGCATCATTGCCGTCCTTCAGACCTGATCACTCTGGTTTAATTTCCACACCAATTAAGACATACTAATGAATTTTCTCACTCTTACAAGCCAATTGTCCCCGATCAGGTTTGAAACCGCGAACTCCTCGTTCAGCGGCTAGCGCGGTAACACTAGGTCACCACAGAGATAACTTTCAACTTCTCAATGCAGTTTACGTTTGAAAGATAAAATCTGAGTGTATTTCCAATATTCGAGTTTCTTGAAGCATCATGTCGTGAAAGCTTTAAGGAAGCAGCATGTTAGATGGAAATGAATACTTAGCATCGTGATCCTTGGGGAATAGACCGCAGTGGCGCGGTATTTCCTCTTTCAAAAGAGGTTAAAAGTATCCCAAAAGCGATCTGATGTGGTGGAGGAAATGTAAGAAACTTCTTGTCAACGTGGAGCGTTGAGACTGAAATGTTTCCTCTCTACTTGCTGTGTTCTTATTGTGGAATTGAAGTGAAAGAACTTCTCGACTTGTACTGTAGTATGAATGTATAGCCAACAGTATGAAAGGTATAACTTTGCTAATTTTTATTTTGTTTGTGCGTTTGCAAAATCTGCAGAACATTCGACACTCAGTTCCCTTAAACTTATTCGAATTGCAGTGTTTTAATCGATAGGGTATAAAAGAGTACATTATGCAACGAGCCTATAATGGTAGTAATTAAGACGCGAGTATGTTTATGAAACGAGCGCAAGCGAGTTTCATAATTTTCATACGAGCGTCTTAATTACCATTATAGGCAAGTTTCATACGACTTTTTATGCTCGACCATATTTCTAACTTAAAATAATTATTCATAAGTATTCATATCATTCTTATCTGAGTGGGGAGCGGAAGTTACCTTGTGCAATCTCGTAAATTGTGAATTGTGCACAGACGCGAAAGTATTGATTTTTTCTGAGGAACGAATATCATTGACCTTGATATAATCTAGAGAGTAAAATGAACATTAATCTTGATATAACCTGGAAATTGATTTAGACATTGAAAAACGAGATGACAAATTGAATTTATTTGAATATTATTTACAATTAACGTTAATTATTATAGTAACAGAACATAACCTTCTGCGACAGTATTGGATTTCCAACCTCCGTGATGTTTCGCTAGTTGTCTTTCGATTGCATATCCGAGAATAATCGATACTTGCGCTTTCATATTGCTTTCTGATTGGTGGAAAAACTGAACTTTAATGAATAGGTGTACTTTAATGAGGTGCATTAAAGGGCTGCTACCAGGTGTATAATTACTACATTTCGGCATGGTCGAGCATAAAAAATATTAAATCCTAAATATGTATTGAGAACCGAAACTAGTGTGTTCTGTTCTTGTAATATTGTTCGGGTGATAAGTGAAATGTCGTATATCTTAATATATAGAAATGTATTACTTTGATATTTTTAATGCAAGCTAAAATAATTTAGTCCTTGCTGTTTCTAATTAAAAACAAATTAACACACATAAGCTGTCATATTAAAAAAGTCATATTAGGGCCTACCAGTTGTTCTGTATGGTTGTGAAACTTGGACCCTCACTTTGAGAGAGGAACAGAGATTAAGAGTGTTTGAGAATAAGGTTCTTAGAAAAACATTTTGGGCTAAAAGGGATGAAGTTGCAGGAGAATGGAGAAAGTTACACAACGCAGAACTGCACGCATTGTACTCTTCACCTGACATACTTAGAAACAAATCCAGACGTTTGAGATGGGCAGGGCATGTAACACGTATGGGCGAATTCAGAAATGCATATAGATTGTTAGTTGGGAGGCCGAAGGGAAAAAGACATTTGGGAAGGCCGAGACGTAGATGGGAGAATAATATTAGAATGGATTTGAGAGAGGTGGGATATGATGATAAAGACTGGATGTATCTTGCACAGGATAGGGACTGATGACGGGCATATGTGAGGGCGGCAATGAACCTGTAAATCATTTGTAAGTAAGTAAGCTATCCTATTACGAAAATAACTGTGACGGTAACACATTAAATTAATGCAACTTAAAAAGAGGACGAGTAGCTTACTACGTAACAAATTGGTGGCTGTATTAGATATTAAAATATAAATTATAAATGTGTAACCAAAGCGGCGTTTAATACAGTGATCCTAAAATGTCAAGGTCACCAGCACACTTTAGAATTTTGTGTATTTTCTCTATAATTTTACGATGTGTTTTATTTGAAATTTTCTAAATATAAAATACAAAAACAGTGTATTTTAATGTAAATTTTAGAGCTATAGCTCAAAACGTTTACGAGTTATGCATTTCTCGTCGTTTTTTGTACACCAAAGAACCAGCGGTGAACTTGTGCCTAGACAAACGAGGCAGCTGTCTAGGGCTCCTACCTCTGAAGGGTCCTTGGCCAAGGAAATAAGCAATAATAATAGTAATAATAATAATAATAATAATAGATAATGGTGGTGGTGGTACTATTTATTGGTACACTAAAATACATAAAATATATTCAATTTTTCCGAACGGAATAGAAAATAATTGAACACAGTTAATTTTTTGGCAATTCAAGTGGCAACACTGTGTTTGTGTTTTGTTTTTGTTTGTTTCGCATCGCACCTGACTTCATTCTGTAACATTTTCTAGTATATAGTATCTTAAGATTTTATAGAATAGTCCAATAAGAAAAAATATTCCGGAAATGATTAGTGAATGGTAATACAACAGTACAGGAAAAGTGTTTTCGTTATGATAAATTGATGTATATTAGCTTGAAAGGGATTTTTACCATTGTCATTAAATTATTTATAATTTTTCTAGGTGTTAGGATTTATTTATTTCTATTGTTGGTTTAGCGTATTAATTTAAGTAAAGTTAAGTTGGTACTTGTCTATTCTATTTCTAAGATTTCTAAGTCTGCTTGCTATTGTCTAAAGACAAAGTACGTTAAATAAATAAAAAATAAAAGTAAAGCTTATTGTGTGCTAAATTACCAAAGAGAGGGCCTAACTCTGTTAACTACCTAGAGGTCCTAGGACTCTATATTTGGGCGAGCAAAAACCACCATATTTTCAGGAAACAAAAGTTTAAAAGTAGGTTTGAAACTCGTTTGAATTCATTACTTGCTTTGATTTTTCTTGAGATTTTTCCCAAAGTAGAAGGGGAATGTTAAATACTTTTATTTCATGACGAGCCTCTTACTCATTTCGCTAACATATTATCTCGCTATCACCAATTCTATCATAGCTACAAACCCTCACAGCGGATACAACGTCGCTAAACAAGCGATTAGCAGGAAGGAGAAGTTAATGGTATCCACATATAACACACTTTAAAAACGGAAATGAATAGGTCTCTAAACGTTGCGTGAACGTGAGATCTTAAAGCCCTTACGAAGTTTCTTGGAGCAGTGATTACCATAAAACAAAATTACGCTTTCTTCATAAATATAAATTTCACGAAGGGGAATGTCGGTAAAAGTTCGTATTTAATTTTAGGACAGAAAAATATACATGAGTCTTTTTTTCCACGAGGTAAGTCTTTCATACACTTTACAATATACAGCATGTATAAAAAGTTAAGGCCAGTCTTTAAATATGCGATAGATCTGATTTGCTTTATAATATATCAATTCAATTTTCAGAATTCTTCCCCCTTTTCGACTTGCACGATGATAAACTTTCATATGTTTGTCTTACACTATGGTCCGATTTGGTATTTTTTTGCCAATTAATGGTGGTAAGTATTTGAATAAGCATAACATACTCTGGAATTTCATTGAAGTCTATCTCAGCAGGTGTTCAAAATGTCTCCCGCTCTCACGTGCACTCAATTCAGGGCTCAGTCTAACCTCGCGTTGCAAGTTCCACACTCCTACTGTTTTATCTCAACTGCAGCTTCTTTGAGATTATATTTTTTTTATTTGCTAAGTAAGAACTGTAAAAACGTTCCTTCATGAAGCCCTATAATAATAATAATAATAATAATAATAATAATAATAATAATAATAATAATAATAATAATAGGAAATGCGCACAAGTGTGGAGAGTAGTTAGTCTATACTACGTTCAGTCACGGTTTTGGCATTCTTCTTGCAGTTCAGAACGTGGTATTTGCCACATTTTTCACCACACAGTTTGGATATGCATTTTTCGGACACTTTATGGAACCTATATATGTCGCACACTTTATGGTGGAATCCGTGTACCGCCAGTCTGGTAACAACGTTCCTCATTTGCTGATTAGCTCCTTCCCAGCTTCTGTCGGTCATGGCACTGGTGGTGTAAAATTCTTCTTCTACTTCCTTCCTCTTCTGCAGGATCTCGATTAGTAGATTCTCGCAGGCCTCCGTAGTTGGCAGCAGCAGCGAGTGTCGTAGGTCTTCGATCAGGTAGGGTTCTCTGGTGAGCAGGTATGTGAATCTGGACGGTGTGTACTTCGACACACTGAGCACCTTCTTTAAGTAGGTTGCCTTGACGTTTTCCCAGATTTTGAGGTCTCTCTTTTTCAGGCGCTCCCATATTATATGTATTCCATATGTCAATATGGGGACTATTTTTGCCTTAAATATTTTCATCGCCGTGTCAAGGGTGAGTGACTATATGCGGTTTACGTCATTCATTGCTCTAATTGCCGAGATCGCCTTTTGTTTCACGTGCATGTTGAACGTTGTTTCAGAAGTTTGGAAAGTCACCCCAAGGTACTTGTATAAGTTAACAACTTGTAACCTCCCATCTCCAATCTGCATTATGTCTTTCTCTGATACTCGGCCACCTTTTCTGAATATCATCTGCGCGCTTTTTTCTTGGAAGCCTTATTATACAAATCTAGTGGAATGAAGTTTGGAGACCGTGCAGGCAAAGAAAGTGGACTATCCCTAATCGTTACAAATTGGAAAAACTGAATGTAGGCTGTAAGAATACACTACATTGTTCACAACATTGCATGCTGAGGAAAATAAAACGGCAATGTTTGCTTCTTTCATACAATATGACTGTCAAAGGAACGTTTATTATTTAGCAACTTGAAAACGTAAACGAATTCGCAAAAAATGTAGACTTTTCTTTTTGGTAGCAGATCATGTCCTCATCACGTCCTTAACTATTGATCTTAACTTTCGATACACTCTGTATACTATTTATAATATACTGCCAAATAAATTCAGAGTAAAATATACACCGTGTACATAAAATAATGTAACAAGAATACACAGCAATAACTTTGAAACCAATGAAAATATTTTTTATTCTCTTTGCTTTGTGAGATCAACAGATGATGGGAGTTTTGTTACACAGTTTCTACATGTAGTCTCTGGTTGCCCGTGCAATGTCTAATCCAAAGACAATTTCGTTCCAAGTTTTTTGAAGCATAATTGGTGTGATCGTAAGAAAGAGGAAGGAAAGAGCTTAAGATGCTTCCGAAGGACTTTGTGGATAGTTTATTGTGGAATTTGTAATTCTCGTGATGCACGACGATTAGACTTTGTTGGAAAACTTCATGTATTGCTGCAACTTCAGTTGCAGATACACTCGGTCTTCCTGTAGGTTTTGCCTTTCCTACGCTACCAGTTTGGGTAAGTGCAGGCCTGCAGAACTGTAGCTCCTGAGAGCGACAGCTATACTCCCCGTTCTTACCCCTCCTACCTTTTCTACCAGTGCGGTCATGACGTTCTAGTTACGCTCGGCTGCATTAACATTCATTCGCGGCGGCAGGTATACAATACGCTATCAAGAATTACAAATGAACAGATAATAAAATTTTTAGGAACATACCTTTAGAAAGTAGGAAAAAAATGAATGAGGGAAATAAATAAATTAAAAGACATGTAAAATAAATTTTAAAATGTATGTGTGCATATAATGTAAGAAGGTCTACCTATGTATATATTGTCCTATTACTAGTAAAGCCGATTAAATCCACTTTTTGTGTAAAATAAGTTAAGTACAGTCCCCGACTTGTCTTTTCATGCTCTGTATTCTACTAAAATGAAATAAGTCCGAAAATGTTGCTTAGAGGCAACAAACCAATTACTTTATTTGAAGAATTTATTATGATTTTTAGTGCATTAATAAAGTTTTAATTCCTGTTTTACAAAACTTGTATTACTGGTCTTAACTGGTTTTACTAGTAATAGGACGATAAATAAATTGTAGTCTACGTTGATAAGTGAGTGATAGCTATATGACCGGATGTCAATGCTGTCATTCAACATTGTAACGCACTCCAGCCAGATAATTAGATATATAAATGAATAAATAAATAAATACATAAGTAAATAAGTAAGTAATTAAATAAATAAGTAAATAAATAAATAAGAAAATAAATAAGTAAAAAAGTAAATAAATAAGTAAATAAATAAGTAAATAAATAAATAAGTAATTGAGTAAATAAGTAGGCCTAAATAAGTAAATAAGTAGACCTAAATAAGTAAGTAATTAAGAAAATAAGTAAGTAAATAAATATGTAAACAAGCAAACAAATAATACGCGTACTGGAGTTTAAAGAGGACTGGATCATGGCAAAATCTAAACCCGTGAAGGAATACTACTTCCAAAGGAAATGGGAATATTATTATTTTGTTGTTGAAGACGAAAGAATTACTTGTTTACTGTGTCCCATCTAATTTATTTCCACTCGTCATTTCAATATTAAACCACATTTCAACAAAGTCCATATTAAGAATTTATTATGGAATGCACAAACTTTCGGGTAAGTTAATTATTACGAACTGTATATTGATTATTTATTTATATACTGTAAAATGAAGGACGTCACTCGTTGTGTTCATTTTGAATTGAAATTAATAGTGACTTTGAAGATTCATTACTTAAATGCTATAAATTTATGTTTCCGTAGGTGTTGATAGGAGGAAAGTTTTCGAAAATCTGAAACAGGTTAGGTACAAAGAATTTCCAAAGAAACTACAGACAGGAAATCTAGCATAATTGTAAACCTTGAAACGAGATAACGCATTATGAAAACAATGAATTTATTACAATCCTTTTTGAAAATTACATGCCGCCACTGATGGACCTTTGACGACAAGAGAAGGTAAATAACTCTACGCGGAAGTCGACCATCCCCAATAGAAGTGGAGTGAGGCTGACGTCATATTTCCCCTCCTTACGAGTTCTGCAGGCCTGGATAAGTGTCTCGCGCCATAGCCGAATATCACGTCTAGAAGATGTATGGCGAGTATTATAGACTCTCCTATAATTTCTTTGAATTTGTGTTGTTGAATTAGTTTGAATTAGCCATTCTACAGTAAGGTCCGAAAGTCTTGTCACCTCCCCCCGTTTGTATGTCGATATGCATCCATTTTGAACATATAGCAGATGTGTGACAATGGTTGTTATTTTACGTTCCAGAACATCAGTATGGGCACCCTCATTGTCGGCACACAAAATGATACGGCGCCATGGCCTGTGTGAAATTTTCCGCAGCAAATGGGGTGTGATTTCCCTGTGGGGAATAATTAAGCAGCATGTCTCGAAACATCGATACCAGACAATTTAAGATTTGAAGCAAGCCGTTAGAGAGGCGTTCAAGGAAATCACACCGCCTTTGCTGTGGAAAAATTTCACACAGGACATGGCGCCGCATTATTTAGTGCCGCGACAATGATGGTGCCATACTGATGTTCTGGATCATTAAACAAACTGCAACGTGAAGTATCAACCATTGTCACACATCTGCTATGACATGTTCAAAATGAATGCACATCAACACACAAATAAGGGGGGGTTGACAAGACTTTCGGGCCTTACTGTACACAACGAGCTTTCTGTACTAAAATCGCCATTTTCAGAAAAAATGAGACATAGGCTACGGAAAAAATGTGACATACGGTTCAAGCAACACTGACTATCGGCAATTAATAAAATCTCCCAACTTTTGTTAATATCCTACAAGAACCAGAATTCAATTATTCTGATCGTATTATTAGATACTTTGATATTATTTTATTACATTATTTTATGGACACGGAGTATAACAATTATAGTAATTTAGCAATAGAGAAAGTACATCGAAAGTCGTGATACATAAACACTACAATAGATTTTCCGGAATTAGCTGTTTAAAGTGACAAATGTATAAAATAATTGGACCTAACGATCTATGGTTTATGGTGGATTTTTGGATTTTTTTCATATCTAAAATTAGTAAAATATGTATTTCTTCATGCTTTTGTTTAAAGCCACGTTTTGTTTTCTTTTACGCACTCCATTGGAACGGAATATGCCGCTACAGTATTTTAAACACACTGTCATATGCACAGAGTTTCGTAACGTACTGAAGGTACGAGACTTCGTGCAGAGTTGGGACAGAAAACGTTACTAATAAACCATGCATAAGCGATGGATCTACAAACAGCCTTTAACTATACATAGGAATTGTTTTGCAGTAGTTACACACACGAAACCCCTTGTCGATTGTCATCCTATGATGATGGTTGCCTTGTAATCACAGAACAAACCAAAGAGCACAGAATAATAATTAGAATAATATTGCTGTAGCTATTTCTCTTTGACCAAAATATAGCGTGCTGATCGAACAGGCCTAGTAGTACTATCGATACTTAGCACGGCACACTAGCGGTTACTATCGAATGCAATAGAGAACCTCAGTTATTCTACTGGATATTCATTTCAAAGTGTGTCATGACGTCACTGTTGTGAGTCAGCGATTTGAAGCGAGTTTCAGCTTTTATGTCAAAGAAGTTGCCTCTTAATCAAGGCGTTCAATCTCAACTTGAGAACGCGTACGGTATAACTTGAACGTCGTAGCAACAGATGGCGATCTGTGTGCTACCATAACCTCTTTCGAACTGTGTTTTCCGCGGGCAAGTCGTGCGTAGGGTATTTGTTATAATCGGTTGCGTACGGCAGCAGTCCACAATACAAATCAAATGCTCCGTGTCCATGTTGACCGTCGAAATTAATGTCAACAAATACGTAAGAAATCGTCTTAACCCTCTCCCCATATCCCGACAGTAAGAAAAAACCGATCTCAGTACATGTTTCCGTACAGTTCACATTCCTGCCACTACCGGCGTTACAGTACATATCAGTAAGTACTCTTCAGAATGAACGCCGTACTTGCTATGCAACTTCTCTGACACATGGGTAATACTCCTCTGCGGAAGTGTAGGAAGATTGAATTCTCTAGGCTCATCGACTAGCCTTATGAGCAGGGAACGGATTTATATGGACTAAAAATATATGAAATATGTAAATATATATGTAGTTATTTTTACCAAAATATGGAATTAAATATGGATTTTTACCAAAATATGGAATTAAATATGGACTTAAAATTATAAAAAAAATGACTATGTACGTTAAATATTGGTACATTTTAATCAAACTAAACAAAAAATATAATGGACGTACCTTATCTTCCAATGTAGTTTCAACAAAACACAATTTTTATTGTCTGTTACCATAACAATAGGTTACAAACATTTCTTTCAAGTGCTGAAAAGTGAATCTTCTTCTATTGTCTCTGAGGATAGATTTATACTGACTAAAAGAGCGTTCGACGTCACAAGAAGTAACTGGTACATAATTCAATTTCACAATGTCTGCTGGGGATAAGTCCAAGTTAATCTTCACTGTTGATTCACCACTCATCACAGCAACAACCTTTTGTAGTTCTTCATATCCAGGGTTTTTGAAAGTACAGTGTCCATTTAGCTCTTACTGCATCTGCAACTTTACCTCTACCACGATTCAGTTGTTCCACAGTACTATTTATAATTTCAAAACTTTCAGATAGTGAAAGGTGCCTATTTTGGAGACTTTTGAGCGTTTTTATGATGCATGAAAATGTATGCTGAATGTGAGCTAAGTCATTCTTCACACTTATGTCACAGGTAACTGTTTTCGCAGTATCAATTGAGACTGCATCTTCAGAGTCCAATGCAAGGAGAACATTGTTAATAGAGTCTATATGTTCGGCATAATATTCAACTGCTTCTAGCCATGTACCCCATCTAGTTAAAATTGGCTTTGGTGGCAATGGAATTTCAGGGTACATTTCTTTCAACACGTTAACTCTACTGGGAGCTTTGAGAAATACTTTTTCACTGATGAAATCAACAAATCTACTTTAGGAAATTGTCTCTGACCACTTCTGCCACACGATGAAATGCATGCGCCACACAAGTAAAATGAGTCAATTTAGGATATACAACAGATAATGCTTGTCCAGCTTTGACCATATAAGGGGCAGCATCGCTAATAAAGAATAACACATTATCGTACATAATACCCTTTGGCCACAGGATACCCATAGCTTCGTTGAACAGTTTAACTATAGTTTTGTTATTGCACTTTTCTAGAACATCACAATGTAAAAGAATTCGTTCAGAATATTGTTCACTTAACAAACCGATAACTACATTACCAACAAGTCTACCTTCTTTGTCGGGAGTCTCATCAATGGAAACCCAAATTGAACTATCTTTAATTTCATCTCTTATCTTCTGTATTGTCTCATCGTAGATGGATGGAGCATGTCTTCCTAAGTGTTGACTCATCCGGGATTGTATGTTGAGTATATTTTTCAAGGAATTCCCTGAAGACCTTATTCTTTAGTTTGTAGAGAGGAATATCAGCAGAGATGAGAGAACGGCACAGGTCGATGTTAAACTCAGATCTTACATTCGATGTTGTTGGTTGTGTTAAAAACAATTGTCTCTGCTTGGAATTTAGTTGTTTGTTGGCCTGATGTTTACTAGTTGTAATGTGTTGTTGCACCAGGAACTTTTGTGTAGATGATACTGCACACTGACACAAATTACAAAATAATATTTTATTGTCAGTTGATAAACCATCTTCTTTAAATTCTGAAATGTAACTTGTTAGTTTTGATTTTAAATTGACTGAATGACGTACTTTTGGCATATTTACCGTCTTTATAGTATGATTTACAAAACTGAACCTATGTGTACTCTGACTGGCATTTAACTGTTGAGCTGCACAACTGAAGTCTGTTAAAAATTTTAAATTAAATTAATACAGTTTTGTAACTTACTTTCCCATTGTTGATAGGACTGCTAATTTTCAAATAACTCTGATGTTAAAGGGATTACTGAACATGTGTTTAAATCTCTATTGTTGAAATGTATTTTTAAAAGTTAATGGAATTTTGTTTTGTTTTATTGTTAAACCTAATATAATATGGACTGTTTTATATGAAATATGGAAAATATATGGAAATTAACGAAAATATGTACTAAACTCTAAAATATGGAAAAATATGGAAAATAAAAGTAGGATTTTTCAACCCTACACATTGTGAAACATAAAGATAATGCAAAATATAAATTATATTAGCTTTATAAGTAAATATGTATTTACATATAAATCCTTTCCCTGCTTATGAGGCATACAGCGAGCCATGACACACTTTGAACTGAACACCCAGTATTACCTTTCGTAATGATGTAATGACGAAACTATGACGTAGCTGTGTAACAGGTGTTCTGTTATACACGACGTAAATGTAGTTATTATTAGTAAGGAATTTACACACATCTTATGAACGAGCTATTCATTGTGTAAATATAAGACAGTTAAACGTCTATATAAGAGTTTTTATTAGTAAGACCGCAAGTATTTAAATTTTGAAATTTGTTCTATTTGTTTGTTAAAAATGGTAATGCTTGTATAACTGATAAAGATGTCCCAAGAAATACCCTGTTACTCTTGTCTAACCTTTCCTATCCTTGATTACATCGGAAGCTACTTTAACCTTTCACTGTTAGGACAACGATGACATATTGTCGCAGGTGTCCCGTGTGTAGTCAATGTCTTCACAGCTGGGTACGACAGCCTCTAGAATAGGTCTATGATGCTGCATTGTACGTGACATTCAGAGTGCCTTCTATTGTCTTTGGAATTGGTCATGTATTATCTCTGGGTACGTTGCAGCCGTTAATGTATCGACAGACCTCTCTCTCCCCATGTTTCACTTCTCGTGGTCTGTAATACCATTCCCATATACCTGTGGTTTATACAATCGACGTTCAGGCCATTAACTCATGTAACGAGGCCAATATTTGTTATACTACAGCCAGGGCGAGCAAGGGATGGAAATTTAGTGAAGGGATGGGGTGAGATCATGCTAGGATCCATAATGGAGTCCTCTCGCCATTTCTCGTAATGAAACAGTAATGAGTCGCCGCTATGTGGCAGACCAATTTGACGTTGCCGGTACCATAATTACTGAAGGAAGTACTGGCAAGTTGGGGACGACCTACGTTGTCAATGAGACGTCATTAATTCAATAGATGAATTCTTCAGCTTAGGTGTAGTTAATTTCTTATCTATAGAAAACCTTGTGTGAAAGTTACACTTCTGTATTCTACGAAATTAATATCTATAAAATATATGTAGGCTACTGTACATCATCGTTCTAACAAGTATTGGGCCTAATGCCCCGTTACGTTACACTGCTCCGCCGATTTAGTAGAATGCGTTTGAGTCTAAAGAAAGCAGAAAACTGTATAATGTGGTCTGTTGTGACGAGAACCCAAGCCTCCGCATACCGGTAAGGCATCATGTCACAAACATGTTCACGTATTAGTAATTTGACAAAATAAATATTATTCAATGCCTAGAAAATGGCTCAAATATGGATATTGCTGGAGAGTTTAAGGTAATATCTATTTATTTAGTTTTCAGAACATGGGAAGGGTGAAAGTAGGCGGAAGATTTGCTGATGTTATGATTTGTTAGCTGAAGAGGAGACAATATTAAGGGATATTCTAACGGAGCTATATGCCAGCTGTGGCTAGTATGGGATAGAGATGAATGCAAACAAGACGAAGACAATGGTTGTCGCAAGAAAAATAAAGAAGATAAACTTGCGAATTCTAAATAAGGCAGTAGAGCAAGTGGACAGCTTCAAGTACTTGGGATCTACTATAAATAGTAACATTAACTGCAGTCAGGAAGACCAAAAGGAGGATACTATTCCGTACTTTCGAGAAAAGTACCAGATTAAGGCACCTGGAAAGTGCTTGGTTTAATGATCGGAGCAAGGGTTACCATTCCACAATTAAGTGTTAATATTCCTCATAAAATTTGGAATCCATGACATCATTCCTAAAGTAATCACTTCAATCATTAAATATATATATATATATATATCATCATCATCATCATCATCGTCCTAACAATCATTGGGCCTGATGGCCCGTTACGGTCTCAAGCAATTTCTTTAAAGGTCTTCCTAGTGTTCTCTTCCCTCTTGGACAGTAGGCAGAAATGTGACGAGGAATGTGAGTTCTTTCCATGAACATATTGCTGCCAGTTAGTTCTGTAGCTATAGATATAATCCAAAATAGAAGATATTTCAAACTCTTGAAGAACATCTTCGTTTCTCTTGCGGTCTAATGTAGTATAGCCAGCTGTTCTTCGCAGGAATTTCATCTCGTTGGCTACTATTCAGGTTTTATCTCTTTCCCTCAAAGTCCAGGCCTCACAACCATAAGTTAGTACTGATCTTGCCAATGTTTTATAAGCTTCAATTCTCATATGTTTCTGAGAGTTTAAACACTTTGTTGATAACTGTCATTGCTCGGTTACTTACTTACTTACTTACTTACTTACTTACTTACTTACTTACTTATTTACTTACTTACTTACTTACTTATTGGCTTTTAAGGAACCCGGAGGTTCATTGCCGCCCTCACATAAGCCCGCCATTGGTCCCTATCCTGAGCAAGATTAATCCAGTCTCTACCATCATATCCCACCTCCCTCAAATCCATTTTAATATTATACTCCCATCTACGTCTCGGCCTCCCCAAAGGTCTTTCCCCCCCTGGCCTACCAACTAACACTCTATATGCATTTCTGGATTCGCCCATACGTGCTACATGCCCTGCCCATCTCAAACGTCTGGATTTAATGTTCCTAATTATGTCAGGTGAATGATGCAATGCGTGCAGCTCTGCATTGTGTAACTTTCTCCATTCTCCTGTAACTTCATCCCTCTTAGCCCCAGATATTTTCCTAAGAACCTTATTCTCAAATACCCTCAATTGCTCGGTCATAATTTAAATTTTAACAGATATGTCTATTTCATTTTCATAATTGACATGATATTCAAAATATTTAAATGAAGAAACTTGTTCAATAGATTTATTATAAATACGTATCTCGGTACGAACAGGAATTCGTCCCTTAAATACAATAACTTCGGTTTTTGATGTTGAAATTGTCGTACATATTTTAGAAAGGAGTTGAAGTTGATATATTGAATGTTGTAGTCCATTTTCTGAGTTTGCCAGAAATGTAATGTCATCTGCAAGTAGTAATATATCTAAATATAAATGTCTATTGATATAAATGCCCCCTTGTGGTTTTTTCCATTCTCTTACTAAAGCATTAATATATATTATAAATAATAAGTGAGATAAGCAAAATTCTTGACGTACTCCTTGATTTATGACATTCCACTTGGAAAGTTTATCTCTTACTTGTATTGTAATGTAGTTTTCTTTATAAATATTAAATATTGCTGTTAGTAATTGATTGGGGACATTATCTTGTGTCGGAATTTCTATTAATTTAATCCTATTTTTGGTATCAAAGGCTTTATGGAAATGAACAAATGCTAGATGAGTGTTTATTTGGAATTATATATTATTTTCAATACGTAATTGTAATGTGAAATAGTCGTCGGCACAAGGTATGCTCCGCTGAAATCCATTTCGGTCTTCAGTTAATATTTCACCATAGAAATTATACAATTAATATTGTAAGAGTTTAGCATAGATTTAAGAGACTAATACCTCTATAATTTTCATAATTCTTTTGATCTCCCTTTTTGTAAATTGGAATCACAATGGCTCTATTCCAACTTTCAGTGAATGTTTTCCAATTAAAAGATTATTATAAAATTATATATATATATATATATATATATATATATATATATATATATATATATACTTACAAATGGCTTTTAAGAAACCCGCAGGTTAATTGCCGTCCTCACATAAGTCCGCCATCGGTCTCTATCCTGAGCAAGATTAATTCAGTCCTTACCATCATATCCCATCTCCCTCAAATCCATTTTAATATTATCCACCTATCTACGTCTCGGCCTCCTCAAAGATATTTTTCCCCTCTGTCCTCCCAACTAACACTCTGTATGTATTTCTGGATTCGCCTATACTTGCTACATGCCCTGCCCATCTCAAACGTCTGGATTTAATGTTCCTAATTAAATTAGGTAAAGAACACAATGCGTGCAGTTCTGCGTCGTGTAAATTTCTCCGTTCTCCTGTAAATTCACTCCTGTCATTCCCAAATATTTTCCTAAGCACCTTATTCTCAAACATCCTTAATATCTGTTCCTCTCTCAAAGTGAGAGTCCAAGTTTCACAACCATACAGAACAACCGGTAATATAACTGTTTTATAAATTCTAACTTTCAGTACAGTGTAACTCCACAAATAGACACAGCAATGGTCCGTGTGCGAGACGAGGTACGAACACTGTCTTTCTACGGAGTACTGCGGACATTGGTAAACATAAGGGCTGTACAATGTTTTTTTATGGCGTGCGGACCGAAACATAAATAATTAACGTGTATAATTTTAAATAATATATTGTAGTATATGCAAAATATATAACAAAACTACTTCGTAATTAAGTATAGTATGCGTGATACATTTGAAACATAAAACAAACTTCTGGAGGAAAAACTGTCTAAATGCATCTACATAAGGACTTTCATTTCAAAACATCCCACCCTAAATAAATAGTTACTTAAATTGAATTCAATTAAAAAAAAACACGTAAATTTAGATTTTGAAAGGGAAGTCTTAAAATAGGCTTAATTTCATTTTAGATTTTATCTCCCACCCCAGCCACCCCCACTTTGAAATTTCAAATAACACCCCTATATTTTTATATTTAAATATGAAATAGCATTCAATTGTTTATACACCTCATTCATTTTTTTCGCATCTTTTCTATCATCGCCTGGCAACCTGGATTATTGTTATTGTTGGTTAGAGCTGAAGAGAATAAAGCTACAAAACATATTGAGCATTTCATGTAATAGTTGTGTTTGTGTATTAAATTATTTTAAAATTGTGTGTACCCTTCAAGAGAGAACATAAATCATCCTTATTGATTAAATATAGGAAATTACACAAAATACATAGGTTGGATAAAAAGCAATGGCAACACTGCTGTCACGTGACGATGGTGCGTTCGAGAGTTGCCAGCTGTGTGGACATGAACAAGGACTGTTAGATGAGTTAGTGCAGCCAGCGGCGACAGTACTCTGTCAATCTACTGCAGTGTCTAGAACGTTCACTTTCATAGGGATAGTGCGAGCGCCCTAAGACCGTGTTTACAAAACTAGAGCAACGTTCCTGGATCAAAATTGAAGTGACACGAGGTCGTAGTGCACAAGAATGTTTTCAGGGACTTCGTGAACCATATGACGATGCAGCATTGCCATATCGCACAGTGGCACGATGGGTTAAAGCGTTCCGGGAAGGCAAGGATGCGAAAGTGATGTTCATTGTGGCATATGACAGTGATGGGGTAATACTGCACCACGCTATACCTCCAAGGCAGACGGAAAACGCGGACTACTGGAACATCCACCGTACTCAGCCGATATGATCCATGCGATTACGATCTTTTCACCAAAGTGAAAGAACCACTGCGAGGGACCCGGTAGAATACCACAGATGAACTTATCCGTACTTTAGGGCGGTCAATAAGGAACATCAACAAAGATGGTGTACGACGCCTTCCAAATATTTGGCAAAAGGTAATAAATAAGGGGGGCGACTATATAGAAGGTACGTAAATGTTGTACCCCTGTGAATAAAGCCATGTCAGAAATATCGAACTGTTGCCATTACTTTTTATCCAACCTTAGTAAGCTGTTTTTTTTGTTCTACAATTAACTGATAATAACAACACTTCTTATAAACACTATAGAATGCCTCGTATTTAGATGAATTTTGTTTTATCCCATGCATGTTCTGATCGAAATGTCAAATTCTTGAGCGATGACTCTGATTGATTTTAAAGCGTTCCAATATTTGTAACTTCTGCTTCAACATAAGTACACATTTTTTGTTTCCTGCCGTACTACCAACGTGTACGAGTATCTGCACACTACTGCACTGGTTCAACCGGTTAGCCCTGTGCAGCGCGGGACAGGATGCGTTGACTTATTGTCGGACCATCTGATCTGTGCCCCTTAAGCGCTGTCGCCGTTCTTGGAAAAGTTAACGCCTGTACTCACTCCATTCCACCCGCTTTCCTCCCACCACGTCAAACAGCAGGCCACGAACCTTGCCGAATAGGGATGTTGCCAAACTTCCGTCAAACGGTGTCATAAATAACTGGTCCTCCATACTGCAATATCATTTCTTTCAATCAAAATACATCTTGTATTTCTACATTTTTTAAACCTAAATCCCATGTCTCGAATCACTTTCCGTAGCGTTTCTCTCCAACCTTGGAAATTATTGCTTCTCTCGCAACCGTCAATAATTTCTCCAATGTCGGAACTTCTTTCTGCACGGTATAAAATTCTTGTATCTTTCTTCTTAAAATATACATCGGTTCATATCATCTACAAGAATTAAAGTTTCCCTGTGTCCTCTGCTTCCCTGGTGATTCTAGCTTTTCATCTCCTGCATAGACTCCCTTTCTTCTGATTTTCTTTATTAGGCGCTTTAACCTGCCTATATAAATTACATAAAATGTTGTATTATTAGTATTAGTTAGGTAAGTAATTTTAATACGTAATCAATTGAAATAAAATAAGCCTCATCTGTGATCGCAGCTGCTATTTTCGTTGCCTTATTTATGGAAAACAGATGTTGACCTGTTTGTTTCTCTTCATCGAAAAATGCTATTACTTGCTTAATAATATTTTTTCCCCACTCCGTACTACAGTATTCACGTTGAATTGACAACACTGGACTGCAAGTGCAAATAAACTGTCCCCCAAAGAAGGCTGAAAATTGTGAGTAGTGGGGGACAGAAAGGGAGAGAGGTAGAAAAGAGAGAGATAGGAATGCAGGGAGAGAAATGAATTACCGAGGCTGAGAAGGAATTAGGGTTCAGTTCGCATATCTTACGGGGACACAGATCCGATGGTCCAACAATACCTTGTATCGTGAAGTAAACGAGAGTGAGCGTCTACTTGTGGAGTGTCTATTTGTGGAGTTGCAATGTACTGACATCCCTACTGCCATTAATGCCTATTCCCTTTAAAGTGGGAGACTTAAACCCTTGCCACCATCTGTGGCGATTTGGCCTGTCATGGGGTTGACTTTAACTGTATAAATGAGGATTGCACTTGTGTAGGATAATCGCCGAATGGAGTTCGTATGTGAGATTTTGTTCCAAGCGTATAATTTCTTTCTATTTTCGTTATTCCAGTAATGTAATCCGTATCATATAGCAGAACATATTCCAACAGAAATAGAAAAATGCAATTAATTAGCAAGCATTGCCTCTGCATAGCGGTGTATGATGCAGAAAACTAGTGCCAGCGCTGTTCAAGCTCGTCCTGATTATGTAATTCGCTTTCGCAAAAGATAAAGTGAGAAATTACGCAACCCGAGCTGCATTATGACGTCATGTCAGGGCATGCTCATTAATTGTTACAAAAGAGATTTTTTGTTTTGGCAAGTCTCGCTCAGTTGATTCCAAGCTAATGGCTCGCACGACAATTTAAAGTGCATTTGTTTATTGTGACGTTGCATATATTCAAAGAGGTGTGTTCTGGTGATGCTAGTGATCGGGGTTGTCGGGTTTTTCTACAATTTAACCCTATTCCACGCGCGTTATGGGACTAATGGACACAAGGGCTGGGATGTAGTTCATTACTCACGGCCTATCATACAAGCCATGACAAAGGCGTTTACACACAGAAAAACACACATCAGTATGTAATGTTGCGCAATGCATGGGGTCCCATTGTGCCTTTTAATTTTTCCTGTGAAATATTAATCGGAGCCGCCTTGAATTACAAACAATATGTGTTAACATTCAGGGCTGCAGTTGGTTTACTGTCCTGTCATCTGATAAAAATAAAATATGCTAATGCAAACTACGAAAATGAATTTCACACATTCTCTCGCGTATATATACAGCGTTGTAGAGAATACTCAATCCCGTAACTTAAAAACAGCACGTTGCTATAAAATTTATCACAATATGCTACCTGTATTTTCCACAAAAATAATGAGAATGAATGCGAGTTGACTATATTTTCTATAAACACAGGTGAATTCAGACAATTGGAAAGATCAGTTGCAAAGATTTCAAATGACAGAGTACCTCGATATAAAAAATGACAAAAGGAAAAGTTCAATTTAGAAATAGACGAATTTGAAGGTTAAAGAAATAAATAAATTGAAATATTTTTACTTGCTTCCTTGCTTACTTGCAAATGGTCTTTACATTAAGTCCGCCATCGGTTCCTATTTTGAGCAAGATTAATCCAGTCCCTACCATCATATCCAAACTCCCACAAATCCCATTTAATAGATTGATTGATTGATTGATTGATATTAGTTCACAAAAGTACAAAACTTAGTAATTTAACAAAAAGATCTATATACAAAAGTAGTTATACATAATAATATACAATTTCCTAAACTAATTAATTTATCGCAAATCTCAATAATTTATTGGTTCAAACTTGCACTTACGTCTAGTTTTACAGCATGTGTAACCAATCGTAATAACCATAAGACTTTAAACTTTATTCATCTGCTCCTTTTCACAATTTACTACCATGAATAAATCCCATTTAATATTATCTTCCCATCAACGTCTCAGCCTCCCCAAAGGTATTTTTTACTCCGGCCACCCAACTAACAGTCTATAATATGCATTTCTGGATTCACCTATACGTGCTGCATGCTCCGCCCATCTCAAACGTTTAATGTTCCTAATTATGTCAGGTGAAGAATACAATACGTGCAGTTTTGCGTTGTGTAACTTTTTCAATTCTTCTGTAACTTCATCCCTCTTAGCCCTAAATATTTTCCTAAGAACCTTATTTTCAAACACCCTTAACCTTGTTCCTCTCTCAAAGCGAGAGTCCAATTTTCACAGTGACATAGAACAACCGGTAATATAACTGTTTCATTAATTCTAACTTGCAACTATTTTGAAAGCAGATTTGATGACAGAAGCTTCTCAACAGAATAATAACAGGAATTTTTCATATTTATTCTGCGTTTAATTACCCCCAGTGTGTCATTTTATATTTTTTACTATTGCTTCGAGGTATTTGAATTTTTCCACATTTTCAAAGGATCAATTTCCAATGTTTATATTTCCATTTCGTACTATATTCTGGTCACGAGACATAATCGTATACTTTTTTCAGGGTTTACTTCCAAATCGAGGTCATTATTTGCTTCAAGTAAAATTCCCGTGTTTTCCGTAATAGTTTGTGGATTTTCTCCTAACATATTCACCTCATCCGCATAACAAGCAGCTGTTGTAACCCGTTGAGTTCCAAACCTTGTCCGTTTTCTTGGACTTTCCTAATGGCATATTCTAGAGCAAAGAAACTGAAACGCATACTAAGAAAAAAAAGTAAGATTCGCATTATACGACGATAGTATTGCTGTCGTATGAAAGTCGATTTCAATATTTTACAGATACACATTTCCGATATTCATCGTGCCGAAAAATTAATTTTGTCACGCCGTCTGCTTGCATTTCCTGGTTGAGTGTTAGAGAAGGTCGTATGGCCTTAACTCTGCCAGGTTAAATAAACCATTATTATTATTAGGGAGCGGATTTTTATGTGCTAAAAATTTTAAATATATTTATTTTTTATGTGCTAAAAAGTACGAAAATATTTGCTAAAAATAAAAAATATATATATATTTTTTTTAATATGACAAAAATAACTTATTTAGCTTGAAAAAAAAAAGTTATAGGTACTCACCAACCACACTTGAGTGCTAGTAGTTGGCCGAGAATTGCAGTGAACAATAAAGGTCGTCTCCAAATTCTCCATCATAAATGCATACCGATTATCTCTGAACAACGACTTATATTGTGAGAACGATCTTTCCACGTCACAGGACGTCAGACGTGCATATTTAAAGAGAAGAATGTCACAAACACATACACCGTCAATTTCACCTACAGGCACATCCTCCAATACTTGAGCAACTTTACACATTTTTTTATATCCACTGTTTTTTCCAAATACATTCTTGAATTTGTCCCTTAGTAATTGTACTTCTGAACCTGGTAGCGATTCTAGTTTAATTTCCACGGCACGCACCTCCCTGTTTCAGACAACAGGTTTTTGGATGTTTCAAGTTTTTTATGGTGTCACACAAAAAGCTTAAATTTGCTAATAGGAAAGCCAAATCTTTTTTTAAATAACCATCTTTGAGTATACCTATCTTGAAGGATAACGATTGACGAAGCCCAATAACAGGGAATCACAACAAGATTGCCTTACAAGACATGAGCGAGAGGTGAGAGATTTGTTTAAATTAAATAATGTTCATACCCGAGCTCTTATCTGTTGTGTTTCACAAACAAAGCGTGGAATGAAATCATCTTCAGCAACAATAAACATTCCTAATTATGTGTTGCAAGATCTCTCCTTCTTGTCCATGTTAATTTATTCCCTAATAATAACACTGATATGCTGCCTAGCAGTTCTCAGAACTTGAGGCGATACTATTACAAAAATGGATCACGGATACGCCATAGCGCTTAGAAACACGAAGCAACCAAGAATTCTTAAAAAAAAGATAACATACTTCTGAGTGATATAATTGATTTAGTTTTAAAATATTTAAAAGTTCTCGTAAAAAAATTATTTAAGTAAAAAACTCCAAGATTTATGTGTTTATGATAAATTTCCTGAAAATATGTATTTACATAATTTTTTTGTGAAAATATGTCTTTTATGTGAAATAAAATTCGGGTTTTAAACTTGAAACTTCATGTTCGGAATTTTTAACTTTGTTAATTGTGTTTTATCACACACAAAAAGAATATTTAATTACATAGGAATGCCTCCTTTGATGATGATTATTATTATTATTATTATTATTATTATTATTATTATTATTATTATTATTATTTCTCTCCACTTGTGCTGTTGTTATTTTGTACTTGTGTTAGTCGATGTCCCACCCTTTTTTGTAAGCTAATGGACTTACATTAACAAAAGTCAACATAAAAACTTCCAAATATGTTCCTCCTAAAATAATATGTAATTTCCTAAAACCCGTGAGAGAGAGTATGTCTCAAACTTAACTAAATTTTCCGCATATCGTGCGAAAATAGGGAAGCTTATATGGACAGTAGGTACATGTGAAGGACACTCATCACCCCTAAAACGTATCATCTTCGTTCAGGTTTAAAGTCGGATCCAGTGACAAGCAAATGTACAGTAATCGGCTTCAGTAATCGATATTGTTGTAATATTTTCTGTAAATATCAACCTAATGATTATGAAATAGAATATGCATTATATCATACTAGGTCAGACACAGCTCGTCCCTTCAACATTATTGTTTGCATGTGTACATATATATCATCTGATGTTTGAATTTCAATCAGTTACAAATAGAAGAAAGACTGTTGATAATACTGCGTAATGTTTAGTTTCTCACACAGTAAATACATGTTCTTCATTTTGGTCAAAGTATAATTATAGACTCCTAATACATTGTCCTCGCGTCCCATTGATAGGTAAGTGTTAAGGCAGGCTTGCCAACTTTCGTAAGTAAAAATTGGGGAAACAAACGTTACTGACAATTTTATTGCACTAATTTCCACACATTCAATAGTAGTACTCTTATAACAGTACATGTATATTTTAACAGAGTCACCTAATTTCATGTGTAAAAAGAAACTTATAAAAACTTGCCAAAATGACTACAAAACAAGTTGAAAAACAGTATCAATTCTTTAATGTTCATTCGTTGGAAACTAGGAATCCATATTATTGATGTAATTACCAACCTAACGTAAACTGAATTAACTCAGCATACCTACCTACTGTATTTATTTTTATTTATTTATTTTTCTTACTATTATTATTGTGTAATCATGTAAATCGTGTTTATTTATCACTTAACGCCAATATGTATCCCACTGTGTTGGTTTCTATTGTTAATCTATTTTTGTGTACATTTTATTGCATTGTCGGTTTATGGTTTAATTATGTAAATCCTACTTAATTGAAATCTAATACTAATATGTATACTAATGTGTTTATTTTTATTTCCACTGTGTACATTTTTTATTGAATTATCGGCTTCTGTTTTTATGTGATTTGTATTTGATTCTAACAACATTAATATGTTTTCCAATATGTTTATTTTTATTTTATGAGGTAATTCTTATGTAACTACCTCTTTTGATCTCATTATGTACCTAAATTGTATCAGTGTGTAATTACTTAATTCTGATCCAGTTTTATGTTCAACTATGTAAGCAAGTTTTAATCCTGGTTGAGTGTAAGAGAAGGCCTTGCAGCCTTAACTCTGCCAGGTTAAATAAAGCCATTATTATTATTATTATTATTATTATTATTATTATTATTATTATTATTATTATTATTATTATTGTTATTATTATACGAAAGATTTCACCTACTCTTTTCGGAAAAACAGACGTTTACGTGATTTATCACCAGAGCTATCAGATCTTATCACACTTGAAGGGCTACAGTATTTTACAAGTCTTTGTTGTTGTCCTCGTTCATGTCTAACTTACATCTGTCGTAGAAGTGGTTGTATAAATCTTTATTTTTCCCGCCGAAACCAATGAATGAACGCATCAAGTGGAACAAAGTGGACATAATACTGAATGGCGCTAATATAAAGTCAAAGTGCATAAGATGATCACAGAGAATAGATGAATCAGTAAATATCCTGTAGGCTGTGATTAAACCTGCCCTAACTTGTGTATTATGATCATTGTACTCGACACTCTGTTGACACATCAACGAAAATTAAATTTCTGTCTCGAACATGCGTCCTAAAGTCATTTCTCCATTTCTTCACATATTGGAAGCATGTCTGTATGAAACTGTGCGGAAATATCTTGCAAATCAGATTAAATCCAACACTCTGATAGGAATGAAAATCAGCTGTAAATGTCTAATATGCCATGAAATCGGGATATTTTTGATAAGTGTACAAATTATTTCGGGACGCGGGACGCAGCGGTTGAAATCGGGACTGTCCCGGAAGAAAACGAGACGGTTGGCAAGCCTAGTTTAAGGGTCGAATTAACTTGATCCAATATTTAATTACCACATTTTAATGTTGCACATTCTGCTATTATATGGCGCTTATGCCTGCTTGTTTGTTACGCACGTCTTTATTTCTTTAGATTTTCTGCAATTTGATAAACGTTTAATTGACATTTTTGTGTGTTCGAAATATGGTCAATTATTTGCGTTTAGTTCAAGTGAATAGTACTTTCATACACTCAATGGGTGGAAAACTGTCGAATTATACCCTTTCTGAAAACAATAAGTGCTACAAATAATAATATTCTCGCTGTAAAAATGTATTTTCATTGATCGGAATGAATTCTGGAAATCGAAAAGCAATTTTAGTAAAATTATTTGCTAATCCGAAGTTATAATATGAAGATGAGCATTACAATTATCACAAAAATGAACAAGCAAGGAAAGAAACAACCAAAATTACAAATCGTAACGCTCGAAGCAATATAAAATCTTCTGTAGGAAAAGTGATTAAAGGGAATACAGTGAAATCTCTCCTTACGGACACTCCTCATATATGGACAGATTTTTATGTCCTAACTGAAATAATATAAAAATAATGTTAAATTGAAATCTCGTTTACGGACACTCTCAGACACGGACACGGACAGCTGCTTGTCAGTCCTAAAGCTTGCTTTACCTCCTGACTACGGGCAGAACTTGGATTTCAACACCTAATGTGTTAAGAAAATGGAAAATTTAGTTTTGAGGACTGTACAGAAATTCCTTAACATGAAAGAAGACAACAAGGATCTCGTAGGCTATCGCTAGCACAGCCGGCTACCCCTTCTTAGCTGGAAGCAAGTGGATAATCAAAGTCAAAAATTTTCATTTAAAGACGTCAAGGGATATACAGGGTGTTTCAAAAATAGAGGGGTATAATTTCAAGTATGTATTCCCCATATGTAGGCAATACAAAAAGTTCATTACAACATATGTCCTAAAATGTTTGGTTTCCGAGTTATGGTCTTCAAAACAGTGATATTCACCGGAAAGGTTTTCTTTCCGCAGTTAGTTGCCTTTACAGCAGATGTTCAAAATGTCCACCTCCTGCTTGAATACAGGCCTCATATCGATGTCTCATGGCCCTGCGAACACGATCCGAAATTCCAGAAGTATTGCATATTTCCTCACAATCTGCCACAATTCGATTCCGAAGGGATTCCATGTCAGGCATCGGAGACGAATACATCAATGATTTTAAATAGTCCCACAAATAGAAATCGATAGGGTTCAAATCAGGTGAGCGTGGAGGCCAAGCAATTGGGCCACCTCTACCTATCCGTCGATCAGGGTACTTCTCCTGGTACGAACGATGAGCCAGCACAGCATTGCCGTCCGCCTTACCGTACATGAAGTGCACTTCTGCCACCTGATTTGAGTACCTGTCGCACAGTACGACGCCAAACACAACACTCAATGTATCCTTCGTCTAGGAATTATCTGTCAGAGTGTCCTCTGTTTATATCTTCTGTCACGACACCTACCTGCGGGAAGAAAAACGTTCCGGTGAATATCACTGTTTTGAAGGCCATAACTCGGAAACCAAGCATTTCCGGACACATGTTGTAATGAACTTTTTGTATTGTCTACATATGGGGAATACATATCTGAAATTATGCCCTCTATTTTTGAAACACTCTGTATAATGTATGTTATAAATGTACTGTTAGATTGGGGAGCCTCTCAGATGCAGATGCAGATATCCCTAAATGAGAGATTTAACTATATAATCTGGGAATAAAAATTATTATAAATAACACTGGCCAACAAATTTTTTTCGAAGTATCAGTTGCATGACATTTTTTCACTCATTCTTAATATTTTTGACGAACTGATTTCAAATCTGCAAACAGTTTTTTTCTCCATGCTCTAGTTTTCATGGAATTCGAACTTTTGCATTGCAGCCTTTTATGCTAGGAATAAAAATTATTACAAATAACACTGGCCAACAAATTTTTTTCGAAGTATCAGTTGCATGAGATTTTTCCACTGATTCTTAATATTTTTGTCGTGCTGATTTCAAATCTGAAAACAATTTTTTTCTCCATGCTCTAGTTTTTATGCAATTCGAACTTTTGCATTCCAGCCGTTTATGCTAGGAATAAAAATTATTATAAATAACACTGGCCAACAAATTTTTTTTTCCGAAATATCAGTTGCATGAGATTTTTCCACTGATTCTTAATATTTTTGACGAGCTGATTTCAAATCTGAAAACAATTTTTTCTCCATGCTCTAGTTTTCATGCAATTCGAACTTTTGCATTCCAGCCGTTTATGCTAGGAATAAAAATTATTATAAATAATACTGGCAAACAATTTTTTTTTTTTTCGAAATATCAGTTGCATGAGATTTTTTCACTGATTCTTAATATTTTTGACGTGCTGATTTCAAATCTGAAAACAGTTTTTTTCTCCATGCTCTAGTTTTCATGCAATTCGAACTTTTGCATTCCAGCCGTTTATGCTTATATTATCGACAGAAATAAGGAGAGCTGAGATTTAACCTGCGCGATGCTGTAAACGACGCAGCGACTATGTTTTTGGAGGAAAGAAAGAGACAGGGAATACCTATACGATTCCATTCGGAAGCAGTACTCGTGTATATACAGGTACAATCGGGTGAAAAATCATCTAGCAGATCAATGAAACAAAGTTTCCATGTGTACTAAATTTTTCATTGTTGAGGAACATTTGCACTGGAATTTAACACAGTAAACTTCATATAATTTTTAAAAGTAAGTAAATCAAATACATAAATATAATACACTTCTATGAAAAACAAAAACTAGTAATTTTATTACAGATTGACATACATATATAAAATGTACTTCTATGCATAACAAATACCAGTACCTATATGGTTCACTAATATTTATGACAATAAATTACAATATACATTCTAATTGTATCAAAAGAAAAAGAGGTGCAGTCAGGTGAAAAATCTTGTTGGGTACTCCGTGAGGTGGACGGGAGTTCTTCCTGTTGTGTTTTAACATAAATTTTCATGTGTTCACTATGTTTTTTTTTAATTCTAATGTGATTGAACGAAGTTCATTTTTTCCTCTCTTATTTCCACATTACATACTTTACAAAATACAGGGTGTCCGGGAAAGACCTGACGAAAAATAAATAACAATATCTCTGAAACTATTTCATTTATTATCGTGAAGTTTTCACGCTTACAAAGAGAAACACAATAAGTTTTAATGTACCTCTTTATGAGCACCACTTTTGACCAGGGCTATGTCCAGGCGATACTCAATCTCCTGCCACACATACGAAAGCATCTCCGGTGTGATTAGTCTTATTGCTTCGTAGATTCGGCCACGTAACTCACGTCCTTCACAAACCCCATAGAAAGAAATCCAGTGGGGTCATGTACGGCGACCGTGATGGCCATGGTGTAGGTCCGCCTCTTACAATTCAACGGTCAGGAAACGTGTCATCGAGGAAAGCCTGCACAGGGTTAGCATAGTGTGGGGGACTCCGTCCTGTTGAAACACGGTTTCTGGTGGTAGTTGTGGGACAGCGTAATTTCGTAGTATATCCAGGTATGTGTTACCTGTCACTGTGAGCTCTTGTCCGTTTGGAAACGACGTTGTACATGCTTGACTGACTTAAATTCAGCCAGTCACAAAATGCATTCTGCTTTTTCTACTGTGGTAAACATTGTTCGGCTGTTCATTTGGTACACGCACAACTTTCATTCCCAGCTCTGAGAGCAATGCTGACTATATACGCTGCGCAGAACGAGCTTTTTCTCGTTTTCTCCTCGCGCATTGGTATGCGCACTCGTGTAACATGCTGCTAGGTAACAAAACTTCTTGAGTTTCTCTTTCTAACTGTGAAAGCATTGAGGTATTAACTATAACAGTTTCAGATATATAATTACTTCTTTTTCGTCAGGTCTTTCCCGGACACCCTGTATATCTCACCCTTTCACACAAAAGTACTCACAGCCAAACTTGTTTACCAGTATGTGTTGCATTTTATTTTTTTTTATTTTCGGCATATTTCTGAACAACGTACGACTACGTTCTGACTAGAGCTTGTGCTCGTAACAAATTAAAAGTTCATGTACCTGAGTAAGGAAAACAAACCTTCACGAGACCACTTCCTTTGATATCCTATTCTCGTTGCAAGTGTACGCTCGTAACTGCAGCTATAGTCTAGACGAAAACCATTTCCATATAAAATGACCGGTAACACAAATCGCATGCTACTGCAGGACTCATTAATCTATATCTGCAAATTAAAGTAAGACATTTTATGATGGGACCTAAAATTCACTGCTGCATCTTCTGTGATATTTATAGAGCATGGTTACGAGCACACATTATTATAAAAAATAGAACTACGCATAATTTATGTAGAAGGTAGAATACATTCCAAGCGGATGTTAATGCTTTATAATTAAATCCTTTGTGCCCTTCACTCTTGTTTTCCAGTGTTACGTGTGTGTATTTACAATCGGTTTAAAAGTTTAGGCTATATTTGACGTCACATAGTACACTAGGTAACGCTGTATTTGTAACATTTTTTTACGTTCATTGTGACGCAGGAAACTTGTATTTCCATTATATATTCGCTGTCTATTTTTCATCACCATAGAATTTTATTTCTTTAAAATAGGGCGAAGAGTTAGCAAAGAGGTCCGTAGTTTAAATTCGAGAATATTTATAACTGCATGGTTTTCATGTAATTGCTTAATAAATTTACAGATTTGGCCAGTGTTTAGTATCAATAATATAAGTACAACAGCAGAAAATCAGGTCTGCTTGTTCCGCTCTCGTGTACTTCTCCATTTCACTAGGACTGATCGATTGAACACTGCAACTTGTACACACAACTGCGTATTTTTACATTAAATAGCAGTACGAACATCTTGCTTCACTATCCATATTGAAATTACCACAGTTTGACACAATACACAGCACAGGATTCTTTTGTATTAGCTACAAGGGTCGGTCCGGTTTTTTTTTTTTTTTGCCACTGCTATACATATTTCATGCACGAGAAACCGGTTCTCAGTCGAAGCGGTACCATAATTCGTGTGGATGAGTTGAGGATGAGCGTGTTGATTGGTTGGTGCAAAAAAGTGATATAAATGACGTATATAATCTGTAGCTTTAATGACTTAAAGAATAAAATTACTTACACTGTTTATACTGCAGGTATTTTTCTCTAAATTGAAATATCTCAACTGGATCTAAAATTGTCAACACATTTAAAAAGAACGAAAAGTGAAGAGGTGCTTATTTGAAAAAGAAATTGAAATAAAAAACATGTATTTTTTCCAGAAGAAAAGTCTCTTACAACGCACAACATATTTCTGGTATGCAATAGAATAAAATAAACTTCTATCGCAGGATTGTCATCATAAATATCATTCAGCTGTGATTTACGATCCACTCCTACACCTCCATACTGAATAATACGGTATGTTTCATAATATAATACTCTCTAAATGTAATTTACTAACAGTGGTATTACTTTTTCTACAAAATAAATACTATGCCCCAATTTTCCACCTACGAAAATACGTAATCACTTTCACAATTGAGATCCTGAGCGTTGTTTAATATCACTAATGCTAGCCGTACTGTAACTGACTCATAAAAGGTATGTTTCTGTGGGCGGAAGGAAAAAGGTTTTCAGCCAATTTTTTGTGAAAATAAGATTTTTATATATTCTGAAAACGGAAACAATTCTCTACAATCTGGTAAAACAGTTGAAGTCAATAAGACTCCTGACTGGATTTATAGAGAGTTACCAAATGTCCTAAGTACTTTTTGAATCGAGCACACACAGAATAAAGGACTTAAGAATATTTAATACTTTATTCCTTACAAACATCACCTTTGTTTGGTCTCTGGATAAACTTCGGGGCTTATATCGCGTTGTCGTGGTGTTAATGGCTGACGTGTCGACCGCTGTGTTGTGGTTATCTTCAGAGCTGAGCAAATCGGATAAAGAAATAGTGTACGACCTTGTATATATATATATATAGGAGTCTCAATGGGGGAGGACTGTCGGTGATAGGCCGTAAGTTCTCCTTCTGGCATCTGATTGGTTCTTCGTTGTCCAATCCGGTTGAGGTCTGTATGTAGGGGAGTATTCATATATTGCTCAGCTCTGAAGATGACCACAACACAGCGGTCGAAACGTCAGCCACCAACACCAAGACAACGCGGTATAAGCCCCGAAGTTTATCCACAGACCATGTACACCAGCCGTGGAAGCCTACGCGAACATCACATTTGTTTACTTCCATGCTTCCCTATTAAAAGTGCCTAACTTGTATTTTAGCTATTTTATCATATACTAATGCCCTTTCCTTTTAAAACTTTAAGCACCAGGTAAACAGTTGCATATTGTTTAAGACCTATTTTGCATTCCTAATAATTTACATTTCCCATTTATTTTGATATGAAAAAGGTCTTATATTTAAATAGTCCCTTCTTCTCAGTTTACGTTTTAGTCTTAAGAGGGCTTAAGTGCGGCTATTTTTTTTTAAATAATCAAGAGAATTGTTAAATGACTAACATTACCTATTTAAGAAGAACTATAAACAAATAATATCCAGGAAAAACGTCTTAATTAAAAGAACTCTGTAATTGACACCAATTTCAATATTTCTACTGCTCTCCTGAAAAGTATAAAATTTTTGCTTAAGACCTTTTTCTTCCCGGCCACAGGTTTATATACAGCATTGCTTGCACTAAAATGTATTTCAGTTCAGCACTGCAGTCGATATTTGTTTATCGCTGATTTTAGCGAGACAAAGTCACGAGCATTTGGAGGTTACGCAATTTTGAGAAGAATGCACACGAGTGACAGTACTGAACACAAATACCCATCTCTGGTAGACATGAGCTTAAACGATATTTTCAAGTATCTGTGACAACTGTGACTGTGACAATTAAATATCTGTGACTTTTATCTGTGATTTTGTCACACCGATATTTTATATCGATAAGTAAGCACAATATGCATGAATTACACCGATATTTTGTCACACCGATAAAAACTAGCAGGAAATATTGAAGAGCAATGAAATGTGAATGCGATTTCTCTATACGCGCCACACATCAGTGATTTATATGGGAAAATCCAACAAATAAATTATGTACTTGTACCATTAATAAATAAATAAATGTCAAAAGTTAACCTCTTGTACCAAGAGGTTATATTATAAATATTGAATCAATTGATCATTTTTAAATGTAGTTGGCTATGGAGAAATTGAGGTTATGTGATTATCCTAATCGTTTTAAAAATTGATCATTTTTATTGTATATAATATAATGGATAATCATTTTAAGTCGTGCATTAACATTATAATATTCAGTCATAGAATAAAAATTAACGAAACATAAGTATTCTGAAAAACATTGGAAAATAATTACGAAACAAAACTGTTGTTCAGATAGGATTTTACAAAAGATAAGGTGGTACTGGTAATCAATGGTATTATTTAAATCGTGTAATCACTACATCATTTATAATACGACGGTTAAACTAGCGCTGAAGTAGTTTTTGCGATTTCGGACGTGAAAATCGTTGCATTTCTAAGGAATTTTTGTGGAGATGCAGTTGTTCGGATTAAACTAGCGCTGAGGTAGTTTCGGTGATATCGGAAGTAATCACATCATTTATAATAAGATGGTGAAACTAGCGCTGAAGTAGTTTTGGCAATTTCGGAAGTGAAAATCGTTGCATTTATAAGGAATTTTTTGTGGAGATGCAGTTGATCGGGTTAATCTAGCGCTGAGGTAGTTTCGGTGATATCGGAAATGAAAATCGTTGAATTTGATTTTTTGTGGAGATGCAGGTGATCGTAGGCCTATATGCAAGGCATAGCAAAGCCTAAACTAACTAAACCTAATCTGTCACAGATTCGTATATGCAAAGTGTATAAGGGGAATACGAAGAAAACTACCTCAAGGTTAGTTTAGTCAAATAAGCCCGCCATATTAGCCAGTTTTGTCTCGTTCGGTTTTAATACTGTAGGTACTGTTGTCGGCTTCTGAGAAATGCTTCGAAAGTTCGGAAGAGCTTAACGTTCAGTGACATTATTAAGATAATGTTGTAGGCTCCTTTAACTATTCTGTTTGTAATTAAAAGTATAACTGAAAAAATATTGCTACTGCGTAAAAATTGAGTGGAAAATGCATATAAGTTAATATAAATTCACAGTTATATGAAAATGTAAAGATATCGGAGAATGCATAAAATATTTATAAAACATATATAGGCTACAGACTAATTATGAAAACAAAAATTTCAGACTGATAATTATATTATTATAATGCCGCTAATAACTTTGCAACAAATCATCACTTTGCAAAAAATAATATTGAAGAAAATATCACGAAAAAATAATCAAATGTCACCGCCCGATTGCTGTTACTGTATCATGCGCATGCGCAAACGTAGAGGAGAAAGTTGTGAGAACGTCACAGACTCCCTGTTCCTAAGAGATAAGAGTACTGAATCGATCACTAGTGATATTTTAGTCACAGACTACTGAATACGAAGCAGATTTCGGTAGCGATATTTTGTCACAGATATTTCGCATCATCAGTCACAGGTTCATCTGTGACAAAAAAATAACTGTGACAAAATATTGGTTTGTGAAATATCGGCCATCTCTAATCTCTGGACTATAGTATCCACTTAGTTTACAATATAAATATTAGACTGTGCTAACTTTAGTATCAAATCTCTGTACAGTTTTATTTGTGTTAAAGAAGGCCTTATGGCTTTAACTTTGCCAGATTAAATAAAACCACCACTATTATTGTTATTATTATTATTATTATTATTATTATCATCATCATCATCATCATCATCATCATCATCATCATCGTAGTCGTCGTCCTTGCAGGTATTAGGCCTAGTGGCCTGTTAGTGTCTCCGTCCATCTTTTCAGGGGGCGTCCCAAAGTTCGTCTTCCATGTGGTATATAGCGGAGAATTTGTCTTGGGAGTCTGGAGCGGTCCATACTATTGACATGGTTAAGCCATTTTTGTCTACAGTGGTCGAGATGTTCATAAATAGGTGTAATTTTCAATTCTTTTGTAATTATTATTATTATTATTATTATTATTATTATTATTATTATCATCATCATCATCATCATCATCGTCCTTGCAGGTATTAGGCCTAGTGGCCTGTTACTGTCTCCGTCCATCTTTTCAGAGGGCGTCCCAAAGTTCGTCTTCCATGTGGTATATAGCGGAGAATTTGTCTTGGGAGTCTGGAACGGTCCATACTATTGACATGGTTAAGCCATTTTTGTCTATAGTGGTCGAGATGTTCATAAAAAGGTGTAATTTTCAGTTCTTTTGTAATTATTATTATTATTATTATTATTATTAATATTATCATTATTATCATCATCATCATCATCGTCCTTGTAGGTATTAGGTCTAGTGGCCTGTTAGTGTCTCCGTCCATCTTTTCAGGGGGCGTCCCAAAGTTCGTCTTCCAAGTGGTATATAGCGGAGAATTTGTCTTGGGAGTCTGGAGCGGTCCATACTATTGACATGGTTAAGCCATTTTTGTTTATAGTGGCCGAGATGTTCATAAATAGGTATAATTTGCAATTCTTTTGTAATTATTATTATTATTATTGTTATTATTATTATTATCATCATCATCATCATCATCATCGTCGTCGTCGTCGTCGCCGTCCTTGCAGGTATTAGGCCTAGTGGCCTGTTACTGTCTGCGTCCATCTTTTCAGGGGGCGTCCCAAAGTTCGTCTTCCATGTGGTATATAGCGGAGAATTTGTCGTGGGAGTCTGGAGCGGTCCATACTATTGACATGGTGAAGCCACTTTTGTCTATAGTGGTCGAGATGTTCATAAATAGGTGTAATTTTCAATTCTTTTGTAATTATTTTTATTATTATTATTATTATTATTATTATTATTATTATTATCATCATTATTATCATTATTATCATCGCCCTTGTAGGTATTAGGCCTAGTGGCCTGTTAGTGTCTCCGTCCATCTTTTCAGGGGCATCCCAAAGTTCGTCTTCCATGTGGTATATAGCGGAGAATTTGTCTTGGGAGTCTGGAGCGGTCCATACTATTGAAATGGTTAAGCCATTTTTGTCTATAGTGGTCGAGATGTTCAGAAATAGGTGTAATTTTCAATTCTTTTGTAATTATTATTATTATTATTATTATTATTATTATTATTATTATTATTATTATTATTATTATTATTATTATTATTATTATTAACTGACTGAACGACAACTGAAATCTTATAGCCTACTCAATGTGTGGCTGTCGTTAGAAATAATTGTTCATTTTCAAACCTAGGGAACTGATGTCAATTCCAATCAGTTTGACAAAGTTTAAACATTATTATCTAGCACTAGGTTGATGAACAAAGCTTACTGACTCCCATTTTGTGTATCTGTGACTGTACCGGCCACACATGGTCGCGTCATACGGAAATGAGAAAACATGTAATGTACATAATCGGCGTTATATGGAGTCCGGAGGCGAAATTTTAACTGATTTTTGATTGAAAGTCCGTGGAATTGTATCACAGAGAATGGCACAGAGACGCATAAAGAACGCGCTTCTATTCATTCCACAGAGCGTGATACAGCTGCCGTTTATAACTCTTCTTTCACTGGCGCTGCTTTGAAGCCAACAATGCGAGGTTGTGTCTACATTGCAACACCCGCCAGGCGAAGATAAACTCTCTGCCTTTTTTTTCTTTCTGGCCTTTTCTCTTTACTAAAAACTATTAAATTCATACTAGATAGAAAATATTACAGACTATTGTCAGTTACCGCAACTTTTGTTTTTTAGTACAGGCTTTTCGTTGCATATCTAAGATCTGTCAGTTTATTACAGGAAACAAAATATTTTTTATTTTTTATTTATTTATTTTTGTCGGCCTGTGTAGCGCAGTCGGTATAACTCTGGTCTTCTGTGCTTGAGGTTGCGGGTTCGATCCAGGCTCAGGTCGATGGCATTTAAGCGTGCTTTGCTTAAATGCGACAGGCTCATATCAGTAGATTTAATGGCATGTAAAAGAACTCCTACAGAACAAAATTCCGGCACACTGACAACGCGTAGTTAAATAAACCGTATTTTTTCTATTTGTTTATATATAGACTATATATACCTCTCCTGGTACAAACGACGAGCCAGCGCAGCATTGCCGTCCGCCTTACCGTACATGAAGTGTATCTCTGCCAGCTCTTGATTTGAATACATGTCGCACAGTCTAACGCCTACACAACACTGAATGTAACCTTCGCCTCGGAATGAACTGTCAGAGTGCCCTCTTAATGTCTCCTTTGACGGCAACGACCTGCGGAAAGAAAAACGTTCCGGTGAATTTCAATGTTGTGAAGGCCATAACTCGGAAATGAAGCATTTCCGAATACATATTGTAATGAACTATTTTGATTGTCTACATGTGGGAAATACATACCTGAAATTATGCCCCGTATTTTTGAAACACCCTGTATATATAGGCTATATATATATATATATATATTTCTGTATTGATTTATGTATTTATCTATTTAATTGTTTATATGTCTTTATTTATTTATTTATTTATTTATTTATTTATTTATTTATTTATTTATTTATTTATTTATTTATTTATTTCAGCTTCGCATCCAGAATTTGGTTTTGGGGGAGTTTCGAATTTTTTAAAGAGCTGACTATAATTGAAGACCTAATATTCTAAATGTGCTAAGTGCCAATTTTTAATAATAGAAGGAATATCGCACAATGTGCATCTTTCTTTCGTTCAGTTTTTGCAGAAGTTTGTTAGTGAGCTGTTTCTCTGTTTGCACCAAAATAGATGATACCGGTCACAGTTCAATCTACATAGTTTGCACTTGCACCTGTCTTCCGGGTCGTGGTACTTCTCTGTCTGGCATATGCGATGGTGGACTCCATGTACCGCGAATCTAGTCACTGCGTGTCGTAAGTCGTATCTGCCTTGTCTCTAATCCCTGTAGATAATCGCGTCTGTGGAGAAGAAGCCAGGCCATATATCTCGTTTATTCTTGTTTAGTTCTTGTAGTAGTTCTCTGTTGCCTTCGATAGAGGGCAGCAAAAGCTCATCGCGTAGTTCTTCTATGAAGAATTGTTCCTTTGCTAATGCATATGTGAGGAGCGATGGTGTATACTTTGACAGGCTTAAGGCTCGTTTGAGAAAACTGGCTTTCACTTTTTCTATGTCTTCCATATTGTATGTCTTGCATAGCTCCAGACGTCTGTGTTTGCAATGATGGATACTACAAAAATAACACAGAAGACAATGTATGTTTACCAGAATGCAACCCACAATGTATGTTTGGAAAATGTATTGCTCCTAATACTTGTGAATGTAATACTGATTTTAGTAAAAGCAATGAAACATATTGTGAGCCAATTTGTAGTCCTACCTACACTAATGGAGAATGCACAGCACCAAACAAATGCACTTGTAATGTAGGATTTATCAAAGATTCAGACAATACCTCCACCTGCGAACCTATAAGTGCCAATTTTTCAAATTTCATTTTATTCAATCTAAGGGGCGAAAATCCATTTTGTTACCATTCGTATCTATAATTGAGTACCTAACACTCTAAATGTGCTAAGTCCCAAAAACAACTTTCAACAACACTGCAGTTAGAAGCGCTATAACTTGAACCTCCGAAGGACATCACAGCTCGTTTCATGTGTATAATGATTATGTAAGTATCGAAATGAAACTTTATTTTGTATAATTAATTGATTAAATGGCGATCTTACTCGTGTTAATTATGTAAGCATGTGTGGCTTACAGCTGTTTCGGTGTTACTTGACACCATCCTCAGAGCCTACTAGATCTTGGTGCTATCTCAGCTTCGCTGCCGGTTGTGTGGTTGCGTTCGCGTGATGAAGAGTTGTGTCAAATAGTGTGTGTGTTCTGAAATTCATTTGTATGTTGAGAATTTTTATTAGGGTTTGTTTTAGTGTGTATATTTCATATTGTTGAGTTTTTGGTTTTTGGGTTGAATGTGTAGAATTTCAACATAAATACAGACATGGAAATCCTACACATACAACCCAAAAACCAAAAACTCAACACATTAGCACAATATGAAATATACAGACACACTAAAACACACCATAATCAAATTCTCAACACACAGATCACTTTCAGAACACACACACTATTTGACACAACTCTTCATCACACGAACGCACCCACAGAACAGGCAGCGAAGTTGAGATTGCGCCGAGATCTAGTAGGCTCTGAGGATGGTATCAAGTAACACCGAAACAGCTATAAGCCACAAATGCTTACATAATTAACACGAGTAAGATCGCCATTTAATCAATTATTTATATTCAAGTGTTAAAAGTAGTGTACGAAAGAATCAACATGGATTATCAAGACAACTTTATTTTGTGTTAAAAATAATATGTTACGAGGCGCTTCCAGAAAGTATGTTTCTTTGTTGAAATTTAGAGAAAGAGAACAAAATATCATGGAAAGATTTATTGGAACAGATACAGCAATTGTTGACCTATTTTTCAACATATTCCCCATAGGAATTGAGACATTATTTGTCATACCGTGGGATCAACTTTTGTATCACTTTGTCGTAGAAGTCTGCCATCTCGGATCGAAACCAGTATGTGACAGCCGTCTGCACCTCTCTGTTACTGTGAAAATACTGCCCGGAATTTCTTGAGGTGTGAGAAAAGATGATAATCGCTGGGAGCGAGATCCGGTCTGTAGGATGGATGTTGAAACACCCCTATGCGGAACTCCTGCAGAAGATCTGTTCGCGCATAACCGCATGTGGCTGAGTGTTATCGTGGAGCAAGACAACATCGACACTAAGCATCCCGCGCCACTTGTTCTGACGGGCACGTCATAATTTCCCAGGCGACAGACTTCTACCGCACAGGGATGCAAAGGTTGATCCCGTGATATGACAAATGTCTCAATTCCGGTAAGGAATAAATGTTGGAAAACAGCTCAACAATTGTTATATCTGTTACAAGAAATCTTTCCATGAAATTGTGTTTTCTTTCTGTAAACGGCCCCAGGGAAACTTACTTTCTGAACGCGCCTCCTATGTAGCTTTGAGGTCATTGGCATTAAATTTCATGGTGTCACTTTCATTAAGGTTGGTGATAATGTTAGCAATTTGAGAGAAAGGATTATTCAAATCTGTCCAAATTATGTCGTAAATAAATCTTCGAGCTTTCAACTGTTTTGGCAAAGCACCCGTAATACTCATTTTCGTATAATATATGACGCATAGTATTTATTTGAATACCTGCCGCATTGAATTACAGGAGTATAACTCCAATTCTGTTTCTATAAGCCACCCTCTATGTTTGCAGTGACGTCACAAGGGTTTGGGGAGGACAGCGATATTATAAATTAACTGTACATCCACCTCTCGCAGTGTACGGCTCCCCCTCCCCGCTATATACACATCCACATTATCGTGTAATACACAAACAGTTACGCCAGTTGTGGGTGGAGGCGACATCGACACAATGTAAACACGTTTAGAAATGTTACACTGTAGCTGATAGCAATTAGCTATGGGGATAAAGAAAGGAAAAAAATATTGGAGAGACACGCTTTTATAAACATCGCGCGAAAGAGGAATTTTGCTCTATTCAAACTCCGAGTGGAGGTTTGCTGATGGTAGATAAATTAACACAAGTTGCTTCGCAATACGGGCAACGATGAGTTTGCCTTCCACAACCAAATATGGCAGAACTTCGTATCATGTTCAACGGCTCACATATTAAACTTTCATCCAAACTGGAACATGTTGGACCTTCATAGGTAATAGGATATGTAAATACTGTACTTCATTCCTTGGGGAGTCATATGAATTGCATTATATCGAACGTAATGTAGTAAACTAATCCAAATGATGATAGTACTGATGTTACATTTTATATCTGTCGGTGAACGACTCAGTTTACAACGACATGGAGGAAAGGGAGACAGAGTGTACTAGCCTGTGAGAAAAAACTTCGCTCAAATATGTAAACCAAAGTAGGTACCTACTGTCCGTCCGAGTGGTTATGTCGCATGACACCATCGAAACGGGAGAAATCACGCGACAGTTACTTATTTAACGCGGCCTTTTGCTGAAAGTTATTTTACACAGTTATACAGGAACATCATTTTATTTTTACTTCAATTTTTATTGTACCTGAGTTTTTTAATGTACTTCACTCCCACCCCTTCTACTAATGAAGTTCAACCGTCCTCCACACAGATCCAAGACCGCATATAAAGTCATAGTAGCCTTACGGTCATAGTAAACAGTACGTTCCAAAAATATGTTCGTGTTTTCCAGTGACGAAAGAGCTTTCAATATTGAATCATTTTCGCACAGGTACTGTCGTCCATTTGCCTACGTCGTATCCCGGTTTCCCCCATCAGCTTTTATTCACCAGCTAGTGACTGGGCTGTCTTAGCTCTTTTCTGAAAACATTAATTTCTGTTAGGAATTGAACGTCTACGTAATATTATACAACTGTTTAAAATAACTTAAATAAAAGGGCCTCGTTAAGTAATTACCTGTCACGTGATTTCCCCCCTTTCTACGATCCTACGACATAACCACTTGGACTGACAGTAGATAGTATGTCTGTTTAATTTTATCTTTTCGGGTCGGGCAGAGGTGAAGATTGAATATACAGTACGTAAGATACTCTTTTATAGAGTAGGTACAGAAGAACGAAACTGGTAATTGGGATTAGGTACAATAGTCTACAGTGCGATAATATGCACATTAGAACTGAAGCCTGTATCGAAATGAACGGCCACCATTTAAAACAATGTGTTTAAATATCCATATTATCCATATTATGATTATTTTTCAATTTAACTTCGTTCTCTATATTGTACGCTAATGTGCTGTAGAGTGTATAATAGCCTATACACTGCACAATGAATACCTCCACATGGATTGCTCAGTTCGTGAGTAAAAACACTCATTGTTAATACTGTACTGTATTTTGATTAAACAAAAACCTAATAAAGTGGTCATACTCAAAAGCGCAAAATTTCCTAGTTTACGTAAGTGGATGAACTACTTTTCTTCCCTCCTATACCTAGTAAAGTGATTTGTTTGTATATTACGCCAGTATCATCGAACTCCAGTCGTGGAAGGGGATAGCAAACGGCATTGATCGAGAAGTATAGGAAAGTTAATATTAAAATATTAGTAAAAATAAAATGATGTCCCTGTGTAATATTACGTAGAAGTCAAATTCCGAATAGCAAATGTTTTCAGGAAATAGCTAATACAGCCCAGCCAAAAGCCTTACAGAGGGACCAGCTTAAATTCTTTGAGAAGACCAAGTCTATTTCTTTCAGGGGTCCAGAGATTGTTCATAATGCCGAAAACGTTTTCAAGAAATGCGCTGTTAGGAGAGATAGCAAAAACTCTCTGAAGAATTTTAAAGGATGTGTTAAATTTAAAATTGCATCATCTTTCTTAAGAAAGAACTTGCACCATATTTCTTCACCGGTCATACTTTCATTTTTCAAGCTACGTCTCTAGTAAAGTAACAAATAAAAATAACAACAAAATTAACAGCTATAATTAAAAACATATCCTTTGAAAAAAAAAGTAGGCCTAAGCAATAATAATCCCACCAGAATTAAAAATAAAACGTGATCAATAAATTTCATTAAAACAAACTTAATTTTTCTACGTGTCTAGTAAAATATTATTATTCCAATTATTGTATTTTAGCCATTAACATTTTCATTACAACCAATAACGAACATTTCACAAGCATCAATGTGAAATACGCAACGAGCTAGCACTCGATGGAAATACGACACAGTCCAAAGTCGACCGTGGACAGTCTATTGTTTCTAGTTGCTAACCGATTGGAGCGCTTTATCACGAGATTTGCAAAAAATCACCCCAAGCTTCGCGACTGTATATAGTAGACTGTGGTATCATCTCACTTCTGCTAACAACGCCATATCATCAGCAAATCTTATGCACTTTTTTTATTCTTCCTCCTGTTATCACTCCTCCCATGTTCTGAAAACAGTTCTTCACTCAATCTTCAAGTAGATGTTGAACAGGGTAGGTGATAATGGGTATCCTTGTCGTACTCTTCAGCCAGGTTACTTTCACGGAGCGGCGTGTTGTACTTTTGCGAGACCGCGGCCGTTTGTCTACCCAATCATGCACAGAATAGGAGTGGTAAGCGTAAAAAGCCTTAGACTGCAGTGTAAGCTTTCGGGTCCCTTCTGCGTACAACAGAAAAAAAATGTATGTAGTATGTCTATTTTTCTCATCCCTACCTCCTGGAAGATTCATGCATAGCGGACCTACTTGTGTACGGGCCTAGATTGACTCTTTTCTACACAAAAACACACACACACTCACACTTTCTTACCTCTTAGCAAATAAACTGCATCGTATGCTGTCAAAATATCTACAAATATCAACCACATTTCCAAATAATCGATCCGCATTTTCTCCTAAAATAATTTTTAATATTATAGGCTGTATTTTAATTAATAGTTTTCCAAACAATATCTTAATTTTGTAGTTTTTCCGAACAAAGTCTAAATTACATTTTAATTCTTTACATCATCTAATGTCGTGTTTTGCCTCGCAATATTGTTGATGATTAACGTATGAACGCTTGTTTCCGTTTCCAATGTGGTTGAGCGGCATAGCTCCAAGATTGGGTTCCTCGCTTCCTATTGCTTCCTGGGTACATGGGAAGTGCATTTAGTTTAGATGCGATGATATAGGACTGCTATCGATTTCACTGTCGCGTTCTGTCACATCAAAATCGGACGCTTCTCCAACGAGCGTGCTAAAATTAAAAGCAGCCATGTACTCCAACTAAGGATCCGATGCTTAATAGCGGAGAAGAAAAAAAAGCTTATGGGTTTAGAAGAATGAACTGAAAATGCAATAAATGCTTTTAGTGCAATATCTCTCCGTATATGATGCTAGGGACACAGCTTTGCCAGCCACAGTGCGCTGTCGTACGTACTGAACTTAAGACTTTTTTCGGGCGTTGCATGCCTGCAGTTCACCTCAGTCTGTTGTGATCTACTGAAGGGATTCCTCATTCGTACATAGTGGAGTAGAAGCAGTTTTTTCAACTGTTTGAGAACACTTTAGGGATTGCTAATTATTTTGCGTATAGTGTAGTGAAACTATTATTGCGTTTTTTAATTGTTTGAGAATACTGAAGGGCGTACTTAACAGTACATATTGTAGTGAAACCTATTGTATTTTCTCTTAATTGAGAATGATGTATGGTGCGAACAAATTCTGTCGAGATATTTGTTTGCGACCCCCACTATCATACAGATACTCATTCGAAAAATACAATGAATATCATTCAAATTCTAATGTGCCGGTACTCGCAAGAGGAGAAATTGGAATATGCAAATACAGGGTGATTCAAAAGTCTCTTGACATTTTATGGAAAATGGCATACTATACCAAAGACTACATTTAGTGCATTTCAATGTGTTTGCTCTCTACGTCAAAGCGGAGCCTCCATCTTTCTCCCGTAGACCGGAACATTTTGTTCAGCATAGCATGCGTGATCTGGTCTGCTGCTGTCGTAATTCCTATAGGGCGTCGACCCGTAATCGATACACATTAGACTTAATGAACACCCAGGCAAAAAAGTCTAAGGGCATCAGGTCTGGAGAGCGGGATGACCAAATTCTCGATGAGCTACGACCTGTCCACCTATAGGGAAAGTGTTCATTGAGGTATTCTCTTACAATTAAAGCAAAATGGGGTGGTGCGCCATCTTGCTGGAAAACAACGGTGTCTGTTATTCCATTCTGTTCCAGCTGGGGTACCAAGAAGTGTTGTAGCATGTCAAGGTAGGTACTAATAATCCCTGTAATTGTTCGCTCAGCGAACATAAACGGCGCTTCATCACTGAACAGCACATTGTTCATCAGGTTTTCAGTCTCGACTGAATCTAACAAGTCAAAACACATTGCTTGTAGAGCTGCAAAATCCTCAGATTCAAGCTTGTACATTATCTGGAAGTGATATGGCGTATATCGTAAGGTACGCCATACAGTGCTTTGTGAAACATCAAGCTCCCTCCTCAGTCTCCTGGTGGGACTCCGTGTGATGGCATCCTGTGTGGCTTGCACTGTAGCCGGTCTCCCCGAACACTCTTCATCCGCAGCATTACCAGTTCGTTGGAATTTGTTTATCAGATCTCTGATAGCTTGCCTGCTAGGCCCTGGTTTCCTGAATCTTCTCTCGAAATCTTGCTGGACCTATTCGTAGGTCATTCCACGTAGTCGAGCTGAAACGACTGCTATTCTTTCTTGTATGTGAGCATTCTTTCCAATTATGTATAAAAGAAATCCATACATTGGCGATATCAGGAAAATGTCAAGAGACTTTTGAATCACCCTGTATATTAATTTATACAATTCTCTTTGACTTGTTAGATTGGTCTTTCTCGCTCATATATTTTTCGAACACTTACACGTTTTGAATAGTAGTTTGCAAGGCCAAGACGTTAACGTAATAAAAGAGATTAAATCGACTAAATTGACGAATTTATAAGGAAACTTCATTTCAGGTCGACATAACTTGACAAAAATAAATTTTATTCATTCCAGTGTATTAAACTGCTAACAGGAAGTCAAAAAGAGGGTAGCGATGGCAAAGGATTCTTTTAATAGAAAAAGATCATCTTCTGCGGACCTGTGGAAAAGAGCTAAGGAAGAGACTAGTGAAGTCTTGTGTGTGGAGTGTAGCATTGTATAGGTAGAAACATGGACATTACGACGCACTACCGAGGCAACTAGAATCTTCCAGCACGGTTGCCACAATATTTAAAAATAAGATTAAATTTCAGTTTAATATTAGTGTTAGAAACCAAAAAAGTATTGTATGTAACAAGTACGTGAAACCTTCAGTTGCCTCGTATGATATTACAGACTCGGCGTACACCTCGCTCATAATCCATAAACATCAATACTCGTCCGCAAAAAAAAAAAAAAAAAAAAAGTTGTACGTACTAGTTACATAAATAACACTATTAGTATAGCGCTTTCTCTTTATTTTGTAAATCGTCTTGCGACCCCCTTTGCTCTTTACACGAATCACCAGGAGGTCGTGACCTACACTTAAGTACCACTGGTATAATGTTAATAATGCTATGTTTTATTTAACGACCCTCGCAACTGCAGAGGTTATATCAGCGTCGCCGGATGTGCCGGAATTTTGTCCCGCAGGAGTTCTTTTACATGCCAGTAAATGTACTGGCATGAGCCTATCACATTTAAGCGCCTTATGTGCCATCGACCTGACCCGGGATCGAACCCGCAACCTTGGGCACAGAAGGCTATACCAACTTGCCAACCAGGTCGACACCACTGGTGTAAAGCATAGCCTAATGCAGCTAGTTTTTGTAGTTTTAAGTTGTGCAGTAAATGGAAGATAATATCTGAAAAGTCCTTTTGAACATTTAGCAAGAAAAGATTAGTCGGATATTTCGGGATAATCTTCAGAGATGTCATAAAAACAACACAGTAGAAAGACACTTTGAAACATGTGAGACAAGTATGATACACTTGAATTCATTTTAAAGTCGTTTATAAGCATTTTCCCCGCTAAACAGATTTAACATTTTTTTTTTTTACCGTAGAAACAGTGTTCGATTTCGCGGTAACTATGCGGGGACGTATAACAGGAAAGTTTTGCTGATCTTGCGGTGTGAAGGAAGCATAATTTAAAGAGGATCCTGTATTTATGAGAACATTTTTGGATTTTACACTTTGAGCTTGGACATATTATATATATAATTTGAACTGGTAATGGAAATTACGGGAAAACGGCTGAACGGTTTTTAATAAATGACCCCTCATTTTGAAGCTTGGAACTCAAAGATTTTCAGAAAAATAGTAGTTTTCAGTGAAATGTCAATTTTTCAACATAATTTTCCTGTTTTCCAAAATCCATCTGTCGTCAGTTTTGAGAACTAGCTAATTGCATTTCACAATAAACCAAAACACACACCACAGTAAACAATATTACATAAAGGTCAGATCTGCAAGAATGCTGACATATTTAGAGCTCAAATTAAGTTGGTTATTAAAAGCTTAACTTACTAAAAATAATTTACAGGTTCGATTCTGTGGTGTGTAATTTTCTGGGGACAGCTGTGTATTGGATATTAAAAACTACAAAACTTGAGGTGGTTTGATGACATTATTACCATTAGAAATGAAATATTGTTGTAGTTAATACCATGATGTGACTATTTTTCATTAATTATACATATTAATGCTATATTGATGATATGAAAGTGAAACGTTTTGGGGTTATATAAGTAGATGTAGAGAATAACTTAATTAGATTTTGATTTCTATATTTTACTGAGTGGCGGCCATATAGTATATATAGTATATGTTACTGAAAGATATAAAACTTACGTAAGATAATAATACTATTAAAAATCAAATATTTTTATAGTTATTAATCAAGCGGGGTTGGGTCTTTTTCATATATTTAATGTCGGTGTGGTGTAGATATTTATATGCGTGGTGCTCTTCAGTATTGGCTCGAGAGAGAGAGTATGTTTCATTATTATGGAAGCAAATAACTTTCAGAATGTCTGATATTCTTCATTGAAAATAAATCTGAAAAAAAAAATGTTTATTTGAACGTCTAATGAACTTAGTTTGCAGCATTTGCTGCACAAGCCACTAGTATCTTCTATATTTTGGAACATACAGGTTCTACCATCATGTGCACTTGCAGGGATTAGTGAGGCACAATTTGCTTACAATTGGATTTAATAGTTGCGAGTTCAATACTCGGCAGAAAGTTACTGCTTTTAAAAAGAATGAAAGTTCTTAGCAGGACTTCCTTGCAAAGCTAATTTTAGCATTATCTACTACTCGTGGTTTATATTAAGTTTACAGTTTCAAAAATTACACCAATTTAGATAGAGGACTTAATATTCCAACCACTTCTTACCACTTCAAAACTTGACGATAGCACAATGAGCCCATATTTGTAACCTAAAATCACGTGGATTAAATTTGTCTTATCATACATGCGCAATATACATCATCAGGCATTGAGCACCCAACTGAGCAGGCGATCCTTCAGATGTGATACTACATTACTGTGATTACGGAACATGTAATTAGTCTCGAAGCTTTGAAGATATTAAATTAATCAGACAGTGTATAAGCCGAATGTACTAATTGCATCGCCGCCCTTCGTGGCCTACTAGTTGCTATGCCAGATGTTACATCCGAAATTGACCACGTGAGATAGACTTCAAACGAAGATAGTAGCACGAATTCCTATGAGAGGGAAATAAAGCTATTGTTCATATAGTCATTATAGCCTATCGCAATTTTACGGTACGTAAAATAATATCTTGGTAGAGGACTGCAGCCAAATGTTTCAGTAATGTTCATTTATAATGGTCGGCAAACTCTTCACTTGAAATCTTCGATAAATGAAACAATGCTATTACTACTTCTGCTACTACAAGTGGTGCTACTACTGCTACTATTGTTGCTACTATTAATACTAATATAATATACCACTAATAATATTATTCGCTAATATGTTTTCGCGGGATATCAGCCGAGTTAGGATTTTGGAATGCTCCAAGCTTTCGACTGCTATCTCTGCAGCCATCTTCAGGGAAGTGATGTCCGACCAGAAAGTCCAAAGGTTATATAGATGTTAGGCTGTCTCAGGTGAAACAGGATTGGTTGGCGGATCGGCCAATCCGGGGCCTGGAATTGTCATTCTGAGGCTCTATTAACCGGAAAAATCTGCAGTGGCGCAACAGAGCATAGAAAAGGAGCATAGAATACTATTTGACCACACCAAGGTCATTAACAAATCAAGCCACTACTGGGAACGTACAATCAAGGAGGCCATAGAGATTAAGCTGGAGAAAACCAACTTTAACAGGGACGGTGGACTACAGCTCAGTCAGGCATGAACACCGGCCTTGGACCAGCTTAGGTCCTCTTACAAACAAGGTCATGAAGATCACGGACCGAGGACGGCAACCGATTCCAACCGGCGGAACAGGGCTCGCAGCCCGCCAAACTTCACACAGGAATCCCGGGAGGGGCGGAGCTTACGAAGAATGACCCGGGATCGAACCCGCAACCTTGGGCACAGAAGGCTATACCAACTTGCCAACCAGGTCGACACCACTGGTGTAAAGCATAGCCTATTGCAGCTAGTTTTTATAGTTTTAAGTTATGCAGTAAGTGGAAGACTGTCCATGCTGCTCTGTACTACTATTTCTACTACTGCTACTGCTGCTACAAGTGATGCTACTACTGCTGCTACTATTGCTACTACTGCTACTATTGTTGCTACTATTAATACTCATATAATATACCACTAATAATATTATTGCTATTAATACTGCTACTGTCCATGCTGCTCTCTCTACTACTATTTCTACTACTGCTACTGCTGTTACAAGTGATGCTACTACTGCTGCTACTATTGCTACTGCTAATACTAATATAATATACCACTAATAATATTATTGATATTATATTAATACTGCTACTGTCCATGCTGCTCTCTCTACTACTATTTCTACTACTGCTACTGCTGCTACAAGTGATCCTACTACTGCTGCTACTATTTCTATTACTACTGCTACTATTGTTGCTACTACTAATATTAATGTAATATACTACTAATAATATTATTGCTATTAATACTGCTACTGTCCATGCTGCTCTGTTAATACTGTTACTGCTATTACTGCTACTGCTGCTACTTCCACTATTATTATTACTGCTAACACTACTATTATTACTATGCTGCTACTACTACTATTACTGCAGCTACTACTACTGGTGCTACCGTCACTCATTTTGCTGCTACTACTGCCGCTATTACTACTACTACTACTGTTGCTACTATTGCTATTACTAATTTTTATATTACTGCTATTAGCCTACTACTAAGTACTACTGCTGCTGCTATTGCTACTGCTTAACATAGGGTTATATTAGTCTAATATACTTGTGAATATTTTTTTATAAACTTTTTCAATTGTGATTGCCTTCTATCATATAGGCTCTTCTTTTTTGTAATCTGTGCTATTTTATTGCATATATTAATCGTTTATTTTTTCTTCTTCTACTTTCTGCTTATCTACAGTGCCGTTTTGAACTCTCGATCACGAGCGTTTGCTCATACGGGGGTAAATTCTTTAATTTATATTTCTGTTTGTTTAAATATTTCACATGTTCATTTTTGTTTGATTTATATGATAGTTTTTTAATGTATTTTTATTTCTATTATATTTAATATGTATTTTTTTAGTTTCTTATTGTAATAATAATAATAATAATAATAATAATAATAATAATAATAATAATAAACATAATAATAAACATAATTATGTGCTAACAAAGTGTTTCGTACAAAAGCAAGGTGGTTAAAGTTTCTAATAAAATATTATCCTGTTGGGAATAATTTCTTGTCCGGCTTGGTTTTAGTGTTTGAACAAAATCAGGTGATATCGAATCAAATTTCTCATGAAAATTCTTTTCAATCTTTCGGGATTGGGTACTGGATCCCGTAGCACGTGTCAAGTAATCCTAACAGTGTGAAATAAAGACGGATGCAAATAGAAATAAAGTACACCGAGAGATCCAGGGAGATGTGATCAGGGGGTTGGGAGACTCGGTCCCTTCTAGGAGCAAGTTATACGGGGGTTGAATACCAAATCAAGTGGAATGGTTTAGGCTACGTCTTCCTTACCTCTGATCTCATGCTGCAAGGGTTGGGGGGGGAGGTGTTCAGAAACTCAAAGGAGAAAGAAAGACGTTTTCGTTCTGCAAGATCGGCGCTTGATCCAATCTGACAGCGGGTTGCAGATCCCAAAGGCGCGCATAAAGACGTCTCGTGGTGAATCCATAAACCTACGAGAGAGGCTCCCATTCAGGAAATCGCTATCAATACGAGCCGTCCGGCTGCACTGGTTTGACTGACAGTGCCAAGGCTTGCTAAGCTACTCTGCTACTGAAATTGTCAAGGCACGGCGTTTATTCCTTCGAGCCTACGCATTCCAGGATCAAGTGCAAATACTCCGTACTAGGAAAGTTCAAATAATGAACCATTTGAATATTTCACTGTTTCTGTGTAACAACACGTTCCTATTCGGTCTTAGAGGTTTGCAATGGTGACGGAGTGAAGTACAGTATCCGTATATCATCAGCTAAGTACAAGATCTCATCAGAACAATTTACTCATTATACCCTACCACAAGACATCTTTATAATCTTCATCTTATACAGTTTCAGTTGCTAGAAATTGGAACTCGCTACCGAGTGATGTAAGGGGTTGTTGGATAATAACTTCATTTAGGTCAAAATTACATAAATTCTTACTTAACAAATTAATTGCTGATTAATATTTATTACATAATATAATGAAAATAACATATGTCCATTCTTATTATTATCATTAATTTCTCTGAATAGATTTACAAAACCTCTAATGGCAATTGCATTAATATTTTCATTATAGAAATATGTTTTAGATTTATATATACATATATATATTTTTTTTTCTCCCTCTAACATAGTTCTAGTAAGCTCGTATTAAATTAATTTTCATCATTTTACTAGCTATCTTAAACCTCAAATTAATTATAATCGATTGCATTAAATTAGCTCATAAATTAAGTTACTACTTTACCTTATAGGTTTATCTAAATTTAAATAAATATGTAGTCTACTAGTCGTCAACTTAACTGAAGAATATTGCTGGAGAACCTTTTAAGTGTAGTGTAAATATTCGTAATTTAAATATGTATTGTATTGATTAAGGCTGGTTGAGTGGAAGAGAAGGCCTTATGGCTTTAACTCTGCCAGCAAAAATAAAACATTATTATTATTATTATTATTATTATTATTATTATTATTATTATTATTATTATTATTACAGCGGAGTCCCTCCGTTTGAAACTTTTATTATGGAAACTTCTAATTTGGAAAGCTGACTCCGTCCATTTACAGGAACATCAATCAATAAATTACTGATAAGACGATCGCGTTGCTCATGCTGGACGGTGACATCAAAAATAGAGTAAAGAAGAACAAATAAATTCATTTTTACTTATAGGCCTACATAAACATACAAATTTAAATAAGAATTATTATAGCATCCAAATGAAATGATGAAATGATTAGCCTAAAAATGTCCCGTTAAGGGCAAAGGCCCCCTCCTATAGAAGGAGAGCTCTATTTGTCTCACGCGGTGCATCCAAATATATACACAAATTATAGAATATTTTTATAACACATACAAAAATAGCGCAACAGTTGTTGTATCTGTTCCAATAATTTTTTTCCAATGATTGTGTTTTCTTTCTGTAAACAGCCCCAGGGAAACTTATTTTTACGGTCCTCGTAACTGCGATCGAGTGGCCAATTTGTACAAATACTTGTTTTGACATTATTAACATCGTGGAAAAATAAATACCATTTTTATCTGTCTATATTAGAATGTACGCTTGTTAGCAGCTTAGTTATTTAATGAAAAATTCTTTCACTAGTTTACTTAATAGTGTAACTTCCTTACTTACTGGCTTTTAAGGAACCCGGAGGTTCATTGCCGCCCTCACATAGCCCGCCATTGGTCCCTATCCTCAGCAAGATTAATCCAGTCTCCACTATCATATCCCACCTCCCTCGAATCAATTTTAATATTATCTTCCCATCTACATCTCGGCCTTCCCAAAGGTCTTTTTCCCTCCGGCCTCCCAACTAACACTCTATATACATTTATGAATTCGCCCATACTTGCTGCATGTCCTGCCTACCTCAAAAGTCTAGATTTAATGTTCCTAATTATGTCAGGTGAAGAATACAATGCGTGCAGCTCTGCGTTGTGTAACTTTCTCCATTCTCCTGTAACTTCATCCCTCTTAGCCCCAAATATTTTCCTAAGCACCTTATTCTCAAACACCCTTAATCTCTGTTCCTCTCTCAAAGTGAGAGTCCAAGTCCAAGTTTCACAGCCATACAGAACAACCGCTAATATAACTGTTTTGTAAATTCTAAATGTCAGATTTTTTGACGGCAAACTAGATGACAAAATCTTCTGAACCGAATAATAACACGCATTTCCCATATTTATTTTGCATTTAATTTCCTCCCGAGTGTAATTTATATTTCTTACTGTTGCTCCAAGATATTTTAATTTTTCCACCTTGTCGAAGGATAAATCTCCAATTTTTATATTTCCATTTCGTACGATATTCTGGTCACGAGACATAATCATACACTTAGTCTTTTCAGGATTTACTTTTAACCCTATCGATTTACTTGCTTCAAGTAGAATTTCCGCGTTTTCCCTAATCATTTGTGGATTTTCTCCTAACATATTCACGTCATCCGCATAGACAAGATGCTGATGTAACCCGTTCCATTCCAAACCCTCTGTGTTATACTGAACTTTCCAAATGGCATATTCTAGAGCGAAGTTAAACAGTAAAGGTGATAGTGCATCTCCCTGCTTTAGCCCGCAGTGAATTGGAAAAGCATCAGTTAGAAACTGGTCTATACGGACTCTGCTGTAAGTTTCACTGAGACACATTTTAATTAATCGAACTAGTTTCTTGGGAATACCAAATTCGATAAGAATATTATATAAAACTTCTCTCTTAACAGAGTCATACGCCTTTTTGAAATCTATGAATAACTGATGTACTGTATCTAATAGTGTAACTATGAAATATTAAATAATTTGTAATGTTCCAATTATTCTGCGCCTAGGGTGGAATTTATACACTTTACTTTATATGCCTTCACTGTACGACTAAAACATATTGAAATTAAACTATAAAGTTGTAAACTTATTCAGTAACCCTGACCTCAATTAACACTTTACTTTTACGAAGTGCTGTCTATAAATTTACGTTTTTATTGACTATAAATGAGGTCACAGTATGGAGGCAAATCTGAACTGAATGCCTTTCCATAACTTTAAATGATTTGTGTAACAGTGAACTGTTATATCCAGAGTAATAACTTCGCTATGATCATAATCTTTTGAATGATAAGCCACGCGTCCATTGAATATTTTTATCACTGGTAATTTATTGGAAATACAGTTGAAATTTTTTTGTAACGACATCGGTTTGTACGACACCTCATGTGTAGGGTTAAATACTTTGTGGTATGAGTTAATTACTCATAAGGCACACACTGTTGTGCCTTGCTGACAAAAACAACTGTTGTGTTTGCAGTGGAAGAGCTTGGGTAGAAAACTATGGATGAAAATACGATGAAATTCTGCTAATATATTGTATTTTTTCCATTGGGCACAATCTCTTCATCCCATTGCTGGTGATACTATCTCATGGACGTTTAAAAGTGAATCACCTCATTCATTCATTCATTCATTCATTCATTCATTCATTCATTCATTCATTCATTCATTCATTCATTCATTCATTCATTCATAATTTTCTGCCCAAGGGCAGGTCTTTCACTACAAACCCAGCCTTCTCCAATCTTTCCTTTTTTCTGCCCTTCTCTTAGTCTCCACATATGATCCATATATCTTAATGTCGTCTATCACCTGATAACTTCTTCTGCCCTCAACTCTTCTCCCGTTCACCATTCCTTCCAGTGCATCCTTGAGCAGAAAGCTTCTTCTCAGCCAGTAACCCAGCAATTTCCTTTTTCTCTTCCTGATCAATTTCAACAGCATTCTTTCTTCGCTCACTCTTTCCAACACAGCGTCATTTCTTATTATGTATGCCCTTTTCACACAACCCATTCTTTTCCATATCCACATTTCAAATGCTTCTATTCGCTTCTTTTCACTTAGTATTAATATACATGTTTCTGCCCCGTAAAATGCAATACTCCACACAAAGCACTTCACTATACTTCGTTCCATAATGTCTGACAGATGAAGTAAACATTTCCAGTAGAGGAGGAGGGAAGTATAATTCAATCAATGGCAGAGGTCTCATTCTGCGCTTCTCTTGAAGTTTGGTAGGCGTAGAACGCTTCAGAGCGCCCAACTTTAAGTCAAGAGTGGAATGAGATATCTCCCTTGGTTGAATAGTAATTGAACGCTTCAGAGCGCCCAACTTCAAGTCAAGAGTGGAATGAGATATCTCCCTTGGTTGAATAGTAATTGAACGATTCAGAGCGCCCAACTTCAAGTCAAGAGTGGAATGAGATATCTTCCTTGGTTGAATAGTAATTGAACGGAGTTACGCAACAATAGACTAACCGTCAATTTGAAAATAATATGATATTTGCACAAAACTGTTGTTGTCTGGATTATTTAACTCGGAAAACTCAAGAATGAAATGTCTATACATTTTTCTGCTATGTAATTTATAAGCAAAATTCGTTTATTGCATAAAATTTATTTATTCATTTTGCTTTGCAATATTAAATCAACTTTTGATCTGTTATTAAAAATCGATTAGCATTTTTTAGTAATATTCGTGCTATTTTTAATAGTATGAATGTTATAATATTCTTGTATAAAATATTCAATAAAAACCAGATTTATTTCAATGGGTGTGTACCGACTGCGCGCGAAAAGGTTTACTGTTTGCCCAACTGCGCGAGAGCAGGTTCAGCATTACCTCAGCAAACATGACGACTGCGCGAAATTAGGTATGTTGTAAACAGGTCGACTGCGCGCGAGTGTTTTATTTTCGACTTGGTAATGTTTGCACAAAACTGTTGGTAGCACTGTTATCATTAGTCAGTTTTTGTGCGATTAACAAAATTTTTATTGATGATACCTTCGACTACTTAAATTTTATCAGTTATTTACAATTCATGTTTCAAGCAATGCACAGTGGGCCAGAATGCGATTCTAGCGGGAAAAAATTAATTTACATAAAATGTTATATCAGTAGGCGACAAAATGATTATATAAGGAAAATTCAACATAATAGATAACAGAAAAACCAAAAGAATGGCCATGAACTCAGTAGTTAGGTACCACAAGCAAATATTTTAGTAATATTACAGCTTACCTATTTGGAACTGTAATCAGCGTTTGATGAGGGATTAGAATCATCTGTAGAATTATCACTACCTTCGTTCGTATCGTCTTCATTATCATCATCATCATCATCATCGTCATCGTCGTCGTTGTCGTCATCGCCACCTCGGTTATCTTTTCATAAGAAGCTCCAGTTACCCTTGGTTCCATGAGCAAACAACGAACATCTAAGGATAATGATCCCTTCTTTTTATTCCTCAATGCTGCACTCAACTGAGCACACACTGGATCCGAAGTTACGAGCAAGATATTAAAAACATTCTGTGTAGTAGCCCTACGAGAAAACTTTCTGGCATGGCTTTCCCTGTATTTTGTTAAGTGCTTATTTCTTGCCTCTAGGGCCTCTTCTGATAACATTCCAATTGGCAAGATAACTCTTCTCCCGTTTACCATTTCTTCCAGTGCATCCTGCAGTAGGCAGTTTCTTCTCAGCCATTGACCCAACCAATTCCTTTTCCTCTTCCTGATCATTTATTATTCTGTCTGTCCATTTCACACGCTCCACTCAAACTTCAAAAGCTTTTCTAGTCGTTTCTCTTCACTTCGTCGTAATCCATGTTTCTGCTCCACATAAAGTACTTCACTAGTCTCTTCCTTAGGTATTTTTCCAAAGGTCCGCAGAAGATGCTCCTTTTTCTATTAAAAGCTTCCTTTGCCATTGTTATCCTCATTTTGACTTCCTGGCAGCAGCTCATGTTACTGCTTGCAGTACACCCCAAGTATTTGAAGCTGTCCACTTGTTCTACTGCCTCATTTAGAATTCTCACTTTTAGTTGCTTTATTTTCCTTCACTCTTCCACTTGTTTGCATTTATCTTCACAAGTCGCTCAATTATGTGATCTAACAATGACTGTAAATCTATTTCGGCGAAATATTCTGTAACTTTCACGTTTTATTTTGGTGGATAACTTCTTAATGTTGCTTCCCTGACAGTATTGTATGATGAATGTATATTACTGTGCCTCTGTTTAGCTCCCATGCGTATATTACTATATTGGATTTTAGATAAATTATTGTCTATAAGAAATTACAAAGCTTCTTCTGGAGAATATGGAATAGATAATGGGTGGGATGACTCGTATGCCTTTCTGTATCTAGTGGCTCTGCGAGGGGTAGTTTCTGTATCGTTCTTAATAAGTTTTGCTGCGTCCCTTTTACCGAAAGCTTGATGTGAGATTTGAGCAGCCACTGTTAACTATTGTTGCGATCGCTCTTTAATTAAAGCTTCTAACCTTTTCTGTTTAGTTTTCATTCCTCTTTAGTTAAAGTTTTCTAGGCCTTCCACGTTTAGAGGTAAACGAAAGTGAACTGGCCGTTTTTAAATTTTGTGTTGTACTAGCTTTATAAACTTCTTCAGAAAAATGTAGTTTTTTTCTGGAGAATTGGAATTTATTATTAGAAACCTAGTTTCATTCTATTACTTTTTGCCATCGCTCTTGAAATCTGCATTTGAAAACAATGTCATTTTAATACAACGTAATACTTCAGAAGAAGAAGAGTCCTCTATGTTTAATTTAGTTTCTACATAATGCACCAGCTGATCCTCACTCTTGTTTTATCACTCAACACTTCGAATAGCTCACTGTGCGTTATGGGAGGTCGTGGCGAAACGCGCGCCTCTGCAAATAAAATAAAATTTCTAAGAATGGGGCAAATTTGGGCACATACTGAAACTTTACCCTCAACCGTTATGAGTTTCTGTACATTTTGGTATGAAAATGTAAACGGATACATTTGGATACATTTTTAAATTACTGTGTAAATTTAGAAAAGAAGAATTTCACTCGCTGATTACATCAGCTTGTTAACACCTTCAATATAAATTACTGATGAAAAAATGAGAATTTTAACTATATTGATTTGCAAGTGCATAGCTGTAGCTTTCTTTTCCATACTTCAGATATTCACAATAATGCACTGGCACGAAACTAACAACCAACAAAGTTCACTGCTAACACACAACTACCGACGAGACGGAACGCTCCCTCGAGGAAGTGCAGATAACGGTTGTGATATATAAACATGTCCGTTTATTTTTCGTCTCTAAGGTCGATTTTCTTAAGCTATGATTATCTGTTAACAGATTCAGAGGAAAAAAATGGGAAATAAAGTAAGTTGAATTTTTATTTTTTTCCTGCTAGTTCGAATTCTGGCCCACTGTGCAATGGTCTCTTAGTAGCCTATTTTGTTTGTTGCCAAACAAAACATCAGTTATATACGAAAAAGTATTAACTCAAATCGTAAATGCTTGTGATGATATGAATATTAAGTTTCAACCGTCAATCATTGTGTCGGACTTCGAAGTAGCTACACACAAAGCAATTAGTCAGGTGTGGTTTTTTTCATGAATGGTAAGAACCTCGAAAACAGGTTTTTGGCGGTTAGTCTCTTATTGCGTAACTCCGTTCTATTATACATACTTCTCGCCTCCTCTGCCGACAATGTTTAATTCTCCTGTCTGACATTATGGAACGAAATATAGTCTCTTCCTTAGTTCTATTTCCAGAGGTCCGCAGAAGATGATCCTTTTTCTAATCACCTTATAAATACTTAAATTAATTACTGAACCACCTTTGTCTCTAACGTATAAATCAAATTGTTTCTTTTTCCACTACCAAGCTTTGATTTTCCTGTATCATATTTTTAATGACAAAAATAAACACCGTAATATCATTTTGTGCGAGATCGTGCGTATTTGCTTGGTTTCCGCACAAAACCAATCCGCGGAAAGTCTAAAATTCCACATTCAGTATTCCCAACCTGACACACATAACAATTTCCCTCTTCTTACCGCTTAAGTGACATATTGATTTTACTGCTTAAGCTTTTAACATATTATTTTTAGAGAAATTCAATATAGTGATAATTATAAATTGGAAACTTACCACTGCAATTTCATCTAAATTGCACTGTTAATTATTGTTTTTAAATATTTTCAAAAATTAAGTAAACTCTACAACTCCACTAAAGTTACTGCATTCATGATGCAAGTAATATTAAGGAAGCCGTGAAAAAATCAACAAGATTCCAGATTCATGATAGACTGGGGGAAGAAAAAGACAGACGTATATCACGGCCTGCTGGAGTATAGTAAACACAGAAAACATTTTAAAGCAACAATGTTGAAGATAGGTATTTTTGTGTTGCAAATTTGCTGTCATTGAACAGAAACCAAGATGGAGATTTCATTGCAACTAATTATAAATTCCTCTTTCAGGTATGTAATAAACGATCTTCGCACAAAATAATGTACGATACACGAGCGGTATGTTTTCTTTCAATTCTCGGAAATTAAAAAAGCTCAACTACGTTTCGCTTTTTTTTTCAAACTTTTCCTCGAACTTGAAAACTTCAAAATACCGCTCTCGTAACGTATATTACAATTAAAGTATGTAGAAGTCACGCTAGTAAATACCAGAATGCAGATCGTGAAGTTGAAGCTGTTATAATTGAAAGCAGCTTCTGTGGCATTTCATTTCTTGCATGCAAACGATACAAGGAAACACAACACGGTGCTATTGTGGAATTAAAATCGCCATTGTTATTGGATAGTGGAATTTCTTCGGTTGTGAATTCGCGTTGATTTTTCGAATCGCTCCAGTAACTGGAATAAATAAGGGAGATATATGTGAATATGGCTGCGGCGACAATTGGTCACGATGTTATCAGGGACGCCACACACGGACACTGCGATGACAGGCGTGATACCACAAGAGCGATGGAGGTGTTTTTGTGCCCGCCGACAGACGAGGGACTGTCACTATCACCATTTGAAATTGGAAAACACAAAGCATTAACATCACATTCCACTCGATATGAAATCTGCAATTGAACAGCATTTTATCTACCGACAACAATGCCAACTTGTTCTGTTATTCTTCCTGTTTCTTGGTGTTATTTTAACTGTAGAGGCTTTGATGGCCAAGTTGAATAAATTATTCTTATCACATTGATCAATATTTATGAAATTTAAAGGTTGAAATCCGATCGAAATTATGTGGTTTCTTATTAAATTAAAAAGAATTAAAGGTAATTTAATTGCCCACACTTTCTTCAATTTATTAAAAATTTAAAAAAAAAATTGCCATTGACATATCGATGGCTGAAATCCAGACTGTTCTAAGTCCAACTTTTTATAAGAAAGAAATCTGTGTTTCATTGGGTTCCAGTTCTTGTCTGCATATATGAATCGAACAAAATTGTAATATTCCTCACCATAAGGTTGCTATGAAGCTATTCCAAATTGTTTCATGAAGCTTTGAATGTCTTGAGCTTAAATTGCTTTTCTGAAAAAAATAAAATAAAAATAAAATGGACTTAGAAACAGTCTAGTTCTGGACCATCGATATTGCAGAAGAAATTAGGTAGCACTATGTTCACCGTAGATGTTGTAGACCTTATGTGTCCACCATTTTTTTCTTGTACAAATAATAATAATAATAATAATAATAATAATAATAATAATAATAATAATAATAATAATTTATTTCCTTTCTATTATAAAGATGACTTATACTATTAGTACACTCGTAGGAGCAAAGCTAGTGCTCGGTTGCATTTCAGTTATACAGGGACATCATTTTATTTTTACTTCAATTTTTATTGTACCTGAGTTTTTTAATGTACTTCACTCCACCCCTTCTACTAATGAAGTTCCAACTGTCCTCTACACACAGATCCGAGACCGCATATAGTAAACAGCACTGAGTTAGTAAGTATAGTACGTTCCAGAAATATGTTCGCGTTTTCCAGTGACGAAAGGGCTTTCAATATTGAATCATATTTTCGCACAGGTGCTGTCCGTTTGCCTACGTCGCATCCCGATTTCCCCCACCTGCTTCTGTTCGCCCCTCTGTAAAAGCAGGGTTGTCTTAGCCCTTTTCTGAAAACATTAATTTCTGTTAGGAATTGGACGTTTACGTAATATTATACAACTCTTTAAAATAACTTAAATAAAAGGGCCTCGTTAAGTAATTCACTGTCACAGGATTTTTCCCCCTTCTACGATCCTGCGACATAAGCACTTGTACGGACAGTAGATAGCATGTCTGAGTAATTTTATCTTTTCGGATCAGGCAGAAGTGAAGATTGAATTTACAGTACGTAAGGTACTCTTTTATAGAGTAGGTACAGAATTATTTCAACATGAGTTACTAGTACGAAGGACGAAACTGGCAATTTGAATTACATGCAATAGTCTATAGTGCGATAATATGCACAAAAGAACTGAAGCCTGTATCGAAATGAACGGCCACAATTTTCAAAAATGTTTTTAAATACCCATATTATGATTATTTTTCAATTTAACTTCTTCCTCTATATTGTAAGCTAATGTGCTGTAGACAGCATAATATACACTGCATAATGAATACGTCCGCATGGATAGCTCAGTTCGTGAGTAAAAACACTTATTCTTAATACAGTACTATATTTTGGTTATACAAAAACCTAATGAAAATTATCGAACTCAAAATCGCGATATTTCCTAGTTTACGTAAATGGATGAACTACTTTTCTTCCATCCTATACCTAGTAAAGTGATTTGTTTGTGTGTTACGCCAGTATCATCGAACTACAGTCGTGGAAGGGGGAGCAATCTGTGTTTTCGGTTAATATTAAAAATGTTAGCAAAAATAAAATGATGTCCCTGTACTTATATAACACAAATAAAGTACCAAGACATAATATTACAGGGCATACAAAATGAATTAGAAATAATTCTGGGATAATAATCAAGGTATAGCTAATATAATATACAACGTACAATATTAAATTAAAAATAAAATATAAAAATCCGCCGTCGTAGTTCAGTTGGTAGAGCGCTTGCTCGCCGATCCGTCACGCGGGCTTGGCCGACTACAATGAAACCTCTCATTTACGGACATCTAAGGGACGTAACAATCTGTCCGCATCTCGGAAGTGTCCTTTATTGGGAGGGAAGCTCCCCAATCTAACAGTAAATTTATAATATGCATTATGTATCCCTTCACGCATTAAATCAAATGTATTACTGTAGTTTAATTCTAAATACAGTACACTATACTACAGTAAATTCTTTGAAACTTTGAAGACAGTAGATAAGACCGAAAAAGGAAAATATAGTACCGTGCCATGCTATTTTATTCTAGGTCTACAGTTATGCAGTACTGTAATTTACAATTTTCAACTTAACCTTTACGTTCAGGTGCCATGTCTCTCGAAACAGAACAACTGATTGAAGTGAAGAGATTAATACTACTAACTCTATCATGTGTCGAATACAATTCCACGATCGCGGAAGTCTTGGACCCATCAGACAGGTTAAATTTTATGATTATGTTTATCCATCTGCTTCCAGCTAACAAGGGGTAGCCGACTGGGCTAGTGGTAACCTACGAGACCCTTATTGTCTTCTTTCATGTTAAGGAATTTTTTTACAGTTCTCAAAACTAAATTTTCCATTTTGTAACACATTAGATCTTGAAATCCAGGTTCTGTACTCAGTCAGGAGGTAAAGCAAGCTTTAGGACTGTGAAACAGCTGTCCGTGTCCGTGTCTGAGAGTGTCCGTAAGCGAGAGTTAAATTTATCATGATTTCTATATTATTTCAGTTGGGACATAAAAATCTGTATCATTTGAGATGAACAAGAAGGTTCTAGAGGATAACAAAATATTAACCCACATAAAGGAAACACTAATACTTCCTCTTAGCTTAAATTTGCCCCCGTCACATATGCAACGTAGAGAGAAGTTTTTTTTTTCATAATATAGATCATGTTCGAAAGAGAATAGAATATCATTTTCATTTGAAAACTTCAAAATGTGTATTGTAATTCATTATAATGAATCATATTATTATGCACATAATGTATAATATGGTCACAATCAATTTATTAACTTTTCATTTACTGTGCACATTGTTAATATTAATGCATTATGTTGTATATATTTATGTTCATATTACTGGAAAATATATTCTCTTTGTATAATTTACGATTAAATATGCAATTTAGGTCATTTCAGTAGATTAGCTAGGCTGCCCTTGACCTTGGTTGTACCTGCGTATTACGCGAGAGACTGAAAGCGAGTCAACCCATTCCCCCATATTTACGAGATACTACAGATTGCGTATAACCCCGTCACCACTAACCTGCTGTAATGTTTTTGTGGCTAAACCCCCGGGCCTCAATTATGATAATTAAATTTGAAAGAGTATTCATTTGTTTATACAACTTTATTTATTTGTTCTCACATCTTTTGTTTTCTTTCGTCCCCTGCCAACCTGGATTGTGGTTGTTAATTTTGAATTCCTCCTTATTACTATTTAAAATCATGCACACCCACTTACCTAACATCTCGTTTTGTTTACCTTTCACTACCTCGAACCCGGGAGGAGTGCTTTCTCTCTATTCCTCTGCACAGATCATCCTTCTATTCGTCCATTTACTTGAAGTGATTTATTAAAAATTAAATTATTGAAGTACTGTTAAACGTAAACATGACAGAACTAGGGATACTAATGTAAAGACGTTTATGCTCGACCATGCCGAAATGTAGTAATTATACACCTGGTAGCAGACCTTTAATGTATGTCAGTAAAGTACACCTACTCATTAAAGGTCAGGTCTTTCAGCCAATGACGACTCAGGTTACAGCTGTTCAGCCAATGACAGGTCAGCTTTCTACCGTTATAAAACCGCAAGTATCGATTATTCTCGGATATGCAATCGAAAGAGAATTAGCGAAAAGTCACGGAGGCTGGAAATCCAATACTGTCGAAGAAGTTATGTTCTGTTACTATAATAATTAGCGTTAATTGTAAATAATATTCAAATAAATTCAATTTGTCATCTCGTTTTTCAATGTCTAATTTAATTTTAATGTTATCTCTGTAGGTTCTTATGGCCTAGCAAGGTCAATATGAACATCTGTTCCTCGGAAAAAATCAATACTTTCGCGTCTACGCACATCTCACAACATACGGGACATTGGTCAAGGTCAGATACAAATAAAATTAATAATATCAAGTTAGAAATATGGTCGAGCATAAAAAGTCGTATGAAACTCGCCTATAATGGTAATTAAGAAGCTCATATGAAAATTATGAAACTCGCTTGCGCTCGTTTCAGAAATATCCATACTCGCTTCGTAATTACCTTCATTATAGGCTCGTTGCATAATGTACTATTATAAAATGTGTATATTTGCAAATGTTTTAAAAATTTGATTGGATCAAAAATTATTATGTAAAACAATCGAAATCTAAGCGCAAAAGAACAAAATGATAGAACAATTTTCCATTTATATTTTGCTAAGCATTCGTCCCTTAAAGTTACTCTTATTAATGAACACCTTCCAATTTGTATGTGTTTGATAACCGAAAATTTTTTTGTAAAGCAGAAATACAAATTATTATTATTGTTGATGTTACCGTTATTGTTATTGTTATATATGTTGATGACGTTGTTGTAAAACATAATTTTAAATATTTATAATGCAAATATAAACGCATGAAATTCCATAGAAAAGTGATTTTGGGAATCGAACACTTGAGTTCTGACTACACCATCCTGTCGGTTAAAATATTTTTAACAAAGTGTAGTTTGCAGCGACACATAGTGGATAAGAAATGTAATTGATCCTCCCACAGTAAGCCCTGTGACATATCAATGTAATTTATACATGGGGTGACTGTTGCGATTTTAAAACCAACGTTGATGGACGATAGACGGAAAACCGACGTGAAATATTGCTGAAACCGTTTTATCTCTGTTTATTAACGTACCATACTGATACTGAAACCAATAGCTTATAATTATTGATACTTTTTGCTTCAACAGAAAATACATCTAATGTACGTTGCTTAAAATATCACTTTTAATTTTATGATAATGTCATTTTTGTGTTTGGAATATTATCTTATAATCATTGTATAAGTACTGCGTTCTATGTAATGACGAGTAACTTCTAGTGAATTTGTGTTTAACTCATTTGTGTTTGAAGAAATTATATTAATAAAATCATTAAGGAATTACCTACATAGAAATACTCGAACGTTCATTAAAATGAAGCATTATTGTCATTCATAACAGACATAATAAAACGTGTTCACAAAGAAACACGATTCGTTCAGACAAAATATGCTATCGGCATTTTATTGCGACTACCTAGGAAATAGTGTAAACATCTCCTGGCTTGAGCGTGGGAAGGCTTTGTGTTGCTTTATAAGGGAGATAACACAGACTGAGGTTAGGTTAGAGCATTAGTATATAGCTGACTTCCAATCAGTGCAGTTCAGTTCAATTTAGTTCTTGGCAGTAATATACATTATAGTGTAAACATATCTCCTGGCTTGAACGTGGGCTGATAACACAGGCTGAACGAGGGTGAGTTTAGAGCATTAGTATATAGCTGACTTCCATTCAGTGCAGTTCACTTTACTTGGCAGTAATATACATTATAGTGTAAACATATCCCCTGGCTGGAGCATGGGAAGGCTTTGTGTTGCATTGTATGGACAGATAACACAGGCTGAAGAAGGGTAAGTTTAGAGCATTAGTATATAGCTGACTTCCATTCAGTGCAGTTCAATTTACTTCTTGACAGTAATATACATTATTACAGCTAAACATCACTTATGGTACGTATATTACAAGGAAATCTTACAGAAAGCGCTGTGCTATATTTCTACGGAAATATCTTGGTGCATTCAAAACAATTTTAAGAAAAGTGACAAAAGAAACTACATTTTGAAATTATAATGCAATACTTCTGTCTAATGTACATTTTTATGTGATTCAGAAAGTTCGGTTTTTACAACCTCGCAAGAAAAGACCTCAAGAAGTAGAAAGGAAATTAGGCCTATTTTGGATTTTGGCACGCTATTGTCTTCGGAATCATAAAACAAATTAATAAATACACGAAAAATTAAACATTTCAAATATATTACACACCGCTATGATGGTCTAGTGACAATAGCGCTGGATTTATAATTCTGTAAACCCGGGATCGATTCCCTGGAGAGCCCTAATTTGTAACTTGTGTTGGGCAAGATAACACAGAGGTTTCTCTAGGAAATCTGATTCCCCTGTTTTATATCAATAAATCTCCATTACTATGTCATCTCATCGCGTATGTAGCGTAGACGAGCCTCTTACGGTTCGCACTGAGCTTCATATGAGTGAATGATGATAGAGTCCGAAGGTTTAGCGACCATTCTTGCCCGCAACTTGTAACATACGTTTATTTACTGCTGCACGATGCTTATGGTACGTACAGTAAAATCATAAAAACAGTCTTGCAATAGGATCTCAAGCTCCAGAAAATACAGTCAATCTGTTAGGATTTGTCCGTGCTTAATGATATGATATTAACCATAACTCAAGGGTTGGGAGCTCATACTGAAGGGGGAACACAGTGGCAACCTCACTCCACTTTTTGTTCGTGTACACAATACTAAGTCAATGAACGGCCGCTCGACTTCAGTACGTCACAGTTGTAGAATGTGCTACGTATGGAGCGCAGTTCCGATTTAAAGAAAGTTCATAGCTGGGATTATATTATATAACTAGACTTCGTTGAATTGCCACACGCAGCATGCTATCAGGTTGCCGATGTACGGTAGTATAGAGAAGGTGGGCGACCGCCCGGTCTCGTAGTATAAGCAGTTCATGTTAAGAGTTGTGACCGGTCCAAATAGACAGAGCAGCTACAGTTAATGTATACCTATGTAAGCACTTGTTTTTGCATTACTGTGGTTGGAATAGTCGAAGCTTAACATTTGTTCAGTGCAGACAAGAATTCAATCAAACATATTACAATGAGAGTGTTGCTGTTCCAAACAAATGCTCCTGGAATACCCTTACCCCCGCAGCCAGTCTTGACCCGTTGGGGAACGTGGTTGGATGCTGTTAATTATTATGCAGAACATTACGGCAAAATAATGGAGGTAATTGATACATTGAATAGCACAGACAGTTCCGCTGTTGCAGCTGTAAAATCATTGTCTTCTGAACAGCTATTGGAAGATATTTTGGTCATTGATTCTAATTTTAAAATCGTGTCCAAAGTATCATCCTGTTAGAATCGTCTAAACTCCAACTCTTAGACGCCCTTAATATAGTGGAAAAAGTATCACAAACCTTATTAAAAATAACAATTCACTAATTTCAGAAAAAATTAAATGTAAGTTGAGAAACATTATTGCTAAAAATTGTGCCTATTCACAGTTTCGTATTATAAATGATGTACTATCTATCGGGTCACGACAAGACATCTGAAGTTGGTGTACTAAAAAGTAGTGACTTTCCGTTCTTCAAATATGTACGTATTACATCGTGTGATGTTGAACGTACATTTTCCCAAAATAAAAACTGTTTAAGTGACCATCGGAGGAGGTTACTTCTCAGTCGCTCAAAATGTATATAATTCTTCACTGCAATGCACATATTCAAGGATGATGTATCTTACATTAAATTTTAAGAGTTAATATATCTCACTATAAAATAATTGTGTATTTACATGTTTAGACATTTCCTACTACAATGATCATTCATTATATTTCTTGAATGCAGGATACAGGTTTTATTGTAACCGCAGTATACTGCTCAGTGTTTACATTAGACGCATACTCCATCCTTTGCGCGCCCCCTTGTCATACAGTCTATACCGCGTGCGCAGTAAACCTTGCGATTCTCGTGGCAATTCCACGAAGTCTAGCCTATATATAAGCATGTGTACAATAACATTTTAAGGTCAAATGTTAGGCGGAGTGCAGAAAAAATGGGGATGCCACTTGTGTATATGTTCCGACAAGACAATGACGCAAACATACTGCTCAAATCAATAAGGATTGACTCATATTGAAATATCCCAACAACTGCGATCACCATATCAATAAACCAGACTTAAACCCCATCTAACATTTGTTGTAAATTTTGAAAAGTAGTGTGAGAAAGCAGAAGTGTACAACCATATAAGATTTCAAAAGTTTAGTGAGAGTAAAATGTTCGAAAATCAAACCAGAACACTGTAAAAACTTGGTAAAATCAGTGAAAAGGAGATGTGAAGTAGTAATAAAGTCGAAAGGTTATGCTACAATATATTGTTTTTCAAAAGTGTAAATAATCAAAGTGTATAAAAAGACTATTACATAGAAATTGGACATGATTTTGTTTACTTTCTTTGTTTAATGTATTGAGAAGTTTATATTTTATTTTTTGACTTAAATATATTTCAAACACCATGTATAATAGTTCTCTCATTTGAAAAGAAACTAAATTATATATTTTCATACGATAAATTAGCCTTTAATTTGAAATAGATCTTACGAACGACACTGTTATATTATAAATTACAAATTACAACTCTGACTCCCCACCTTTGTTTTTCAGTACACGATTGAAATTTACATGTATAATTACAACCAATCGACAACATAAGATCCATCAGTCACAACACAACATCAATATTGTATATAGTACCTTAAGACATTTTATTCCGAACATTGTGAATTTAATTAATTATTTTTAAGTTATATATTAATTTTATTCATTATTATTCATAATTCATTTTAACATTACTGATAATTGGATAATTCTAATTGATTAATTTGTATTTATCTGTAACAGAGTTCCCGGGTAGCACAATTCAATTTCGTTTCAATTTTAAAAGTTTGCATCACATTGAAATTAATTATCCTCCAATTTTATTTATAATTTTTACCTCATGAAGATCCAACACCATGTATAATACATTGCTCATTTGTTAAATTTGATCAATTCAGATTATATATTTTATTATATCTGATGATGCCCAATAACGAAAACTTTAATATTCCATATTCATATTAAAAATTTGCAAACAGAACTTATGATTGAACTGTTATATTATTTATTTTATTTTATTACTGTGTCTCTGCCGTTAAATTTCAAGTGTCTAATCTTGGTCGTGGGCGTACGATTATTAAAAAGCATTACAACCTTTTGCTGTCTCTCTTCCCCCTCACCACAAACTGTGCACAGAGGCAGAGATATATTATAAAAGAACTGTACACTGCAAATTTCATTTGAATTGATTGGGATTTGAACCTTGGCCTCCATTGTGACATGTCGACACTCTCTGTTAGTCCCGAATATCATTATGGTTTGAACAGATGAGTTTAGAAGCAAAAAGTAAGCATGCTCTGAAGGTGTGACGTTATTGCGTTTCCGTTATTACAGATGAATACTTCAGTGTTTCAACAGCCGTTCTTGAATTAATTTATTATTGAATTTTGCGTTTCCACCTAGAAATATCCACTGTGATGAAAAGCCTGAATAACAGAATTTTACTTGTGATAAAATTTAATTATTAAAACTTGTAGTAATACCGCAGAATATTGCTTTGTGGTTAGTGGCCCGATACATCTAATGAACTATGGTATTGGTAGGTAATATCAGTTCGCCACAATCCGTTGGCCCCTATTGTGTTCTCCAATCCACAAAGTTCAAACAAAATTTTATCGGCAGCGTTACCCAGCTATCATCATTGGCATTTACTTCCAGGAATATGTTTACTATTTTTGTTTCCATTTTTATAAGGACTTTTTTTTAACAGACCTTAGATAGAAGTAACGGAAATCTTGCTGTAATGGTAAACATGTCTCAAGACTATTACTGGAGGTAACATAGAACAAAGAGAAGACAGAGAAAATACACAGTGCCAATGAAGGAGACAAATGTATTACGTTGCGCGGACGTAACTTGGAAATTATAGATTTATAAGTAAGTAGTACGCAAATTTATTGAATATTTTTCTCTTTCACCTAACTTACACAAATATATTGGTATTAAGCAGTTTTTATTTTCAAGTACTTTTTTTTTCCATCGAGTTTTGTTCCTTTCTATAGTGCGGACCACGTAAGAGCAGTTCTTGAAAGGTTAATTTGGCGTCTCTTCACTGTTGCCAACTAATACAAAATATTACCAAGAGTGTGAAATAATAATGTCATGTATAATAATAATAATAATGATAACAATAATAATAATAATAACAATAACAATAGCTAAAGATGACTTCCTTATTTACTTATTTACCCCATCTCACCTTATTGTTGGAAGGTGTTTTCTAAATGGTTCAATAATTTTCGAAAGGATATATTTTCCTCCTGGGCCTCTCGTGCATCATGTTTGTAATTAGTAGATTAATATGATCCGATATTAAAATGTATTTTATCTGACAACATGAATTTCATTGCTTTGACTAACCAGTTTTCTATTCACGAGACTTAAACTAAAAATGTATTTTGTTTGATTAGTGAAATAATTACAGTAGTATAAACACCGAAAACCGAATGCCACTTTGAAATATATGCTTAGGAATACTTACTCCTAATAATTTTGCTATTCTAGTTATAAGTGATGTCTACCTACGCATAATTTCTTCTTCATTATATTTATCCCTCTATTCACTATATGAACTATAGATTCCTGAAGCGTAACGTACTCTGAATGGCACACGCTTTCTGTCTTGGAGTAGTTATTATCATGGTATTTCCTCTCTTTGACATTATTGTAATAAAAATCTAAAAAAAACGAGAGAAATTAATTAAAATGTGGAATTGTATTTCTATCGATTACCCAAGTGCATATATCACAGCGTTTGTTATATTTATTAACACATACCTGACTATAATCTTGAATTGTAACCACAACGCAACGCAACACACAAAATAACTGTTAAGTATTAATACTGATATTAAGTAATTATTAGTATGTTCAAATTCAAATTCGCTAGCTTACAGTAATCGGCTCAGAAATCTAGAATAATTTGAATTCTCATAATTTGCACTACTGACAATTGCTGTTACTGCTGCCAACATAACGGTTAGAATGTCACTACTGGTTGTAGTATTTCTCAGTACTGAAATTGGAAACGAAGTTGACAAAGAAAATTGAAAATGCAAACTAGGAAACTACCATAATCCACTAGCATATGTAGTAATTGGGGGGGGGGGGAGAATGGTTAGGTTTTACCATTAGGATATTCAGTAAACTGAACCGGGCTATATCCTATTCCCTGAAATATGTGTAAGCATTTAAGAACGTGTATCAGTGTATAGAGCACATCTAGGTCAGAAAGCATGGGTAGACATAACGGCTCGGTTAGAAAAGCCAACGTACTATGGTAGGAACGATCATGATTTTAAAAACACATGTACGAAACAGAAAACGGATGTAGGTAAATTCTCATTTTTAAATAGAACTATAAATGATTGGAATGACCTACCTGCAGCGGTCTTTGAGGGCTGTCCTTCCTTAAGGAGTTTCAAGAATAATTTTAAAAGTTGTGTATCAAGTGCAAATTAAAATTAAGGTGACATTTAACATTTAATTTTTAAGGTGACATGTATTTATTTAGCCTGACGAGTTACTTCCTTGGTTTGAATTGTAAATTATTTAAAAATAGCGTGTAAGAGAGCCTTAGACTAGAAATGTTTATATATATTATTTTAACGTACCGAAGTACATATGATATTTCCATGCAGATATTCTGCGTCATCATACGATGAAAGAGTAATGGAACGGAGTTTCCGGCGCCGGGATTTGAACCCGGGTTTTCAGCTCTACGTGCTGATGCTTTATCCACTAAGCCACACCGGATACAACTCCGACGCCGGTTAGAATCGTCTCAGATTAAGCTCCAACTCTTGGGTTCCCTCTAGTGGCCGCCCTCTGCACTACGTCATAGATGTCTATGAACGCAGGAAAAGTCCACACCAGTCATCGGTCTGTCTCCGTGAAGTGCAGGCGTGTTCACTGTCATCGTTTATCATCCACAACTCATTCATGTTTTTTTAAAATAGTTAGTCACCGGTCGGTGCGGTACTTCGGTGCTATTTATTCAGTACATAAGAGAATACAATTTTACATTAGAGAATTTAGCTGGCTACATGGGATCATTGAATTGAACCCGAGGCCAAGAAAGAGAACGAAGAAGAAGAAGAAGAAGAAGAAGTCCACACTTGTGCTGAGGTGCACTCGTTATGAGTGACTAGTTGGCCGGGATCCGACGGAATGAGCGCCGTCTTAAATCACGAAGTGATTTACGCATATCATATATATTATTTTAACGTACCGAAGTACATATGATATTTCCATGCAGATATTCTGCGTCATCATACGATGAAAGAGTAATGGAACGGAGAAAAATTCTCTCCGGCGCCGGGATTTGAACCCGGGTTTTCAGCTCTACGTGCTGATGCTTTATCCACTAAGCCACACCGGATACAACTCCGACGCCGGTTAGAATCGTCTCAGATTAAGCTCCAATTCTTGGGTTCCCTCTAGTGGCCGCCCTCTGCACTACGTCATAGATGTCTATGAACGCAGGACCGAAGTCCACACTTGTACTGAGGTGCACTCGTTATGAGTGACTAGTTGGCCGGGATCCGACGGAATGTGCGCCGTCTTAAATCACGAAGTGATTTACGCATATCATATATATTATTTTAACGTACCGAAGTACATATGATATTTCCATGCAGATATTCTGCGTCATCATACGATGAAAGAGTAATGGAACGGAGAAAAATTCTCTCCGGCGCCGGGATTTGAACCCGGGTTTACAGTGCAGTGAATAGTTCCGATCAGTGATAATTTATAGCGTCAATGAAATGTGTTCTATAGTGTCAGTGAAATGTGTTATAGTGTGTCAGTGAAATGTGTCCTAAAGTGTCAGTGAAATGCGTCATAGTGCCACTACAGTGAGTGAGATGAGAATAAAGTGAAAGACTATTGAAACTTATGTAGGGCCTATACATAATTATGTAAGTTGTAATGTAAAATTAGGTATTTTATTTATGTTTTATTATTATTGTGTTAAATTATAGTGTGTATTCTTATTGTATTGTGTATTCTTATTGTATTGTGTATAAAATTGTATTGTTTATTGTATAATTGTATTGTGTATTGTAAATTTATTGTGTATTGCTTATCATTTTTTTGTATATTGTTTATATTGTGTATACCACTGCCACCGGGTGCTTGCCCACTTGCAGTGTAAATAAATACATACTTCACCTCATCGCTGTGAGAGTGTTCAATACCCAATAAAGCAGACAGATACGTCAAGGGAGCTGATTATACAGGGACATCATTTTATTTTTACTAACATCTTTAATACTAACCTGTCTATACCTTTAGAGAACCGGAAATACCGCTTGCTCCCCCTCCAAGACTGGAGTTCGATGATACTGGCGTAAAACACAAATCACTCTACTAGGTATAGGATGGAAGAAAAGTAGTTCATCCATTTACGTAAACTAGGAAATATCGCGATTTTGAGTTTGATCATTTTCATTAGGTTTTTCTTTAATCAAAGTACAGTACTGTATTAAGAATAAGTGTTTTTACTCACGATGTGAGTTATCCATGCGAACGTATTCATTATGCAGTGTATATTATACTGTCTACAGCACATTAGCGTACAATATAGAGAAAGAAGTTAAATTGAAAAATAATCATAATATGAATATTTAAACACAATTTTGAAAATGGTGGCCGTTCATTTCGATACAGGCTTCAGTTCTTTTGTGCATATTATCGCACTATAGACTATTGCATCTAATTCCAATTGCCAGTTTCGTCCTTCGTACTAGTAACTCATGTTGAAATAATTCTGTACCTACTCTACGTACTGTAAATTCAATCTTCACTTCTGCCCGACCCGAAAATATAAAATTACTCAGACATGCTATCTACTGTCCCTCCAAGTGGTTATGCCGCAGGATTGTAGAAAGGAAGGAAATCACGTGACAGTTAATTACTTAACGAGGCCCTTTTATTTAAGTTAAATTAAACAACTGTGTAATATTACGTAAACTTCTAATTCCTAAGAGAAATTAATGTTTTCAGAAAAGAGCTAAGACAGCCCATCTTTTACAGAGCGGCGAGCAGAAGCAGGTGGGGGAAATCGAGATGCGACGTAGGCAAACGGACAGTACCTGTGCGAAAATATGATTCAATATTGAAAGCTCTTTCGTCACTGGAAAACGCGAACATATTTCTGGAACGTACTATACTCAGTAACTCAGTACTGCTTACTATCTGCGGTCTTGGTTCTGTTGGAGTTGGAACTTCCTTAGTAGAAGGGGTGGGAGTGAAGTACATTCAAAAACTCAGGTACAATAAAAATTGAAGTAAAAATAAAATGATGTCCCTGTACTAGCTAATTGCCAAGCAAGAGGCGAGGGGGAGATAAGAGTAGTCCACAACGGGCAGACGCAGCTCATCACCCGTGGAGAAGGCAGTACGTTTAATGAGAGCAACCCTAAGAAGATGCCCTGCATGTTTGGAGGCAGCGAGATGGTAGCCCCACTACCAAACTTACCATAAAGGAACGAGGGCAAATTTAATTACTGATTAGCAGGGAACGGATTTATATGGACTAAAAATATATGAAATATGTAAATATATATGTAGTTATTTTTACCAAAATATGGAATTAAATATGGATTTTTACCAAAATATGGAATTAAATATGGACTTAAAATTATAAAAAAATGACTATGTACGTTAAATATTGGTACATTTTAATCAAACTAAACAAAAATATAATGGACGTACCTTATCTTCCAATGTAGTTTCAACAAAACACAATTTTTATTGTCTGTTACCATAACAATAGGTTACAAACATTTCTTTCAAGTGCTGAAAAGTGAATCTTCTTCTATTGTCTCTGAGGATAGATTTATACTGACTAAAAGAGCGTTCGACGTCACAAGAAGTAACTGGTACATAATTCAATTTCACAATGTCTGCTGGGGATAAGTCCAAGTTAATCTTCACTGTTGATTCACCACTCATCACAGCAACAACCTTTTGTAGTTCTTCATATCCAGGGTTTTTGAAAGTACAGTGTCCACCTTAGCTCTTACTGCATCTGCAACTTTACCTCTACCACGATTCAGTTGTTCCACAGTACTATTTATAATTTCAAAACTTTCAGATAGTGAAAGGTGCCTATTTTGGAGACTTTTGAGCGTTTTTATGATGCATGAAAATGTATGCTGAATGTGATAAGTCATTCTTCACACTTATGTCACAGGTAACTGTTTTCGCAGTATCAATTGAGACTGCATCTTCAGAGTCCAATGCAAGGAGAACATTGTTAATAGAGTCTATATGTTCGGCATAATATTCAACTGCTTCTAGCCATGTACCCCATCTAGTTAAAATTGGCTTTGGTGGCAATGGAATTTCAGGGTACATTTCTTTCAACACGTTAACTCTACTGGGAGCTTTGAGAAATACTTTTTCACTGATGAAATCAACAAATCTACTTTAGGAAATTGTCTCTGACCACTTCTGCCACACGATGAAATGCATGCGCCACACAAGTAAAATGAGTCAATTTAGGATATACAACAGATAATGCTTGTCCAGCTTTGACCATATAAGGGGCAGCATCGCTAATAAAGAATAACACATTATCGTACATAATACCCTTTGGCCACAGGATACCCATAGCTTCGTTGAACAGTTTAACTATAGTTTTGTTATTGCACTTTTCTAGAACATCACAATGTAAAAAATTCGTTCAGAATATTGTTCACTTAACAAACCGATAACTACATTACCAACAAGTCTACCTTCTTTGTCGGGAGTCTCATCAATGGAAACCCAAATTGAACTATCTTTAATTTCATCTCTTATCTTCTGTATTGTCTCATCGTAGATGGATGGAGCATACGTCTTCTAAGTGTTGACTCATCCGGGATTGTATGTTGAGTATATTTTTCAAGGAATTCCTGAAGACCTTATTCTTTAGTTTGTAGAGAGGAATATCAGCAGAGATGAGAGAACGGCACAGGTCGATGTTAAACTCAGATCTTACATTCGATGTTGTTGGTTGTGTTAAAAACAATTGTCTCTGCTTGGAATTTAGTTGTTTGTTGGCCTGATGTTTACTAGTTGTAATGTGTTGTTGCACCAGGAACTTTTGTGTAGATGATACTGCACACTGACACAAATTACAAAATAATATTTTATTGTCAGTTGATAAACCATCTTCTTTAAATTCTGAAATGTAACTTGTTAGTTTTGATTTTAAATTGACTGAATGACGTACTTTTGGCATATTTACCGTCTTTATAGTATGATTTACAAAACTGAACCTATGTGTACTCTGACTGGCATTTAACTGTTGAGCTGCACAACTGAAGTCTGTTAAAAATTTTAAATTAAATTAATACAGTTTTGTAACTTACTTTCCCATTGTTGATAGGACTGCTAATTTTCAAATAACTCTGATGTTAAAGGGATTACTGAACATGTGTTTAAATCTCTATTGTTGAAATGTATTTTTAAAAGTTAATGGAATTTTGTTTTGTTTTATTGTTAAACCTAATATAATATGGACTGTTTTATATGAAATATGGAAAATATATGGAAATTAACGAAAATATGTACTAAACTCTAAAATATGGAAAAATATGGAAAATAAAAGTAGGATTTTTCAACCCTACACATTGTGAAACATAAAGATAATGCAAAATATAAATTATATTAGCTTTATAAGTAAATATGTATTTACATATAAATCCTTTCCCTGCTGATTAGTGATTTTTTCAAGAGAATAGCCGGACTGATAGCAATATGGCGAACAGGTGGAGAAACAAACTTTATTTTCTTGAAGACTGAAAAGGCCAGCAGGCCTAAATCTTGAAGTGGATGATTATGATTTAAGTACATACTGTGTAAAGTATAATACAAACTGTTTCCAATTTATTCCTTTACTATACATTAACACTGGAAAAAAGAATGGTACTTAACAAATTCCATTGAAAAAGAATATTTGTAAAATGCATTCAATTTAAGAGTTTATTGAAGTAGCTAGGGAACTTTTTCCTCTATACTTTTTAATTTTATTGTCAAATATTTTTCTTTTTTTTTTTTACTTAACATACTCTCTGGGAACCATTTCATGGCACTTCCGTGGTGCCTTGTGTCTCGGATAATATGTTTTGTTACTTTATGCCACAACAGCGGCGATCGTTTTCTGTGGTTAGCTACAGTGGGAATGGAAATCTTAGTTTCACCATCTGTCTTTGATTATTCCGTCAACGCAATATTGGCCTTCCTTGTCGATTACATAAAACGAGTGAAATAATAGTACATTATGCAATGATACATTATAATGATAGTAATTAAGACGCGAGTATGCTTGTTTATGAAACGAGCGCAAGCGAGTTTCATAATTTTCATACGACCGTCTTAATTACCATTAAAGGCAAGTTTCATACGACTTTTTATGCTCGACCATATTTCTAACTTGAAATTATTCAGAAGTATTCATTTTATTCGTATCTGACTGAAGATAGGTAGTGACCTTGTGCATAGCTCGTAAATTGTGAGATGCGCGCAGACGTGAAAGTATTGATTTTTTCCGAGGAACAATAATGCCATTGACCTTGATGTAATCTAGAGAATAACATGAACTAATTTTGATATAACCTGGAAATTGATTTAGAATTGAAAAACGAGATGACAAATTGAATTTATTTGAATATTATTTACAATTAACGCTAATTATTAAAGTAACAGAAAATAACCTTCTGCGACAGTATTGGATTTCCAGCCTCTGTGACGTTACCCTCGTTGTCTTTCGATTGCATATCCGAGAATAATCGAAAACCTGAACTTTAATGAATAGGTGTACTTTAATGACATGCATTAAAGGACTGCTACCAGGTGTATAATTACTACATTTCGGCATGGTCGAGCATGAAATCATTTCATGAATTCAGTATATTCCCTTATGAGGATTAAAATAATGTTTTACACTATCTGTGATGAGTCAAAGTTTCCATGGCTTCGATCCCCAATAAAATCGAAGTTTCTGTATGTTGTTAGCCTTTAAAAAGTTAATTCTCTTGCAGAGGACGCTATTCTGACTATACAATATTTTAATTTAAAACACAAGTACTGAAATGTATGGTTGTGAAACTTGGACTCTCACTTTGAGAGAGGAACAGAGATTAAGTGTGTTTGAGAATAAGGTTCTTAGGAAAATATTTGGGGCTAAGAGGGATGAAGTTACAGGAGAATGGAGAAAGTTACACAACGCAGAGCTGCACGCATTGTATTCTTCACCTGACATAATTAGGAACATAAAATCCAGACGTTTGAGATGGGCAAGACATGTAGCACGTATGGGCGAATCCAGAAATGCATATAGAGTGTTAGTTGGGAGGCCGGAGGGAAAAAAAACCTTTGGGGAGGCCGAGACGTAGATGGGAAGATAATATTAAAATGGATTTGAGGGAGGTGGGATATGATGATAGAGACTGGATTAATCTTGCTCAGAATAGGGACCAATGGCGGGCTTGTGTGAGGGCGGCAATGAACCTCCGGGTTTCTTAAAAGCCACTAAGTAAGTAAGTACACAAGTACTGAAGTAGTTCGCTGTAAAATATTGAAATCTCTTTTAAGGAAGAATGACACAAATATCAAGCAAAGTAATGAAATGAACGGAATGGAAATCTATTCGTTCTGAAGTATCTCTGAGAACATCAAATAATTCTCATGTATATATTCTTACTTTTCCAAAATATGGAGGCCCAGAAATAGTTGAATAACTGTGAGAGAATGTGCTCTGAATGTTCATTAAAACAAAGGTTAAAATGAGAACGGATTATATGATGGTGGCAAACCAGTAATAAAACACATTATATACTAGTAAATTGTGAGAATTTATATGGTATTTATGTAGAATTTCTAAATATGTATTATTATTATTATTATTATTTCCTTATCACGAATGGGACTGAATTCATGAAGATATAGAAAATATTGGGTTAAAGTAATGACACATTGAGCTTATATGTGATAGTGTATAATTCATGTGACACATTTTTTTACTAATTAATTAAAATTTGTAATATGTAATGGGAAATTATAAGCTATAAGCTTGTATTTTTAATATTATTATTATTATTATTATTATTACTATTATTATTCCAAAAATAATTACTTCTAGCATTAAAGGGTCTGTGGCGATTCTGAAAAATCATTTATACGGAATATCATAATCCCTCCCTCTTTCTATCCGTTAGTGTGTGATTGTTACAATATATGTACAAATTTATTATTTCTTAAATTTAAGCTCCTAGTTCACATTTAAATTTGACTCATCTATTTTACTGTAATCGTTATTATCCTTATATGTGTGTTATTCTGTGTTTTTGGCAACCCAGGATGCCTGGGCAGACTATTTCTTGGAAATAAATTATATATATTATATATTATTATTATTATTATTATTATTATTATTATTATTATTATTATTATCATTATTATTATGTCAGCGTAACAGTAATTTATTTTAAAATTTCAATGTTATATTTATTTTGTGACATATGATATCTTCAATTATTATTGAAGTCATTTTTGTCTCCCATAGTTTTGCATCTGATTTAACAGTTAATAGTAGATGCTTCTAAGGTCACTGGTAGGGTAATTAATTCGAATGCAATGAAATATTATGTAAATCTAACTTTCAGGTAAAGCTTCCTGTGAAGTAGAATTGAATAATTTCAAGGGAAAAAATTGTTCTGAGGCCGGGTATCGCTTCCTGGACCTTTGGCTTAGCGAACCAACGCTCTACCGACTGAGCTACCCGGTAACTTCACTCGACACCGTCTCAATTTTTCCCTTTTTATCCACAAACCTCGAGTGGACTGACAAGACTCCAGAAACCCAGTGGAAAGGAACTGGCCAACCTACCCCATTATCTCTTTGCTTAGCTTTCTCATGAGTGATGCCTTATTGGTGTCACTTATGAGGTTCAAACCTGCCTTCTGACAGTTGACTAAACAACAACAATAACAAATATAGGCCTATGTTACTTGGAAGAACTGAGGGTGAGGGGAAAAAGAGCTTTGGGGAGGCCGAGATGTAGTTGCGAGGATACTAATTAATAAAGTAGTTTCGAGCGAGGTGAGATCTAATGCTAGAGATTGGATTAATCTTGCTGAGGATGGGGACAGATGGCGTGCTTATGTGAGGGCGGCAATGAACTTCCGAATTATTTAAGTCATTTGTAAGTGTTATTAAATTGCTGGCTCAAAATTATTTGCGTTGTTTTCAAGATATTACTAACCTTACATTTATTTATAACAGTTTAATGTGATTTTTCCGCTATTATGTGCAATGTGAACATACGTGAGAATATATTCCCTGCCAAATTAAAAAGTAATGAACTTAATGTGGTTCTACTTCGGGTACTGCCTTATTTAGCTGTAGAAAAATCATAGCTTCAAATTAGGACATCTGTTAGTACTAAATTTGTCGTGGGAATTGTATAACTCTGTCCTTGGGAAATATTGTGTGCAGAAAAACGCATACATAAGTAATTATTATATAAGAAGAATTTCTCCAGACAGAATTCCACTAAGGCTCTTACATTAAAAAGGAAATGGAAAAAGATAACGTGACCGCTCTGAAAACGATGAAACGGTCTGTTTTTTTCCTTTACTCTCTAAGATAAAAAAGGTCGAAATATTTAATCCACGAAGCTATTTATGATTATCTCTCCCATGCTTTGTATACAGTCAGCACTGTATTGTAGCGTCATATTCATATCTGATTACTACCTTCATTTTTTGAACCTAATTAGACTTTTTCTGTCTCCACTCTACATACGCCCGCATTTTCTTTGAGCACAAACTACAAAGATGGACTGTTTTAACACATCAAAGCTTCGTTTCGCCCAACGAGTTCTTGCCCAGTGGATATCGAGAACTGCATTTAGTTTCACCTTCAGACACTAAGGAACGTTGCTCTGTCAAATGGAAAGTGGTAGTGGGTCAGAATATTTACTCTTCAGTTACTGCAAAAGAGAAGAAAAATGGTTGTGCTTATTCGCTCTAAAACGTAGTATGAAGTAGTGTAACATGAAACTGATATTAGAAATTGTATGTCTGCTTTAATAATTTATTAAGTGGTGTCTGTTATAGCATACACCATAAAGTGAAGCACTGGAAGACAAATACTATATAGAGTAATTCACGAGGAAAGGTAAAAAATTTAGGATGTGAATTCTGAAGTCATTCTGAGTGAAAAAGTTCATATGAATATAGGTCCGTTTTCGAACGGTTACGAAGATATGGCTCTTTGATTTCACAAAAACTTCTGAGATTCCATTGTACTAACTCGCATTTAGAGACAGATAACGGACAAATTTAAAGTTTGTATTCACGTATGCATACATACCTAATATTCTAGAAGTCGGGGTCGATGTTTTCGCACATTTTCAAATGTACCTCCTTCTGCTTCAACGCACTGTTGCGCTCGGTGTAAATCGCGCTCATCGCTCGGGAGAGTTGCACGTGGCTGTCTTTATGCCTCATCCAAAATAGGTCGATTAGCGCCTCTCTCGTTTCCCCGTTCCTTTGCTATACCAAGTATTTCATCCAACCCCATAGACAGTAAATACTCTTCGATATGGTACCCTTCTGTTCGGAAAGCGTCGTTCATATTCAGCGACAGCACGCAAGGAACTTCCAACGCGCAAACCATAAACATACACAATATCGGCGTATTCTGCAGTCGAAAATTTATAAGGCATCTTGAAAAACACAATTTAACACTTCCGATAACTGTACCTGTATAACTACTGTACTGTAGGTAGCTGACTGAACTGCTATGAATCGATAAGTGATAGGGTATTTGTTGTGACATTTGTAATGCCCCACCACCCGGTTTGTTTCTCTTCTCTTATCTATATCGCTCACAATGCAGATTCTAATGTTACGTCATTCATCGGTGACCTTGTTTCACGTCAGCAGCATATGGTAACGTTTGATTCACATTGGGCCGAGACATTTTACCAAAAAAGTGCATCTAGCTCCGCAATCATTCGAAAACGGACCTATGTTCATATGAACATTTTCACTCAAAATGGCCTAAGATATCGTATCCTAAATTTTTTACCTTTCCTCGTCAATCACCCTGTACATGGATTAAATTAGTTCCAAGGAATTCAGTATCAATGAGTCCTTTGTGGACACTAGTTGTTACCTAGTGGTTACTATACTTTGAATGGGAGTAGAAGTTCGTGACAAAAATAAACAATTATTATTTGGTGCACAAACAAACGTACACAAAATGGATCCTTAAAACTGATCTAGGGCATGGTGTCCATAAGCCTGCAAAATTTCATAAGTTTGGACAATATTTACTATAAATATTATGGTGAGAATTACTAAAAAATAATTATTTATGAGACAAGTTCGTAGAGGTTATCTTTTTGGCACGAGTGTGTGCCATAAAAGGTTTTTCTACGATAGCACAAATTTACATTAAATAAATATTTTAAGTTGGAAAGGTCATAAGATCACAATATCATGGCCGTCTGAACTCAGAACCAATAAGAAGTAAGTATCCATGGAATGACAGCCTGTTTATTCATGTTCACGATTTCGTGGCCGTCTAAAGCAGCCATATAATCAACAAAGCGGTTAGGAACAGTTGAATGATAAATCTTGTTACAATGTGTACTGGATGAAACTTCGGAATAATAATGGCTAGAATGTAAATATGAATGTTAAATTTGTTACTTACTTGTAATACATGTAATACGAGGCGCATCCAGAAAGTAAGTTTCCCGATTTTTTCCCCTTGAAAGTAAACGTAATTAGCCGTGTCAATTGCGCATGCGTAACAGATCTATGACGTATCAATCATATGCCAGCCGGACAGGTCCCGCCTGGTGCCAGTAGCATGGCAGTAGTGATCCGAAATGGAAGTTCTTTAATGCACAAAGCATTGCGCCAATTGAAATTCATCGGCAGCTCTGTCAGGTTTATGGGCCGAACATCATGAGTAAGCAGATGGTGCGTCGCTGGTATAGGCAGTTTTCCGAAGGTAGTCAAAGTGTCCATGATGAAGAGCGATTTTCACGTTTTCTTGCACCTCAAGAAATTCCTGTCCTCCGGTGAGCGTTTTGGCAACGACGAAGACCTGAAGACGTCTGTCACACGCTGGTTCCATTCACAGGCGGCAGAGTTCTACAACAGAGGGATACAAAAGTTGATCCCACGATACGACAAGTGTCTCAATTCTGATGGTGGTTATGTTGAAAAATAGCTGAAACTTTCCAGTACCTGTTGCCAATAAATGTTTTCCTGAAAGTGTGTGTTCTTTTTTAAAAAAAATACGGAAACTTACTTTCTGGATGCGCCTCGTATTAAAGTAATGAAAGATCAAAGTAATGCATTAATTTCTTACTGAATGAAGTTTGTACAATGAATATTATATTTTCTTTGGAAGTGCGTAAAATGAATAGCAGTGTCTAAAGTGATTGCTTACTTTTTTACGCACTAGTTTTTTAAAGGCTCACTTTACGCACTAATAATATAGTTTATGCGTATTTATTACTTTGATCGGCACTGCTGAAACCACTCAATTAGCATTCCATACCTTATAATTAAGTTGATGTAACAAATATGTGAATAGTATTAAACGCTGTTTGCTTTGCATCTCTTTTGTACATACAGCAGGAGGCGTTTAAAAATTGCTTCAGGCACACCTAGACTACAGAGCGTTCTAAAGTAAACAAGGCGAGCAGATATACTGTGTGAGGGAGACTCCGTAACCGCCGTTCAAACAGTGGGGATAAACTGAATATGTGCGTTGTCCACGAGGAGTAGAACGGCTGCACGAATCATTAGAGTAGTCATCACTAAAAGCTGCCTCAGAATCGGAAGATGAGAATACCGCCCGCTGTGTAGACTACTGGCTCGACATTCGTCACTGAAATGCTCAGACAGAGGATAACTTCTGGTTACCTGATTTAAACAGGAACAAAGCTTTCCAGTTAACTAGTTTGTGGGTTTATATGTTGATTTACAAGATTGAATATACCGAAACCAATAAGTCGATTTAGATAAACTAAATGTACCTAAAGGATTGATTTTATTAATAGAAATAAGGAAATAAGGCAAATATTAAAGTATATGGAACATTTACACAAGAAATTAAATTAAATAAAGGCATCTGACAAGGAGATTCACTAATTCCACTACTTTTTAATATTTTGATGGATTTTATGATCGACCATGCCGAAATGTAGTAATTATACACCTGGTAGCAGCCCTTTAATGGACCTCATTAAAGTACACCTATTCATTAATTTATTTTATTTTATTGGGTTATTTTACGACGCTGTATCAACATCTAGGTTATTTAGCGTCTGAATGATATGAAGGTGATAATGCCGGTGAAATGAGTCCGGGGTCCAGCACCGAAAGTTACCCAGCATTTGCTCATATTGGGTTGAGGGATAACCCCGGAAAAAACCTCAACCAGGTAACTTTCCCCGACCGAGATTCGAACCCGGGCCACCTGGTTTCGCAGCCAGACGCGCTGACCGTTACTCCACAGGTGTGGATCCTATTCATTAAAGTTCAGGCGTTCCACCAATCATAAAATACCATTGTAGCAATATGAAAGCGCAAGTATCGATTATTCTCGGATATGCAATCGAAAAACAACTAGCGCGAGATTAGACAATATTAAACTCAGTCGAAAAAAAACAACAAACAAATTAACATCAATTCACCGTCATCTTCCAGCCTTTCACAAAGCACATTCCCGCAAATTCATTTCACCAATTGCCGGAAAAAATCAATATGGTCGAGCATAAAAAGTCGTTTGAAACTTGACTATAATGGTAATTAAAAACGCTAGTATGAAAGTTATGAAACGAGCGCAAGCGAGTTTCATAAACTTACTCGCGTCTTAATTACTACCATTATAGGCTCGTTGCATAATGTACTATTATCATGCAAAAATTAAGAGACAAGCTGGCAGGGGCGGCCCGTCCTTATGTGCTACAGTGCTACAGCACAATGATAATTTTTGCTCAAATAATGTATTTGAAATAACATAATAATTGATCTGTCATTTGACAATTTCCCGCAGTTATGTTCATGACGCGTTATAGAGTGTTTAGTCTTCGCTCTTCCCTCTTTGGTCCCTCAAGGGGTACGTTGTGCTACTCAAAACTCTACATGAGGATGTAGACAATTAATGCGCATGTGAGAAGCTGAAATCACTGCTCTGATTGGCTATTTTTACGCGGGGAAGTGCTGTAGTCAGCTTCAGCACAACACAGCTTGGAGATTGCAAAAGTAAAGCTTAACGAAAGAATGCTTGTTTGTGGAAGAACTCAGAACTATGTACAATGAATTTGGTAATTCAAGTGTCCGACTGCTGCTGCCATCTACCTATTTTTTTGAGGTTCCTCCTGAATCAGTCAGCAAGCGACGGAAAATGGAATCCCCGAAAATTGAAGCCAAGGAAGTATGTGACTATATTCAGGAAACTACTTTTCGTTTCCAGCCTTTAAGCTACCTAGACGCAACAAAATTGTTAAACAGCAAATGTTTTGACAATTTTTCGCATAATTTTCTTAAACGCGAACTTGTTGCTGTCAACAGCTATAGTGTACTGAACAAAGAGTGTTAAAGACACAACTTGGGAGCAGTGGCGTGTTGTGATAAATAATCCTGGTGGTGCACAAATATTTATTATGATTATTATGATGATGATGATGATGATTATTATTATTATTATTATTATTATTATTATTATTATTATTATTATTATTATAGGTACTAACTACGACATAACTATTAACATATGTTACGTAGGTACAGATTTACATAATTTTGTTAGTCAAGAAATTGCAGTTAATCAGTTTCCTATGTAGGCCCAGTAATATCAAAGTAAAGTGTTCAGTTTCTATTGCAGCACACCGTAAATAATATTGTTTTCGCTATATTGCGTTTTATAACACAGTTCACACGTTCACAAGCATTCGATACGTGTGTCGTCTCATCAGCCTTAACTGCTAAAAAGTCAGCAACTTTCTTTATTTCTTTGAAATCTCATCGTGGCATACATCCAAAATGACTTGAAAGATTTCGTTCTATATTTATGTGCTCTTAAACACTGTTCCTCTTTCCAAATGTTCCTTAAAAGTGGGTCTAATTCACAACTGAAATTGATCAGGCTCCAAAAAAAAAAAAAATACTACCGGTAGCGTTTAAAGATGAATTTCCGTCGTCGTGACCTCTTAAAGCCAACTCAAAAGCTCCACAATACCGCACGCACATATCAGCTGTTCTTGGTAACTTTATCATTGTGAAGTTCAACAATCCAATTGAATCCAATTATGTCTATGTTTGTTTGAGCCAGCATTGCTAATTTAACATTACTGTTGATGTGTGCAGCTGAAGAATCGTGTTTTTTAATTCTTTTATTCATGTGCTTCAAATCAATCATACCTGCAGAACTATAATCAAAATTATTTAGTTACTACGCAAATTCCTAAATTCAAACAGAAAAATAAATAAAATTCATAAAACATGCTTGTTTTTGTCAATAAATGTTCGCCGTCGAACAACAGGCAAGGAAATCAAAATACAGTACAGCGTATTTTATATTGCAGCCGCATATTGCATTTTTCATAAGGCCGAATGTTAAATTTTCTAGTCACGTCTCTATTACTGTTCTTCGTCACTTATAATTTTAATTCATGTGTAGGTCTATCCTTCTTCTTTATTTTGATCTTTTCGTGTAAAGGTCTTACAGAAAATTACACATTTAAAAGATTTTGCATACTATTCATTGTAACATTTATGATGGAACGAGCTTGAGAACACATCTGAAAGTGCTCCTAACCCCTCCTACGCACAATGTACTGTCTCCACACCATGCTCCAAAGCCTGCCAGTGAAACAGTACTACTGCGCATGCTCGAATGGAACAGTGTGCCGCAAGTGTCGAGCGGTAAACTAAGTCCCAGGCGTCAACAAGAACAGTACACATGCAGTGTTATTTTTACATAGTATTATAATAAAAAATTATGTCGCTCACATAGTCTACTGCAGCCCATTGATATAACTTTAAAAACATGTGTTATTTGAAGAGGTGGTGCACTGCTCCTGTGCTCCTTAAGAGAAATCGCCACTGCTTGGAAGTTCTATACGGAAGACCTGACTTCCGAAATATAGATGGAGCTGTTCAATTGTTACAATAGGCCTATATAGTCTCCAACAATTTACAGGATCCATTCTGTGAAGTAACGAAGTTGTTAAATATTTCGGTTACAACACCAATGACCACTGCTGAGCCAGAAAGATGTTTTTCTTGCTTGAAACGTATAAACACGTTTTTAAGGAACACTATGTCCCAGGATCACCTCACTGTTCTTGCAATACTGTCAATAGAAAAGAGTATGATGTCCAAGATGGAGGGGTTTAACACCAGGGTAATTGACAAGTTCTACAGTAGGAAGGAACGTCGTATGAACTTCATATTCGTTACTAGGAGAGTCTCAAATTAAGATAAATACATACAAGTGTATACAGTAGGCCGATATAGAGATTGTAGCACACCCATTATTTTGACCACCAGCCGCTACTGCAAGCCGGGATACTTAATGGATACAGGAGAAATAAATTTAGTTGCTTATGCAGATGATGATGTTCTAATTAGCGATTCAGACGATAACTTACATATTTTATTACATTGTTTTTCACTGACTTGTGATAAATATGGAATAAGTATAAATGCATCAAAATCAAAGGTTTTAACAGTAAATAAATATCCGTTAAGATATAAACTACAATTAAATCAACATGTACTAAAGCAGGTTATGAGTTTTAACTATCTAGGAGCAAAGATAACAAGTGATGGATGTTATGTTTTTTATTTAACGACGCTCGCAACTGCAGAGGTTATATCAGCGTCGCCGGATGTGCCGGAATTTTGTCCCGCAGGAGTTCTTTTACATGCCAGTAAATCTACTGACATGAGCCTGTCGCATTTAAGCACACTTAAATGCCATCGACCTGGCCCGGGATCGAACCCGCAACCTTGGGCATAGAAGGCCAGCGCTATACCAACTCGCCAACCAGGTCGACAACAAGTGATGGATGTTTAAAGGAAGAAGTGCGGTATCAAGTTAATAACGCAACAGCTGTTTCAGGATATCTTAATAGTTACATCTGGAAAAATAAATACTTAAAAAGAAAAACGAAAACCAAAATATATAACATAGTGGTGAGGCCAATCATGACTTATGCAGTGGAAACTAGATCAGACACAACAAAAACAAAAGAAATGATGAATGTCACAAAAATGAAAGTTTGAAGAAATATAACAAGTAAAACTAAATTGAATAGAGTACGAAATACAGAAATAAGAGATATCTGCAATATTCAATCTATTGAGGAGTGGACTGCTAGAAGAAGGGATGAATGGAATACGCCATTGAGTCGAATGGTAAGAAGAGTGAGAGATGGAGTGCCAAGAGGGAGAAGAAATCTTGGAAGACCTAAAAGGAGATGGAGCGATTCCCTACCTGGTGGAACAGGCTGATAAACCTAGAATAGGAAGAAGAAAAAGAAGACGAAGAAGAACAATAAGTGACTCGAACAGAAGAAGATTTCAGAAATAAAATGAATGTGGCAGGTGGAAATCGAGATAGATGCTGAAATAATTACTACTTTTCATAGAATATTGAAATCTACGTAGGAACTTCTTTCTAGTTTCGACTAATGCTACCTCCTGTAAAAATATGCGACACTTTTTAAACACTCTGTATATATGTATATGACAAAGAAACATTGTGTTATTTTTAGAGCTTTCTTTTACCTGAAAATGGGTTTAAAATAATAAAGTTGACTATATTCATCTTTTATTTGCTAGTTTACATTTACCCCACCTGTTTACATTTACCCCTTCCAGACGGGGTAATTGTAAACATCAATTTTCGCATGGGCTATCAGACACTGAACATTTTTTGTTCTGTTTCAGAAGAAAGAGCTGTAGTCCTTCCAACTCCAATTTTGGTCACTGGTACAGTTCGTCCCTTTAACCTATGATATATGACGATATAGGAACTCAGTACCTCTCCTGAGCTTCACGATAACTGTAGTTACTATTTCTCACATCTGTGACAACCCTCTCTAAATTCTCTACAGTGTAGTTGGGGGGAGTCTCTTTGATTACAGAAAAGCACGAAATGTAACCATAGTAAAACATGTTTACAATTACCCCCAAGCAATTAAAACTATGGGGCAAATGTAAACACATCATAATTTAATGAACTGAGGTTATTGGAGATCTCAAAACCATTGTAATAAATGTTAACTACTATACATTACTCATAAAAACAACATATTCTTAAAAAATAGAACTGTACGTTTACTTACAATGCCAAAAATTAAGGTGAAGTAAAATTCTTTTTCAACTTTTTTTGTAAACTTTTACAGAACACTCGTTCACAACTAAGCAGTTACTCCTATTTGGCGCCAAACTGCTTTGTAGGTTAGCCAACATGTTAATTTAAATATTCTCCCGAATTAAAATTTTTATATTGACAGTTTTGTATTTCTCACAACATTTGTTTACAATTACCCTCATCTACCATATATATATATGTGCACACAGCGATTTTTTTCAGCCGGAACAGTCCGGAACGCGTTCCGGTAAACTTTTTACCATTACAAATTCCAACGAGATATATTTTATAAGCAAAATTGAAAATTAAAATTGCCGCCACTGCGGAGTCCAAGAGTTTACATTTTCTCATTATTATCGTTGGTGCAAAAGTAACTCGTGCCAATCTAGTGCTGCCATCTTCCGTTATTGATCCTGAAACTATAGCTCGAAATCGCAAAATTTCCGTTATGCTTAAAATGGATGAGCTCCGTTTGGAACTTATTGTAGTATAAGGTATGTAGGCCTAATATTTTTAAACCTACGTTTTTGTTGTATAATGTGGCCGAGTGATAGAGTTCCGGTAAACTTTTTCCAGAAAAAAAGCACATTGGATATAAGACGTGTTGAGACTAAAATATTTGCTATAAGTTGAGAAAACCTATAAACTATTTTATGAAAGCAAAACATGAAAAATAAATAACTTTGAATTTATTTCACATTGGAAAGAACGGCTTGAATTATATTCCTATATTGTTCTAGTGTTTATGAACGCTAAGAATACGATATATTACGCATTGAATTCAAGCAATCCTTTCAAAATCATTCGAATTAATTAACCCTCTTTGTATTTGTTTAGAGTTCGCGCCTGATATGAAGGCGGTCCTAAATCGCTGTCTAAACTATCTTTCCCTCAAATCTCACTTGCTTCACTGGAATCTATCTCGCTCTCTCTTTCGTACCTTTGAACAATTTCCGCTCTAAATCCCTTCTACATAAACTTTATAATTTCTCCAGGTTTCATCTCGTACCTAAATTTAATGTGAGTTGCGCGGAGGTGATAGAACTTCATACGCCTTCGAAACAAGCCGACGTGTTGCTCTTGCTTTGCTGCTGCTGCTAACAATGTAGGTTCATTTATTTTTACAATGACCTTCCCTGGCGTGTTAATTAACATTGAATATAAAACGATTACAGATAGAGATCAAGCTACAACCGCGCAGCTTCCTGGATTAGCAGCAGTAATGTTATCGCGGACCTTTTCCAAAGATCTGATATTAGAAACACAAAGAAAAATAATTTCCTAGTATGATATTATGGGAGGCATCGTCAGATAAGAGAATGAGCCAATTATAGTGTTGCCTGCCCTTAATTTAGTTGTGACCTTATATAAAAATATACTACGAGGCTTTAGGCCTTACAACAAACAACAAAAACAGATCTTTTTAAGGAACCCGCAGGTTCATTACCGCCCTCACATAAGCCCGCCATCGGTTCCTATCCTTAGCAAGATTAATCCATTCTCTATCATCATATCCCACTTCCCTCAAATCCATTTTAATATTTCACTCCGGCCTCCCAACTAACACTCTATATGCATTTCTGGATTCGCCGATACATGCTACAAACCGTGTCCATCTCAAACGTCTGGATTTAATGTTCCTAATTATGTCAGGTGAAGAATACAATGCGTGCAGTTCTGTGTTGTGTAACTTTTTCCATTCTCCTGTAACGTCATCCCTCTTAGCCCCAAATATTTTCCTAAGCACCTTAATCTCTGTTCCTCTCTTAGAGTGAGAGTCCAAGTTTCACAACCATACAGAACAACTGGTAATATAAGTGTTTTATAAATTCTAACTTTAAGATTTTTTGATAGCAGACTAGATGACAAAAGCTTCTCAAACGAATAATAACAGGCATTTCCCATATGTATTCTGTGTTTAATTTCCTCCCGAGTGTCATTTAGCCTATATTTGTTACTGTTGCTCCAAGATATTTGAATTTTTCCACCTCTTCGAAGGATAAATCTCCAATTTTTATATTTCCATGTCGTACAATATTCTAGTCACGACACATAATCTTATACTCTGTCTTTTCGGAATTCACTTCCAAACCTATCTCTTTTCTTGCTTCAAGTGAAATTTCCGTGTTTTCCCTGATCGTTTGTGGATTTTCTCCTAATATATTCACGTCATCCGCATAGAGAAGAAGCTGATGTAACCTGTTCAATTCCAAAGCCTCTCTGGTATCCTGAACTTTCCTCATGGCATATTCTACAGCGAAGTTAAAAAGTAAAGGTGATTGTGCATCTGCTTACTTTAGCCCGTAGTGAATTGGAAAAGCATCAGATAGAAACTGATCTATGCGGACTCTGCTGTTGTAAAAAGAAGTGTTATTGAGGAATGTCGGCGAGGTGGTGAGGAAAAACAGGAGAACCCCAAGTAAAACCTCTTGGCACTAGCATCCCCTTAGTACACCACAGTATTCTACCTTGACCCACACGAGATTGGAATCCAGACTGCCACGGTGAAAGGCAGAGAAGCTAAGCGCTCGGCCATGAACAATAATTAACTTGTTTAGTGTGTCATTAAATAATCATGACCTGCAATGATGGTAATGGATTCCATTAAATGATTAATAATTAAGTAGCAAATATGTATTTTTCGTGGTAAAAACCTGGAGCTTACAAAAATGCAGTTTTCATAATCCTTACTGATTTTGCATTATATTTAATTAACAAGTTAAAAATTAATTTTAGCTTCATTTTACATATGCGGTGAAGCAATTGAAATCTTAAAACTGGAATCGGAACTCACAAAAATTGATATTCAATGAGGAAATATATTACCAGAATGTATACATTAAAATGAACCTAAATCAGCTTTTGAGTTCCTAAGGCTAAAAATAGCATTCATAGTTAGTACTTACAGCAGGTTTTTTTTTTGTTATTTCGAATGTTATTAAGTCTCTCAGTATTTTAATCTATTGTTGCAATTTAATTCAGCAAATAGCTCGAGGATTATTATGAACATAATGGTAATGTGACGTATTATGCATAATGAAATGTTAATACTCTTCTAGGAAGTCACTCAACTGTTTGTTCAGTGACTGGAACTATGGGCCCTGTAATGATCGTATTGCCTGCCTACATTTGGTGCATCTCCAACATAAACAAATATTAAATATTTTTATATATAGCATGAAACAAAATATTGTACGTAACTCATTAAGATTGCGTTTTAACGGTTAAGGCTGGTTCACAATAAACTGGGAACGGAAACGACAACGAGAACGAGAACGGAAATATTATTAAATACGTTTATTTTAACCATATTTCCGTTCTCGTTTCCGTTCCCGGTTTATTGTGAACCAGCCTGTACTCGTCACGATATTCCGGACTCGCCTGACGGCTCGTGTGTAAAGACTGGTTCACAGTAAATCGGGAAAGGACACGACAACGAGAACGAGAATGGAAATATTGTTAAAATAAATGTATTAAAATTGAGGATTCGCAATTAACAATTGTGAATGCTCACATTTAAATATGTTTATTTTAACATTATTTCCGTTCTCGTTCTCGTTTCCGTTCCCGGTTTATTTTGAACCAGCCTTAACATCTCACTTGTAACGTAATGACTCACTTTCTTACGGAGATACGTAAATAACTATTCAGCTCTCTGTATTTGGATTTTTACGAGTTTGAGTAGCTCGCAACTCTGACATACCTATATATGTAATAGCATCGACACAGCTTTTACTTTATAGAAATTAAATTGAATTTTCCTGCGTGACTTTTTATGTAGGCTTAATGTTCTTTAGGCCTGTGGTACACTATCAAATTTATGTGTCACAGAAGTTTGATAAAATATATAATATATACGATAAAATCTTTTACAGTATAATACAGCATCTTTGATTACATCTAGCTGTGACATAGTTCCGTGATAAAAGTTATGGTCATCATCATACATTTGATAAAATCTGTGACTGAGACGAAAGAAAATGGCGGACATTAAGTACACATGAATGGGTTATTTATGAAAGGGCCTAAGTCTTGAATACCAAATTGTTAGCAATTAAAGAAAACCTGCTTATAAGCCGAAATTTTGAAATTAAGGCTGAAATAAAAATTGTATCACAAATTCTACAAAGAATTTAGAGTTGAAACTTAGTTTCTTCATATCTAAATCGATGTATCTACACCAAAAGAGCAGTTATGACATTACAAACTCATTTTCACAAAATAATGACTTAGGCCCTTTCATAAATAACCCATTCACATGGTCTGTGAAAACCACAAAACTTTTTAATATTGCATTATGTGTCACATGAAATGTTTCATCATCCATTATTAAATACTTAGTGTATATAGGATTTCACATCTTCACACTGAAGTTCCCTCAGTAGACTTTGATGGATTCCGTTTGTATCTTTTCTCCCTACCTCAATCTCTAACTCAAATCGTCGGTTTAGAGTGTAAACCTGCTAACAAACAAAAAGTAAATTTTACAAGGAAAAAAAACTGTCCACACTTGTGGAGTAACGGTTAGCGCGTCTGGCTGCGAAATCATGTGGACCGGGTTCGATTCCTGGTCGAGATAAGTTATCTGGTTGAGGTTTTTCCGGGGTTTTCCCTCAACCCAATATTAGGAAATGCTGGGTAACTATCGGTGCTGGACCCCTGACTCATTTCACCGACATTATCACCTTCATCTCATTCAAACGCTAAATAACCTAAGATGTTGATAAAGCGTCGAAAATAACCTACTAAAATACAAACAAAAAACTGAGTATAAATTAACTCTGAAACTTCACCATCTGTACTTCGTATTTGGTTCTAAAGTTTCAGGGTTTATTTATAGGCCTACTCAGTTTCCCCCCCCCCCCTGTAAAATTTCCTTTTTGTTAGTTAAGAGGTTTATACTTTAAGCCGACGAAATACGTTTTTTCTTTGAGTTTTTCTTTAGTATTAATGCAATAACCATTACTGCATTTACAGTTGCAACGAGCATAGAATTGTTGTGGATCCATTATTAGAACTGTGATGAAAGGTATGATAAAAGCTTTGATGTAGTGTAATATACTGAAAATCCTACATTTGATCATATACATTTGATAAAAAATTGTATCATGTTCTGTGACACAGAAATTAGATAGTGTAATATAGGCCTTAGATTGTGCCGGACATAAGATGATATTTGGTAAGTTTACCATGTAAAGAGGCTTTTCCACTGCGCTTTTCATAGGACCTTTTTTAATAATTGATTACCGGAAATTATACATTATTTCCAATAGTTGAATTTTCTTTCTGAAGGCAGAGATAGTGAATGTAATATCACAACAATTCTTTGTTCAAAACACGTTCTGGTGTCTGAGAAAAAAATTCACATTGAACTTTATAGTGCTTAAATATTGATGTACCACCTTAATTTCTAACACTGAGAATCAGAATTATTACTTTTTTAATCATAGCCACCATACACTTCATCTTCGAATGAAATATCACCAGTAACTTTCCATACACGCCTTCAGATTTTTTTCCCATGGGGTAGTTCAAGAAATAACTAGCACGCAAGTTCGGATCGGCTGAAACTGGTTCCAACATGAAGCGAAACAAAGTAGTTTCATTCCATTACACCTCAAGCGTTGAGCGCTTGTTGCGTTTCAAAAGATGCTTAACAACTCTAGTCATGGAAAGATTTTTAACACGGACACAACAGCACTTTCATCCACACTTTGAGATCAACTATAAAGGCAACCGATATTCATATCAAGTGCTTTATTGTCCTCTAACATCGAGCGGTAACGTAGCATGACATAAAAGGAGAAATTTATGTACATTAGCTTCACATTTATAATTTAGTCTTCAAACTTGCATACACAAGCCGATAGGAAGGGAATTGCACGCAATAAACAAGCTGGCTTCGTAGCTTGCATGGTTGAAATTATTCTTGGAATGTACCTACGAGGGTGGATCGGGAAGTAACGCAGAATAATTATTTTCTGCGTTGGTATTGCGGTTGGGATGTTGACATTTCACCAAGATATAGTTTAAAGTTTTCACTACAGACGCAATTTGTTTTGCATGTGCAACTCTAGCGAGAGAAGCGTGAACTACGCAACGAACATGGCGTGCATGTTACTGTTGTCAACTTGTGAAGAGCAGCGAAGTGTTGTGCGATTTCTGTGAGCTGAAGGACATAACCCGACTAAAATTCACAGGGACATATTTGGCGTGTACGGGGAAGATGTATGGACTGCAGCAACACCTCCAGATGGTGCGCATTCTTCTCAGACGGCCATGAGAATCTTTATGATTCGTCACATTCCGGGCGGACTTCTATGAACAGGGTATATTGAAACTGGTATCACGATGGGGAAATGTATTGAGAAACTTGGCGCCTATGTAGAAAAGTAGCTAAAAGATGTGAGTTCATTTGTGTATTTTTTATTTTTGTTTACATATTAAACGTTTTGTTAAAAAAATTATTTTGCGTTACTTTCCGATCCACACTCGTACTTGAATGACAGTGTTACAAACTGCACAGATAATCTGCAAGGAAGTAGATTACTATTTGTTGTTTAGGAGACAGATTTGAACCTCGTAAGTGACATCAATAAGCAATCTCTCATAAGGCAACTAAGCCAGAAGATATGTTGACCAGTTCGGTTCCCTCTCCATTGCATACATCACTGACTATACCTGGTAAGGTTTATCTTCTCTCAATAGCAATAAAACCAAGTCCCTTCAAATGAGGATGGAGGTTATAGGAGGGCTGTAAATTTTCAGGATTCCTTTCAAAATCTTGTAATTTTTGTACAGGCTGCCGGAACTCCGTTTCTTGAAAGACAAGCTCAGTGACGGAACTACACAGTACGAAGAGAGATATTTTGTTAATTTTATTTTGCGCTACAGAATGTATCAAATAGTCCCTTCCACCACTGGATGGATGGACGGCATCGCTCCACTCCCCCATCGCCATAACAACACAGACGAAGTAAGATATATCTCCTTTCTCTCTCTTTTCACAGTGAGACAAGATACATCACACAGCCTTTAGTAACATGTTACACTAATCGAACTTCAGATGAATACAAACAATTGTTCTTCATCTAATGCAAATCGTCAAGTGACATATATTACTGCCTGATAATACAGTCCTGCGTTTGGTTACTTTGAGTACAAGTTAGGTGTACATGGATCATACTAGTTTCACTTTGAAAGGAGGGCTAGGACTCGTTTCCCCGCTTCGTTTCGTGTGTTTACATTTACTTATTCGTGTGTCTGCCTGTATAGGCACTTAATAATGAGAATGCTACTCACATACAAAATATACTGCCACGTGGCTTAAATAACAAACTAAATATTTATTTAAAGCCACTTTATGGGAAAGAGAAGATTATTCTCACAATAATAATAAATAAAAAATAAATAAATAAAAAACGAATAAATAAAATTAAACAAAATAAATAAATAAATAAATAAATAAATAAATAAATAAATAAATAAATAAATAAATAAATAAATAAACGCAGTTAGGCTTACTTTTTTGTTTCACAATTTGTTTTTCATCCAAAAAGTAAAAAACCAATGCTTATTATTTTCTCCAATCTACAGAGATTTTAATATTTAAAATTGCACATTTCAATGAAATAAATATACTTGATCAAAGTGAACATGGGTTTAGAATATAGTAAATAATATGGCGGGTTATTCAAAGGATTTAAATTTGAATATCCACAATTGAAAATGAGTTAATATTGAAATGTATAAAATATATTTTGGCAGTTTTTTTTGTCTCCACATGTTGCCGTCTCTAATGCCAGATTGTAGAAATTAATTATGAATACTTGTTTTACACTTGAACGTTGTAATTGTATAATTGGACACAGACTATGTATCTACACATAAATAAATAAATAAATAAATAAATAAATAAATAAATAAATAAATAAATAAATAAATAAAAGAGTAAAGAGGTAAAGGAGTAAAAAATAAATAGATAAATAAACAAGTAAAAAATAAATAAATAAACAAATGAAAAGTAATAAATAAGTAAAACATAAATAAAAAAAGAAAAAAATAAATAAATAAACAAGTAAAAAATAAACAAACAAATAAAAAATAAATAAATAAGTAAAATATAAATAAATAAATACACAAGTAAAAATAAATAAATAAGTTAATAAATAAATCAAAATAAATAAATAAGTAAATAAATAAATGAATAATAGGGGTAAAAGAGTAAAGGAGTAAAAATAAATAAATAAGCAAGTAAAAATAAATAAATAAACAAACAAACAAGTAAAAAGTAAATAAATAAACAAATAAAAATACATAAATAAATAAACAAGTAAAAAAAATAAATAAATAAATACACAAGGAAAAAAAATAAACAAGGAAAAAATAAATCAACAATAAAAAATAAATAAAGAAGTAAAAATAAATAAAAAATAAAAAATAAAGAAATACATAAAAAGGTAAACATAAATAAAAAACAAGTAAAAATGAATAAATAAATAAATAAACAAGTAAAAAATAAATAGGAAATAAATAAATAATAAATAAATAATAATTAAATAAATAAAAAATAAATAAATAAAAGTAAATAAATAAATGAATGAATAAATAAATAAGTAAATAAATAAATGAAAAGGCTAAGTTGGGTAAGAAGGGTAGAAGGTGAAAAGATGATGAATTACAATAAGGTGAATAATATATTAACTTGGTATTCCTCCTGCACAGAACAGCATATACTTCCCTTTATACATCTGGAAATATTCTTTCAACTGCAGTGAGACCGCTTCACATCCGCCTCGGAATTGAGAATTCCAGATAAAACGCGAAGCCTTGCAAGAGGAATGAATTGAAAGTTCGCTTAATGTTTAATACCCGATATAATGCCCCATCAAATGCTGGGGATTTAACTGCGGAGGGTGTGGTAATAATTTCTTTCGCAGGTGATTGTTCATTATCATTCGCTTTGCCTCCTAAAATCCGTGACGCAGCAGATCGTCGAGGGCGGGAGGACACATAAAACGACGAGGAGAGCGCGTGGCGTAATATCTATGAAACCTGCAATCTAATTTTCATTTTGCGTTACTTTCTTTCATTCAATTACCGAAGATAAAAAACTTTGAATTAATTTCTAAGCCTTCCTCTAATTGCTTTAGTGGTTTTCTGTTTCATCTTCTGTTTTCAATTCTCTACCCCACGGACGTTATTTGTTGCCAGCGGGACTTTCGAACAATGCTAGCGTTCTGATATTACCGCACTGGGAATGAAATGAGGATTACGGCGAAGAGTAATGCAAAAGCAAAAGTGACAATTGAATATTTTGTGTTATTTTTGTGAAGAGGGAAGCCGAACAATAGACAGCTCATGGTCTATCACCGAAAGATCGGGCTTCGGTCCTCAAAATATCTTGTGAAATTCAATGCATAAAACAGCTATAACAGAAGTATTAATTTACCAATACGTTTACTATTTTCTGTTACCAATAAATTGTCATAAAATATCAATAAACTCTTACATCTTAAAAATCGAGGAGTGCATAGCTTTATTCGCTGCACATCTGTGCTTTTCTAGCCAAGGTGTGGCCTCGGAAATTTTAGGCGATCGTTCATGTGCGGCCTGTGTAGCCTTAGGTCGGGGATGCCAAACATGCGCTCCCTAGAGCGCAAACATTACCATCCCTAATTAAATACTTAAAAGGTCAAAATACAACAGTGTTCATAAGTGAAGATTAAAAATAATGGAGATAATTATTACACTTGTCTGAACACTATTTATTGATAAAATAAATAAAATAATAAAACTGGTCAGAAACCATACATGTTTTAATTACCATCCCTACTTCCTCCACCCCCCGTCCGCGACTCTGTTTTCAGTCAGCTTATTCCGAATCTCACCGGACCGGTGGACATCAATGACGTCACGCTGCAGCGAAATAGGAACAAAACTGTTGGAAGGTTCCATGGCGGCTGTACAAGTTGTTGTCTGTGCTACGCTAGCAAGATTTTGCGAAATTTCCGTACTGTCATCTCGTTCAAAGAAAACAGAGCATAAACAATTTATATCTTGAACCAGTAGTAATAACTGGTCCGTTGACATGTTCGCTCATAAGTCATTAACATATTGTTTTTACGTTGTGCTCATTGCAAATAATACAGCAGAACACACCGCCATGACACAACAGTGTACGATATCATTCGTCTGCTAATTCCCGCCCTTTGCGAGAACCAGTCACATTCAGTGATGGACTTTGCCACCACCTTTGCAATCAGATTGAATTAAGTTACTTACTGTATGTAGTAAAATGTCCTTGTAAATTTTATGTTATATTAAAGACTAAGACCACACCGTACACGAGCCTGGCTCTTACGGTAGTGGCTAGAAACATTTTTGTTTTATAATTTTAATTTGCACTCACTAGCTAGCTAGTTAAATAAATAAATAAATAAATAAATAAATAAATAAATAAATAAATAAATAAATAAATTCTATTGCACAATTCATAGAATTGAAAGCTGGTAATGAAGGAGGAAATAAACCAAATCAATGACAGAAAGGAGGATATAAAAAAAATCTACATGTCATATGAAATTTGATTTTAAGTAGGTTTTTTTTCCTTGTGCTATCAAACATGAGTATATACTTTTGTGTGATGTTAATTAACATTTTATTTCAGAACTTTGTCTAATTAGCAGATTATTTTTTTTTCAAAACTTAATTGCAATACTTTACTGCACTTACTGTATCCATACATCATTATAAAACGTCATTTTTCTGTATTTCACACTTCAGTTCGTATGATGGGGTCCTCATTGCATTAATGAATTTCCAAATGTTTCCCATTATCCCGACCTTCAAATCTCATGGCTGGGCATGTGGCACTCACTGAAAATCTCCGCAACTCTCCAGTTTCAATTGCCAGAAGAGCGTTTAGTAGGCAATTTAAATTCAATTATTTCATCACATTAAAATTCCAGGTGGGCGCTGACCGCGATATAAAATAAACATATAAACACTTCTATCGTCCGTAAAAATGTCCACTAGAGAATTAAGCTCTGAAATTATACAACCGAGTTCACAGCAAATTCTTAATTAGCCAGTCCTAATTGTGAAGCTTAAACTGAAAGCCCATCTCGATGAGGTTGTAGAGTATAATGATCTTTTAAATAGCTCCCATGCATTTGTCCTGGCCAGCGTCCTCATGGGCTGACTCTGGAAAACAGAGTCGCTTCATTTGAATTTTCATCCCATCGGGCCATGTGTGTCTACCCGTAATGAGAATTTGTTGCTACTGATTTTGATTGCTAAATTTTTTGTATAAAAATAATAAGATATTCAGCTTTCAAGGTGATTTTGTGGAGAAAAAGATTATTGGAATATCCAATAAAATATCTATCTATCTATCTATCTATCTATCTATCTATCTATCTATCTATCTATCTATCTATCTATCTATCTATCTATCTATCTATCTATCTATCTATCTATCTATCTATCTATCTATCTATCTATCTATCTATCTATCTATCTATCTATCTCTATCTATCTATCTATCTATCTATCTATCTATCTATCTATCTATCTATCTATCTATCTATCTATCTATCTATCTATCTATCTATCTATCTATCTGTCTATCTATCTGTCTGTCTGTCTGTCTGTCTGTCTGTCTGTCTGTCTGTCTGTCTGTCTGTCTGTCTGTCTGTCTGTCTATCTATCTATCTATTCTGGTGTAGTTCAGGCCACAACACCAGGAATACAAATACAATAATAGAAATAAACCGAAAAAAATACACTATATAAAAAGTAAAGCTACACAAGAAATAGAGAGAGAGAGAGAGAGAGAGAGAGAGAGAAACACTATAAACAAAGTAAAGCCACAAACATATACACAGGTTGCACTCACACAAAAATGTCAAGGTTATTAATTTTCTGGTCTTACAGAATTATCTGTTATGGTTATTATTTGTTAATAACAGAAATAAATTCACTATGGCTCCGGGGATTGAACCTATGACCTCCAGTTCTACGCATTGGGTGCTCTACCACTGAGATACGCCGAGACTCAATCCACAGCACCGGATCGAACCTTTCGCCTTTGGTTTTTTCTCTTTTATGGCCTTACTCCATGTTCGATATATATTATGACATCATGCAAGGAGCGCAGCTAGTGCGTAAAACTGGGAGTCCTGGGTTCGATCCCCGGTTCCGGAGCGAATTTTTCTACGTTATTAACCAATAATACCGAATAAAGACTGTAGGAAAATAAACCAAATTCAAGTTAACTTAATACCACTTTCAAATGGAAAAAGTGATAGATGAAGAACTTTATAATGTGATAATCAAATTAAATAACTAAAAATTAGGATTACTATTTGATTGAAGTATTTAACTGGTGTTATTTTGGAGCTTCTATTGGTAGTGATATTATTCAAATTACAGACCCGTGTCATTGGCACGGATACTATCTAAAGTGTTAGAGTGTATTATGCTTAGAGAGTTGGTTAGCCTATATATTTTGAAGGAAATAATTTGCTAAATTAACAACAGTTTGGTTTTAGGCATGATAAATCAACTACTTCAACGATAGAAGGTGTTTTTTCATTGGTTTTAAATGTATCTGAATTAAAACAGAATTTGATGGCTTGTATGTGTCATTTGAGTAAGGAATTTGATTGCTTATCTCATGATGTACTGCTGAAGAAATTTGCATTCTATGGTGAACAAGGAAACGTGATTTCCTTAATTGAATCCTATCTTACAAATAGACAGCAAGTCGTTGAATTTGCGGAGAACATAAACTTCCCAGTGCACAGTTAATGTTGGAGTTCCTCAAGGTTCAATTTTGGGTCGGTTTCTTTATATTATTGTCGTCCATGACTTAGCAGCTGCGATTACACAGAAAAAAAAAACAATACTTTTTCAGATGATACGGATTTGAAAGACGTGGTTATTGATGACTTCGATATGAGTATCACACTGAATTCTATGGAAATATTGTTTTTAGCTAATGGTTTAAGTCTCAATATTAGTAAGACTCAGACATTGTTATTTAGTCTTAGGATTGACATTGAATCTGAATATTGAAGTGCCAGGGGGACGGAGAGCATGAGTTGCATCAGGGCTGGGCAACGGGAGCAGATCTAGACTCTAAATGGGGACGCTTAATATTCATCCATCACTTAATCAACGCTGCGCGGTGTTCGTCGGGGAAGAGAGGGGATAAAGAGAAATATATGATGTAGGAAGAAATTTACATCCTATGGTGAACAAGGAAACGTGATTTCCTTAATTGAATCCTATCTTACAAATAGACAGGAAGTCGTTGAATTTGCGGACAACATAAACTTCCCAGTACACAGTTGATTTTGGAGTTCCTCAAGGTTCAATTTTGGGTCCGTTTCTTTGTGTTATTGTTGTTCATGACTTACCAGCTGCGATTACACAGAAAACATTAATTTTTCAGATGACACTACGGTTTTGAAAGTGGTTAATGATGACTTTGATATGAGTATCACACTGAATTCTATGGAAATATTTTTTTTAGCTAGTGGTTTAAGTCTCAATATTAGTAAGACTCAGACATTGTTATTTAGTCTTAGGATTGATTTTAAATCTAGATGTTGAAGTGACAGGGGGACGGAGAGCATGAGTTCCATCGGAGCAGAATGTTGTAGCTGAATCGATAGATGGCACCAAACAGTGAATCACGATACTTACAGAAATGCGACCCTATGGACTTCAATAATCATCCTATAAAAAGTACGTCGGTACAGTAAGCCTGAGGATGCTGTTTAAGCCCTCGAGCCCTCCTTGCTTAAGAGGGAAAAGTACAGTAGAAAAACCTTTCTTAACTTGAACACAAATGTCGTATATAGGCTAAAGCAGTAAAGACATCGTGTAAATCAAGTGAATTATTGTAATTTTGCATATAGTTATGGATTGCCAGCAGGAGACCAGCATCTTTAGACATGACTCACATGTTCACTTTGCAGGTCGAAATTTCGATAATATTGTACAACGTGAATGAATACTACCGTAGTACCGGGGGCGATAACGTCCGTTTTATGACGGCAGACCTGCTTCACTACAGCAGTAACATTCGTGGCGATATTCAACCAGCTTCATAAAATGTTTCAGCACGCGATCTGTAACAATAAAATCTGGAAATACGGACTTGTCGATCGTACATTCAAATGTTTTCTAATTTATTGACTTTCGCTTCTTTTATATTTTCCATGTTTTTGCTCTTTTATTTCACTTCTGATCATTTAAAATAGGATTTTAGGACAAATCTTATCTTTGTGACTGTGGGAACTAATCTTATAAAAATATCTTCGATAACTGGAGTGATTCTACGGAAAGATTTAGCCACATATTAGCGTGCCTACATTAGTCTGTATCCCATGTGAAAGTGTCTTGCCATATTGTCATATTTAATAGCTTATTGTATTCTAACAAATTTAAGTTCTTTCCTCAAGAATCTGTTATTTGTTACTAGCCGTACCCGTGCGCTCCGCTGCACCCGTTAGAAATAAATATAAAGTAATTACATAATTAAAATAGGACATTTGATCCAGGGAACATTCGTGTTTGATAGAATGATAAATCGTTTAATATGTTACTTAATTTAAATTGCATCCAAATAATTAAAATGCGATCATTTTGGTCCAGAGACACTAATTTGGTGCAATGACAATTCTTTTAACATGTTTCTTAATTTTTATTACATGCAACCATAGTTTAATGAAGATTGACATCATTTAGATTTAATGTCTATACTTTATTTTACTTGTTATAGGTTTCCATTGAATTATGGTAATAAATTAATTTTAACCCTTGTTTTCTACGTCTTCAGTAAATGGCGCTTGGCCCACTATGGTTCTGAACCCTTCAAATAAATTATATTATATAATATTACATATTATATTATATTATGTTATGTTATGTTATATTATTATATATTATATTATATTATATTATATTATATTATATTATATTATATTATATTATATTATATTATATTATATTATATTATATTATATTATATTATATTATGTTATATTATATTGAAGTTACCGTAATAACATTATAGCATTATGTCCATCTAGAGAAACTACACTTTCCAATGGTGAAATAATAATTAATTATACAAATCAAGGTTAATTTAGCTTTGATATTACTTCATACAAACACAGAAACATTCTCTGCAGGCTAAATTTCATAGCCAAATAGAAATGATCGACGAAATTGAAATACAAACTGTCCAAGGCCATTTATAAACGAAGTCATTTGTTTTTAATTCATTACACGGCCTTAGATAGCAGTTATTTTAATTTTAAAACTCATTTATCTCATTAAATATCAGTCCTATCAAACTTTTTTAAGGAATAAAACTTATCGCAAATGATGTTTAAAGAAACTTTTGTTATGTAACTTTTTCACAAAAATCAATAATAAGCGCGATATTTCGATTTATTTAATTCAGGCCCCCTTATAACCCCCCTTTTAAATAATGTATTTTGAATTCCATATAGCCTAAAATCTAAGTTACAACGAACTTAATTTATATTCCAATTTTCATCGAAATCCGTTCAGCCATTATCGCGTGAAAAGGTAACAAACATACAGACAGACAGACAGACAGACATACAAAGAAAAATGTCAAAAAACTATTTTGCCATTAGGAAAGTTTAACAGGGGGTTAATTATATATGTTAGGACCAATTATTTTTGGAAAATCGAAAATTACCAGAAAAATTTCGGCTACAGATATATTATTAGTATAGATAAGTGCTAAGGTCGCTAAGCTCTCAGTGCCTCTAATGTTTACTTAATTGCTCAAATTTCTCAAAATATCCACGTGTTACTTCGGTTCAGATTTTAATTTTAAATGAAATTATATGTCAACTTCTTGACACTCCCCCTTTTCTGTGTTACAATACTTATTGTTATACTAGAGTCCTATGTTTAACTCAACCTTTAGTCTCCAAATAACTCGCAACATGGCTCTGCGGCGCCTACTGTTCTCCAACCAGGAGATCAACCTTGAAAGGAATGTGCTTACTATTGCGTCATCTATTTAAGCGAAGTAGATAGATAATATTATCGTATAACGTCAGTTTAAAAACCATGCGCTCTCCTGCATGGGTCATTTCCTGTATGCAGTGATTAAAAGACCAGGGGTGGTATTCATAGACATTTCGCAGCACGCGCTACGAGCGTACTAAGCTAGCCCCGGCTATCCACTGGTTACTAGTAAAGAATTCAAATCATATCCTATCGCTAACACTGGTTTATGAATACGAAAAACGCTGATAATCCACCGAAAGCCCGCGCTAAAAATGTGTATGAATACGGCCCCAGGAGATTAACAGTGATCTAATTTTGTAACTAGGTTAGTATAAACATGTGTGTAAACATGTTATTGTTTGTGCTGTGAGAGCGAGCCAATAGAGATACGAGTACCCACGTGTGTGACCTTGGTTACTGACATCAACATTCATTCACTGGTTTATGCGAAAAATGATAATCCCCGCTGCGTTTCATTCCGCAAAGACTTTTTGTGGTTGGTAGCACAGTAAAATGTTGTCAGTTCAGATCTGCTGTTCAGGGAACATGTGAAAACAAAAAGCTGGGTGCTTGGAACAAGCACTGCGTTTCATTCCGCAAGGTGTGGTTGGAGAGATCAGTTAAGATCTGCTGTTCAGGGTGAAAACAAAACTCTAATAGCTCTAAAACATTTGGTAACGAGTACTTCATTAGGAAAGAAGAAACCGTATTTTATCAGAAAGAAGGAGCAATGTTTCATGTGAACAACTTAAAATATTTACAGTCATTGATTGTAATGTGTAGACAGTCGTAAACCATGCGCTCATAATTTGTTTTATTTCAAGTTGGTGCTGACATTTATGTTTTAGACCTATTCATTTCTCAATTCCAACCTTTAATTATATGTAAAGTATCCAGATGCGTTTTAATTATGTAAAAATCAGGGTTAGAGAAATTCCGGGGGCCAGGTAACCATGACGACTAAACATTTGTAGTCCATATGGCGCCTGAGTTTTTTATTCTATTTTTTATTTTAGTAGGTTATTTTACGACGCTTTATCAACATTTAGCGTCTGAATGAGGTGAAAGTGATAATGCCGGTGACATGAGTCCAGGCTCCAGCATCGATAGTTACCCAGCATTTGCTCATATTGGATTGAGGGAAAAACCCGGAAAAAACCTCAACCAGGTAAATTCCCCCGACCGAGAATGGAACCGGGGCCACCTGGTTTCGCTGCTAGATACTCTAACCGTTATTCCACAAGTGTGGACTTTTTTTTTTGAGTTCAACATTTTTTAAGACTTAGATTTCTTTTACGACAAATGCATAATGTTAACAAAAGCGGTTGTAGGAATAAATTCGAATGTGCTTTTTAAATTAGTATACAGTAGAACATCGATTATCCGAAACAAATGGGGACAGGGGGTGTTCGAATAACTGATTTTTCGGATAACCGATCATTTACGAAAACAAATTGTACTGGTGTCATAGGAGCAGTATGAAACAAAGAAACACTGATATTAAACGCAAAACTATTGTATATTGCATCACACATCTTACAAATACAACAGAAAACTGACTAGCCTAGTTTGACAAGTTCAAAATAGCCATTAAAGTAGGCCTACAGTTTAACAAAAGAAGTTCATTTTTTTTTTATTGCTTCAGAGATGAGACTCGTTTTCTTTGCAGCCAAATCTCGGCGCGCGCAAATTTGAATTTGCCGACTGGAAAGCTTTCGGTTAACCGATGTTTCGGTTGATCAGTATTCGGATAATCGATGCTCTACTGTAGTTATATTTGTTGCTCATCTAAAGATATTGTTACTATATAGCTTCAAATTGTTTCTGAGAGCTGTTTTTGCACTGCATAGATATTTTTCAAAATATTTCATTAAATGTATCTTTATCTTAGATCAAATGGTGTTCTCAATGAATGTGTGGACAAAGCGTGCTAACTCCTGAAAATAAAGGGGCTAACTCTTGAATATTTTGGAGTTTTGTATATTCCTGGTAAAAATTATTTTTATTGCATGTAAGGTGTCTTTAAATAAATACTTCTTTATTATTGTTATTAAGTCCAAATGGTATATTGTACATGTGTAGGTATTATTTCTGTTTTTCATTCATACATATGTGTGTATGTGTGTGTGTAAATACACAGTACCGGATCGTTCACTCAAGCGTGAACTGTTCCCTCGCAACTTGCTCTCCGTATCAAGTGAAGTTATAATCGACGTACACCTAACTTGTGTTTAAAGTAACCAAACGCAGAAGTCTAGTTATTAATATTGCACTTTCGACTCAAAGGATTTTTTCTTAGGAAACCCTGCCACTCTCTGGTATGGCTTCTATACGCCAATGATGTCAAAGCAAGCGCATTTTTCTGACCTTGACGTCGTGCGCGGGCATTAAGCGCTAGGTATGCTAGGAGGAATAAGCAGCCTGTTGGATTAAGAAAACAGTGGTGCACAAACTTCAAACGGAACGTGAAATTTTATGTCGTTATTTTTATATGACTTCTTACTGTTTGTTGTTTTCTATATTGTCTGTAAAACAAAAGTACTAACACCTATTTCTTAGCCTAATATTGCACTTGTGTTTTAAACGTTAATAACATAATAAAGAGTAAAGAAGGAATATTCACATAAATTCCATAATAACTACAACTATACTGTACTAAGTGAATTAAACATAAAGTGTTATCCAAAAGAAAGACACTGAATATGACATGATAAATTAAAATTGATATTGATGGTGTCTTTAGCCATATTATAAACGTAATCAAAACAATATTATAGTACAAAGCAAAGTTGTCTAGGTATATGTTTTAACTGTAACTACTGTTACATAATAAACTCTTATCGCATTATGCTTTTAGGTGATATTGGTGCGCAACGTTCTGTTAACAAAATATTAAATTATCTCGAAATCTGCTGAAGCTATAGAGATGACGTTTTACCAACACATAGGCACATATCTTTTGTTTGTGATGTAACAGTATTTATTTTGTTAATTCATTTCCTTACAAACATGTTCCCTGCGAATATTTTCGAACATTTTAATACACTATCTTCAATAATACGTATTTACGATATATTAGATTTACGAAAACATTGTTTTATTACATGTAAGGCTACTAAACAAACATATCTGAAACTTTCACTTTTCTGTAAAAAAGGATGAGAAAATATTCCTTTTGAATAAAAAAGCAAACTTGTGAAAAATGAACATTAAAATTAAAACTTACATTCTTATAATGCATAATACTTCTCAGAAAAATCTAAAAATTGACATGGATATAGTTTTAATAAGTTATCTTCCCTTTATCCATTCAACCAGTGCTGGCCATCCCTGTATATAGCACGACCAAGCGGCTATACTACCTCTTTCGTTTGTCTCTTTCCTTTCCGCTGTAAAGCGCTCAGGCTCGCCTGGACTCTAAAGCGCGCGCTTGCTCCTATGGGCATCAATTGGCATCACTACTATACGTTATGTTCTCATCTTTTAATTTGTTGATCGTTCAAATGAATTTAACAATATATGATGGTTCTCATAAACACTATATTATTTTCTCCTTTTCCCCAATTTACGTGCTAAAAAGAAACTGTGTGTTGCTTTATTTTATCACAGTTGAAAATATCCAATTGAAATATTGAATGGCGAGTGCATTTCAAAACGCAAGCCACTTCCTCTTATCGTCAGCCTGCGCTCTTATTTGCAAGGTAATGTTTCTTATTTGAGTCGACTCCTCGGCTATCTCGCAGCTCTGCGCGTGCAGTACGCGTATTCGAGATTGGATCTGCGTTAGAGGAGGATTTGGACCGATTTTCTTCACGCTTTGACGGCACTCTTGCCGAGAATCCCCCCCGCCCCAATCCACTGCTAGCTGGGATCCAGGCTCTGGGTCAGCAGGGCTCTCATTTGTTATCGGTTCCGATGTCGCGTATCCGCCACGCGCTCCCCGCAGAGAAACTGTATTAAATAATATTTGTACCGGCACAAGAACGTACGGCCTTGCTCCCTGCCTAATCTACACAGGTAGACGCATCACAAATGAAGCAGAAAGCTTCCACATAAATATAAATTACGATATTGGATTTATTCTTCGACAGTTGCCGATATCGCTATTTCATTATGATCGTCCTTAGAATTAGAGGCTGCATTTCTTCCATGGAAACCACCACCACCGAAACAACCACCACCACCACCACCGCCACCACCACCACCACCACCACCACCACCACCACCACCACCACCACCACCATCCACAAAACATTTTATTTCAGGCTCTCTCAAACATGTTAAAATACTTTCTTCTTTTGAAGTAGTGTACTCATAAGTAGTGGTGGTGGTGGTGGTGATATATCAATTTTTCTTCATTATATTAATCATTCTTCCGATCCAAATTGTGGTATTTAAATCTAAATTGTAATTTTTAAAAATAAAATTATAAAATAATGTAATAAATAAGTCTTCAGTTTGCTCTTATTATTATTGCAAATGTTTATTTTATTATTATTATTATTATTATTATTATTATTATTTTATCATTGTGCTGAACTGCATCATCAGATATATTAAACATTAAATAAATAATAAAATAAAATAAATAAAATAAAAGCAATTATTATTATTATTATTATTATTATTATTATTATTATTATTATTATTATTATTATTATTATTACTAATAAGTCTTCATTTTGCTGCACCCGTTAGAAATAAATATAAAGTTATTATAATTAAAATAGGACATTTCATCCAGAGAACATTATTGTTTGATAGAAGGATAAATCATTTAATATGTTTAATTTAAATTGCATCCAAATAATTAAAATGCTATCATTTTGGTCAGAGACCACTCATTGGTGCAATGACAATTCCTTTAAACGTTTCTGATCTTTATTACATACTCCATAGTTTAGGGAACATTGACATCATTAAAGATTTAATGTATTACTTTATTTACTTGTTATAGGTTTCATTGAATATGGTAATAATAATTTTAACCCTTGTTTTCACGTATTCAGTAAATGGCTTGGTTGGCCCATAAGTTCTATAACCCTTCAAATAACTTAAATTATATTTATAATATTACATTACATATATTATATTATATTAAATTAATATATTATATTATATTATATTATATTACATTATATTATATTATTATATTATATTATATTATATTATATCAAAGTTACTGTAATAACATTATAGCATTATCTCCAATTAGAGAAACTACACTTTCCAATTTGAAATAATAATTAATTATACAAATCGGTTTTTAACTGATATTGCTTTATTCAAACACAGAAACATTCTTATTAGGCTATCTTTCATAGCTTTCGATTGTTGCTGTCCAAGGTCTATATAGACGAAGTCATTTGTTTTTTATTTCTTTATAGGTTTTAGATGGCAGTTATTTTAATTTTAAAACTCATTTATTCATTAAATATCATTTCTATAAAAATTTTGCAAGGAATAAAACTTATCGCAAATTATTTTTAAAGAAACGTTTGTTATGTAACATTTTTCACAAAAATCAATAATAAGCGAGATATTTAGATTTATTTAATTCAATATTATAACTGTTCTTTTTATAATGTTTTTTATGTATGTTAAAATTTATTTAAGAATAATTTATATTCCAATTTTCATCGAAATCTTCTGTTCAGCCATTATCGCGTGAAAAGGTAACAAACATCATGGCAGACAGACAGACAGACAGACATACAAACAAAAATTTCAAAAAAGCGATTTTCAGTTTCAGGGTTAATTATATATGTTAGGACCAATTATTTGTGGAAAATCGAAAATTACCAGAAAAATTTCGGCTACAGATTTATTCTTAACTAGCAGTACCCGTGCGCTCCGCTGCACCCATTAGAAATAAATATAAAGTAATTACATAATGAAAATAGGACATTTGATCCAGGCTAGATTTGTGTTTGATAGAAGGATAAATCGTTTAATATGTTACTTAATTTAAATTATATTTAAATAATTAAAATGGAATCATTTTGGTCCAGAGAGCACTCATTTGGTGCAATGACAATTCCTTTAACATGTTTCTTAATTTTTATTACATGCATCCATAGTTTAATGAACATTGACACCATTTAGATTTAATGTGTATACTTTATTTTACTTGTTATATGTTTCCATTGAATTATGGTAATAACTTAATTTTAACTCTTGTTTTCTACGTATTCAGTAAATGGCGCTTGGCCCACTATGGTTCAACCCTTCAAATAACTTAAATAGTGATACAGCATATATGTAATTATATTTCTTTCTTTCGAAAATGTAAGAATTCACGATCTCCTATGTACCATTGCCATGGAATGAATAAATGTGTTTTTTCTTTCTACTCAAAAATTTTATATTTTGCACATCAGAGTTATTGCAGGAACAACAACGCTATATCTGAGGCGGCGGTGAAAATGTATTATATTATTATTTTAAAAGTCTTGTATATCCTTTAATCGATATTACTTCATACAAACACAGAAACATTCTCTGTAGGCTATGTTTAATATCTTTCGTTTGTTGTTGTCCAAGGCCCCTTATAGACGAAGTCATTTGTTTTTTATTTCATTACAGCGCCTTAGATGGCGTTTTCATATACATTTTAAAACTCATTTATCTCATGAAATATCAGTCGTATCAAAATTTTGTATAGAATAAAACTTATCGTAAATAATTGTTAACAAAACTTTTGTTATGTAACATTTTTCAGGAAAATTAATGATAAGAAAGATATTTCGATTTACTTAATTCAAGCCCCCTTATAACACCCCTTTTAAATAAATTATTTTGAATACCATATAGCCTAAAATCTAAGTTACAATGAACTTAATTTTATATTCAGTTCAGCCATTATCATATGAAAAGGTAACAAACATCCAGACAGACAAACAGACAGACAGACAGACAGAAAGACAAACAGACAGACATCCAGACAGACAGATAGACAGGCAGACATACAAAGAAAAATTTCAAAAAAGCTATTTTCGGTTTCAGGGTGGTTAATTACTGTTATATGTTAGGACCATTTTTGGAAAATCGAAAATTACCAGAAAAATTTCGGCTACAGATTTGTTATTAGTATAGATTTATTATTATTATTATTATTATTATTATTATTATTATTATTATTATTATTATTATTATATTCCATTGTTTTCTGTACTTTAGTTATTTATATTTTCTATGTTTTTTTATACGACCTTAGCTACCGCGTTATTTAGCAGGAGGCCTTTGCCCTTCAAGGGACACATTAGGCTATTATTATTATTATTATTATTATTATTATTATTATTATTTTTTATACTGGCTGAGTGGAACAGAAGACTTTATGGTCTTAATTCTGCCAGTATAAATAAATGAATTTAATGAATGAACAAATAATTTAAATTGTAGGAAACGACATCGTTGTATCAATCTTTATCACTAGAATGGATTTTCAACATCCTCCGAAGTTTAGTTTTGAATCATGAATAGAACTACAACTGAAGCACAAATAAGATGCAAGTGTTCCCTGATAGTACCTATGCCACGCGCCAAATATGACGTCACTTATTTAAGATAATAGTGTTGGGAATTAATGAAAAGATATAGTCTTTTTTCTAAAGTTTTAAAAGGTACACCTTATTTTTTGTTTACAAGACCAATATTTTTGTTAAATTATTAAAACCAATGAAAATTTTTTTCTATTATATATTTTTTGTGGTATTTGAGTTTTTCTTCTAATCGTAAGCAACAATATAGTCTATGAACAACTAACCTTATCTCCGTAAGCCCTGGGACAGAGTACGGTTCTTACGCGTGAAAAAAACAACTATGTACGTCGTGGCGCATTTCTGTTCGAGATAGCCCTAGAAACACTGAAACAGCCTTGTCCGATGTCGGACGGTAGGAGACAAAATTTCTCTCTCCGAGACAGAATGTCCGATGCAGTATGTCGCCGGAATTGGCGAGATTTTCGAATGATTCCTGTCACAGTTCCAAATAATATATACCGGTATATATTCTTCTTTGCAGGCATGATTTTGTGTTCTGAATCGTACTCTATTGTAAACGCAGATAGGTTAAATGAAACAATTGAGCAATTATATGAATATCTATACCAATAATAAATCTGTAGCCGAAATTTTTCTGGTAATTTTCGATTTTCCAAAAATAATTGGTCCTAACATATATAATTAACCACCCTGAAACCGAAAATCGCTTTTTTGAAATTTTGTTTGTATGTCAGTCTGTATGTTTGTTACCTTTTCACGCAATAATGGCTGAACCGATTTTTATGAAAATTGGAATATAAATTAAGTTCATTGTAACTTAGATTTTAGGCTATATGGCATTCAAAATACTTTATTTAAAAGGGGGGTTATAAGGGGTCCTGAATTAAATAAATCGAAATATCCCGCTTATTATTGATTTTTGTGAAAAATGTTACATAACAAAAGTTTCTTTAAAACTTAGGCCGATAAGTTTTGTTCTTTACAAAAGTTTGATAGCACTGATATTTAATGAGATAAATGAGTTTTAAAATTAAAATAACGCCATCTAAGACGGTGCAATGAATTAAGAACAAATGACGTCGTCTATAAGGGGCCTTGGACAACAACAATCGAAACAGGGGCCTTGGACATCAACAATCGAAAGCTATTAAACATAGCCTACAGACAATATTTCTGTGTTTATATGAAGTAATATCAGAAGCTAAATTAACCGATTTGTATAATTAATTATTATTTCACCATTGGAAAGTGTAGTTTCTCTAGATGGACATAATGTTATAATGTTATTACAGTAACGTCTGAGTAAATCGAGGACAGGTAAGATTAAAATAGCTTCTTATGCACAGAAAATTTGATAGGCTATTTTGTACATTCGTTTTCTGTATTTCTTAAAGTAATATTTATGTACACTCATTTTAATCTCAGAGAATTATCGAACAACGAGAGTGTATTGATTTAGTATGCAGTAATAGTACGTTAGCTTGGCAATCCATTATTTTATAATTCAAATTTTAACTATGCTCAATTTAATCGTGTTAAAATACATAAAATATATATGCAATAAATGCAATGCAAAAAAATATGGTAATGAGCGAAGCAGATTATCTTGCGCTGTTGTAAGAGTTGTTCAATGGATCAAACGTCCTATTTTAATTATGTAATTACTTTATATTTATTTCTAACAGGTGCAGCGGAGCGCACGGGTACGGCTAGTTTCAAATATGTTTCTTGCTCTAGCATCATTAAATACCGGAATTCTATGCATTTTCCTGATCTAAAAATAATTACGTCACTTTAAAGTTGAACCAACACATTCTACCATATGCAGACTTCCGTTATGAGTAAATAAATGACATTTTCAGTTATCCAGTAGCGTCATCGTAATTGCTTCAGTTATAAATCTATGACGTTACAACTGTGATCATAAGGGTTGGAAGGGGATAATGCGTACCGGATATTGAACGCACGCCAATATTAAAAATTCGCTAACAAATTCAGTAACCATAATTGCTTTGCATGAAGGATTTTAGTAGAACGAACGCTTAATAAGTTCAAATACAATCACAATACGTTTCCAGTTGTTTTTACATGAAGGTTCAATGTATTCACATTATTTGTGGCGTGGTTATAAACAGCGTGATATATGAATACCCCATTACCTATGATTACTTTGACTAACATTGCGCAAGGATTAATACAGCCTGTATCAGATAACCACTTAAATTCGCTATAAAATTGTTGAACCTCACTTTAAATTTGAATCCTCGAAGTGAACGCTATGAGTAATACCGGATTTCGCACTAAACTAATTTTGGAAGTACAAACTGACGAGAATCCGGCACAATTAACGAGTAGAAAACAGCGAGCATTCAATTGAGACGACAACCTACATTCCTTAATTATCGTTAAGTACCAATTTCGGCTCCTTGCTATCTTCAATTGTCTTTTAGAACGTGCAGTCATATGCACAAAGTTTTGGCTATATTGGTTATTTCGTAATCTGTTACGAGGTAAAGAAACATACAAAAATTTACGGAAGTTATATTGCTAAGAAAATTGTTATTTTTTTTAGACGATACAATATTCAAATCAATATTTGTAAAATAAGAATTGAATTCTGTTGAATGAAACAATGAATGAAAATTAATAAATTAATTAATAAATAAATTAACGAATAATAGATAATAAATAAATAAATAACTGAATAAATAAATAAATAACTGAATAAATAAATAAATAACTGAATAAATAGATAAATAAATAACATGAATAAATAGATAAATAAATAAATAACTGAATAAATAGATGGATGGATGGATGGATGGATGGATGGATGGATGGATGGATGGATGGATTGATGGCTTGATGGATAGATGGATAGATGGATAGATGGGTAGGTAGATAGATAGATAGATAGATAGAAGATAGATAGATAGATAGATAGATAGATAGATAGATAGATAGATAGATAGATAGATAGATAGATAGATAGATAGATAGATAGGATAGGATGGATGGATGGATGGATGGATGGATGGATGGATGGATGGATGGATGGATGGATGGATGGATGGATGGATGGATGGATGGATGGATGGATGGATGGATGGATGGATGGATGGATGGATGGATGGATGGATGGATGAATAAATAACTGATTAAATAGATAGATAGATAAATACATAAATAAATAAATAAATACATAAATAAGTGGATGAATAAATAAATAGTTAACAGTAGGGGCCTCTTATTATTCAGTGCAGTGCAATATAATTTTTGCACTTTCGTGATTTTTACTGTATTTACAGCTATTGTTGTTACGTCTTGAAAGTTAGAATTCCCACACAGAAACTTGTTGCTAGGGAAACCATTCTTCATAACATAGAATTATTCTGAAATAGACCCATTACATTGCACTTATTGTTACTTAGTTACCATCACAGTGCAGTTTTGCGAAGGCTTTCTAATAATATTGCTCTAAATTTTCAATGCAAAATATATTGTATTTGCAATTTAAAAAAATATGATCATGCAAAAAAGTTTTGTGCGAGATCGTGCGTATTTGCTTCGTTTCAGCACAAAAACCAATCCGCGGTAAGTGTGAAATACCACATTCAGTATTCCCAACCTAACACACATAACAATTTCCCTCTTCTTACCGCTTAAGTGACATATTGATTTTACTGCTTTAGGCTGCTAACATATTATTTTTAGAGACGTTCAATATAGTAATAATTATAAATTGGAAACTTACCACTACAATTTCACCTAAATTGCACTGTTAATTATTATTTTTAAATATTTGCAAAAATTAAGTAAACTCTACAACTCCACTAAAGTTACTGGATTCGTGATGCAAGTAACATTAAAGAAGCAAATGAAAAAATCAACAAGATTCCAGATGCCGATGTTATTACTGCAATATGTTATATAAATAATATTGTTAAAATATTAAAATGAAAAATAAATCATTACATAACCTTACCGTTTGTTTTAAGTTCGCATTTATGGACTGGGGGGGGGGGGGGAAAAGACAGGCGTATATCACGGCTTGCTGGAATATAGTAAATACAGAAAACATTTTATAGCAACAATGTTGAAGATAGATATTTTAGTTTTACAAATTTGCCGTCATTGAACAGAAGCCAAATGGAGATTTCATTGCAACTAATTAGAAATTCCTCTTTTAAGTATGTAATAAACGAAAATAATGTACGATATGGTTGTGAAGCTTGGAGTCTCACTTTGAGAGAGGAACAGAGATTAAGGGTGTTTGAGAATAAGGTTCTTAGGAAAATATTTTGGCTAAGAGGGATGAAGTTACAGGAGAATGGAGAAAGTTACACAACGCAGAGCTGCACGCATTGTATTCTTCACCTGACATAATTAGGAACATTAAATCCAGACGCTTGAGATGGGCAGGGGATGCACGTATGGGCGAATCCAGAAATGCATATAGAGTGTTGGTTGGGAGGCGGAGGGAAAAAGACCTTTGGGGAGGCCGAGACGTAGATGAGAAGGTAATATTAAAATGGATATGAGGGAGGTGGGATATGATGGTAGAGACTGGATTAATCTTGCTCAGGATAGGGATCAATGGCGGTCTAATGTGAGGGCGGCAATGAACCTCCGGGTTCCTTAAATGCCAATAAGTAAGTAATGTACGATACACGAGCGGTATGTTTTCTTTCAATTCTCGGAAATTAAAAAAAAGCTCAACTACGTTTCGCTTTTTAAAACTTTTCCTCGAACATGAAAACTTCAACAAACCGCTCTTTTAACGCATATTACTATTACAATACACGTTTGTGAAGTGTATTACAAACTCTCGGAAATTGAAAAAATCGCTGTGCTCATTTTTCAATCTTTTCCTCGATTTTGTAACAAGCATTTTCCAATCTTTTATGCTTTGGTGATACCCAGTAACATTAGATAATTTTGAAAAGACGGCCATATTAGCTATTTAGGAACTAATCTTGCGCGAGCATCACGAAAAGAATTTCTGTTATTGCACATTGTTATAATTTTAAAAATTTCCCATAGATAAGTTATATATTCTAAAAATGTTTGTATATTCCAGATAATATGTACTGTAGATTTAATGTTTTTATTACATTTTGTATACGTTAGAGTTTCAATTCATAAACCTTTTGACTTCAAATGACTTCATTATTTTGTAACTTAAGTAATAGACATCCTACCATTATACGGTACTATAAATTATTTATAAACAATGAAACACAATGCCCTGATAAACGAATCGTACACGAAACTGTGCTCTAGCGCAATATATACAAACGAAAAACTATGCTCTAAGCAATATAACAACAGAATGCTAACCGCAATTAATAAAAATTAGCTCTTGTTGCAGGAATTGTATGCAAAGAATCTCAGCGCTTCTCTGCATACAAGTCAGAATATTGCCTGAAGTTGCTCGGTAAATCGAGTTAGGTTTTGCATAAAGTAATTAAGAAGTTAACTTAACACGTGAGATCAAAGAACATTAAACAATTGTATTATCCTCTTTTACGTTACGCGCGAACGAGCATAACGGAGTTTCCACTATGAATCTGAATTAATCTGCAATAAATATCAGATCATTTCCATTCTTCTAGGGTTTTGTTTTTCTTGTAATTTTTATTGGAAATTCCAAGATGAATGTCAGTTTCAAGTGTTCTGTTTGATTATTTAGCCTTCGAGATAAATTTCACCCTAAGTTTATTATTATTATTATTATTATTATTATTATTATTATTATTATTATTATTATTATTATTACTATTTTTGTTACCATTATTATTATTATTATCATCACCACCATCATCATCATCATCATCATCTTCATTCACTAAATAAGTTTTGAGGACAATTCAAGTTCACATAATATTACTACTTTTCTGTCTCGCTTTCCCAAAACATGTAGTTTTGTACTTGATTGATTATATTATAATTTGCATAAGATGTACATGCATTATCATTTTATATCTACTACTTCTTGTAAAATATCATGTCGTTCCTTTGTGTTTTCTCTATCTTCCTCACACGTTTTTCCCATACATTTTGTTTCACCTGTTCGCCAGTTTTATTTTAATAATTATCTTGTCTTCTTCACTTACAATAAGAACACAAATACATTATCTGAGTCTTTTCCTCTTCCTTTACAAATATTGATTATTATAAAAGTTATGCATTTTAACCTTTAGGCCTACATAGTTCTATAGGTATACGAGGATGTCATAACAGAAGGTCGTATAAATAAATGCAGGATTATTGAGGATAGAAACTATTTATGTTTGAAAATAAGCGTTTGAGAATTACAATGGGCATCAGGGAGGATCAAAGAATATACGAACGAAGACAAGGATAGGAAAAAATGTTCTACATTTAAATGGCTCTAATTTAAAGATGCAGTTTTAATGATACGCCCTTCTGGAATGATGCCCTCGATACTAAATTATTTCTTAATTTTCAGTTCCGGTACTCAACCTACCTTGTATAAGTGGATTTGAATTATCAGCGTCAGACGTAATAATTTCCTTTTATACACATTGCATTTGCAAACTTCCATCTATCGGCTGATGCAACAATGAAAGCGATGATGCTGTCTTTATATTTAAATTTTCGGAACATTTTAGGAAGTGTCAGAGTTTACATAAAACAAACGTTATAATTCTTATCACTTTTAAGTCGAATATAGTCATTTCACGTTAAAACAAATCTGGGAATGGAATGGAATTTAACTGAGGGGGGCACGGATGGCCCAACACTGCGAACTACTGAGATCTATTGCGCTAACCCTTGATATGGAATGAGTTACATGCCACAGATCACCTACGCAAACCGCCGTAACGTCCACACCTGTGGAGTAGCGGTTAACGCATCTGGCCGCGAAAACAGGTGGCCCGGATTCGATTCCCGGTCGGGGCAAGTTACCTGGTTGAGGTTTTTTCCGGGGTTTTCTCTCAACCCAATATGAGCAAATGCTGGGTAACTTTCGGTGCTGGACCCCGGACTCATTTCATGGGCATTATCTCCTTCATCTCATTCAGAAGCTAAATAACCTAAGCGTCGTAAAATAACCTACTAAAATAAAATAAAGCACCGCCCTAACCACATGACTCCCTTAACGACCGGTCTCTACAGCCGAAAAAATCCATATACCATTCCTGCTTCGGCAAATTCCTCCAAGGCCCCCCTGTCGGTCCGAAACTCCTCCTTCGAGTAGATCCGCCTCGGGTGCCATTGCAGAAGCCATCCCACATCGCTGAACTACATTCCTCGGAGGCCGGTCGAGAGAGTCAGCAGCTTCGGGAGGCCGCCGGTAGAGTGATCTGAAAAACCAGAAACGGGATGATGAGGAAAGGATGGTGGGGGAGGAAAGGAAGTGGCGAAGATGAGTGGAGTTCCAATCGCCTGATAAAATTACCTGATATTCATCCATAGGACTGAGAGAAAAACCCAGAAAAATCCTCACCCAAGCAACTCGTCCTGACTGGGAATCGAATCCCTGAAGTCGCTAACCCTTCAGCCGCAACTGTGGATAGTTTGGGATTAATTATGAGGATTTTTTTGCCACAGACGAATAGGCTATTTAGAAACTCTCAAGAAATTTTTAATTGTACGATAATGATAATAATAATAATAATAATAATAATAATAATAATAATAATAATAATAATAATAATAATCGAACCCCGGACCGCTGGGTTCGGAGTTAGACTCGCTAACCTTTCAGCCACAACTGTGGATAGTTTGGGATTAATTATGAGGATTTTTTTGCCATAGACGAATAGGCTATTTAGAAACTCTCAATAAATTTTTAATTGTACAATAATAATAATAATAATAATAATAATAATAATAATAATAATAATAATAATAATAATAATAATAATAATAATCCGTGGCGCTACAGTCCGTGAAGGGTCTAGACCGACCAGCCGGCTGCTGGCCTCACGCCCACATGTCGAAGCAGAGGTGGACGATCATCCAATCAGAATGGAGGTATCGTGTGGTTAGCACGATGATCCCCTCAGCCATTATAGCTGGCATTTGCAACGGATTTCGCTACCTATCGTAGCTCCCCAAGTGCATCACGATGCTGGGTGGGCATCGGTCCCATACACTGGCCGAAATTTCATGAGAAAATGTCTTCCCCCATGAGGACTCGAATCAGCGCGCATTCCGTAACGCGAGTCCTAGGCGGGATGCCTTAGACCGCGACGCCACGGCGCGGGACTAATTGTATGATAGGGATGCGTAAAATTGACCGCTGTATATTGTCGGACCATCGGTTCTGTGCCCCTTCAGCGCTGTCGTTCTTGGAAAAGTTAACGCCTGTACTCACTCCATTCCACCCGCATTCCTCCCACCACGTCAAACAGCAGGCCACGAACCTTGCCGAATAGGGATGTTCCCAAACTTCCGTCAAACGGTGTCATAAATAACTGGTCCTCCATGCTACAATATCATTTCTTTCAATCAAAATACATCTTGTATTTCTACATTTTTTAAACCTAAATCCATGTCTCGAATCACTTTCCGTAGTTTTTCTCTCCAACCTTGGAAATTATTACTTCTCTTGCAAACATCAGTAATTTCTTCAATGTTGAAACTTCTTTCTGAACGGTATAAAATTCTTGTATCTTTCTTCTAAAATACATCGGTTCATATCATCTACAATAATTAAAAGTTCCCTTGGTCTGTTCTTCTCTGGTGATTCTAGCTTTTCATCTCCTGCACAGACTCCCTCTCTCCTGATTTTCTTTATTAGGAGTTCTGACCTGTCTCTGTAAATTACATAAAATGTTGTATTATCAGTATTAGTTAAGTAAGTAATTTTAATATATAATCAATTGAAATAAAATAAGCCTCACCTGTGATGTCAGTTGCTCTTTTCGTTGCCTTATTTTTTAGGGAACAGATATTGACCTGTTTGTTTCTCTTCATCGCAAAATGCTATTACGTACTTGCTTAATAATATTTTTTTGCCACTCCGTGCTACAGTATTCATGTTGAGTTGACAACACTGGACTGCAAGTGCAAATATTGTAAACTGTCCCGCAAGAAGGCTGAAAATTGTGAGTCGTGGGGAACAGAAAGGGAGAGAGATATAAAAGAGAGAGATAGGAATGCAGGGAGGGAAATGAATTACCGAGGCTGAGAAGGAATTAGGGTTCAGTTTGCATATCTTACGGGGGCACAAATCCGATGGTCGGACTATACTTGCACGGGATTTCTGTGTCGTATTTATATTTGCAGTGCATTTTCAGTTTTAAAGCGTGGTGCAGCGTAATGTTTGAAATCATCGGCTTTAAACCTCAGTCTGGATTGTAACTAATCGTCCACGTCATTGCATTGTAAGCGAGGCAGCGAACCTAATGGCCATCTGAGTCAGAGTATCATAATCTTTCTTCGGTATTGAAATTAAAAATTCTATAACTGTGACTTAATCCCACAAATTCGCATTTTAATCCCTCCCGATTCAATTACGTGCCCGTGTTAATTTTGGTCACGTTGAAATGTCGCCCGCACGTGTAGGCGCCGGCCGGCAACCCGGCGTCCACCTCGTGCTGCTGTAATTAAACAGCGCTCCTTAGCCTGTCTGCCTGCCTAATCGCACACACTTCTAAGGCCCGAATTCACAGTCGTTTTGGAGACCGTTTTTGAGGTTGTGATCGCCACAGACTTTGTATGCACATTCAAGTTTTTTATACGAGCTTGAGATGATCCAAGACAAGACAACGGAATTCGCTATCCGCTAGCATTAGGGACTGACGAAATACTCGTAAAATTGAATTCAAACGCAAACTTACTAGGAACGTGGTCAGTAATTGAGACTCGTTCAGACATGGCTTCTTGTAAATAGTTATCTTATTCTAGCACAAAATACTTCAATATCCGGTAATTTCAATCCTTTATAATTATTTTAGGTTTAATTTGTACTTCAGTGAAAAAAAAATCTTTACTTATTTTCTTGACTTCTACAGTAAATTTTCTAGCCTTTTTGGATCAGGTAATCTTTTAGCAGGCCTACTTAGTTTTCTATTGTAATTGTAGTTGTAAATGTAATATTATTTTATGCTCGACCATGCCGAAATGAAGTAATTATACACCTGGTAGCAGTTCTTTAATGCATGTCATTAAAGTACACCTACTCATTAAAGTACAGGTGTTTTCAGCCAATGGAAACTCAGCTTACAAGTGTTCAGTCAATAACAAGTCAGCTTTGTACCGTTATAAAACCGCAAGTATCGATTGTTCTCGGATATGCAATCGAAAGAGAATTAGCGAAAAGTCACGGAGGCTGGAAATCCAATACTGTCGCAGAAGGTTATGTTCTGTTACTATAATAATTAGCGTTAATTGTAAATAATATTCAAATAAATTCAATTTGCCATCTCGTGTTTAATGTCGAATTCAATAATCAAGGTTATACCAAGTTTAACGGGATTACACAAGGTCAATGACATTATGGTTCCTCAAAAAAATCAATACTTTTGCGTCTGCGCACATCTCACAATTCACGACCTAGAACATGGTCACTTCCGATCTTGTCAGATACAAATAAAATGTATACATCTGAATAATGTCAAGTTAGAAATATGGTCGAGCATAAAAAGTCGTATGAAACTCACCTATAATGGTAATTAAGAAGCTCGTATGAAAATTATGAAACTCGCTCGCGCTCGTTTCATAATCATCCATACTCGCTTCTTAATTACTATCATTATAGGCTCGTTGCATAATGTACTATTATTTTATTTATTTATTTATTTATTTATTTATTTATTTATTTATTTATTTATTTATTTATTTTGCTAATAATTGTAACATAAAATATAATATATACAGAAAAACATTTGCTCGCCCCTCAAAGAGTAGAACTCGTGCTCAAGGGCGGATTCGTGAATTGAAATTAATGAGTATACAATACAATTTGTCTTATGTCTACTATGCAATTAGAATATATAAATTTAAATTTACAATTTTTCAATTTTAATAAAATCCATACATAACTTTTTAAATTTAGTACTAGAACTACTAAAATTGACAAGATTAGGGTATTTAAATATAAATTTGTTATATATTCTTGGGCCTAAATTACTACTATGATTAAATACTCTAACAATGTTGCATTTTGTTTCAAACAATCTTAAAGAATTCATACCTTTTGTTTCATAACTATGAGAATACAATTAAAAAATATTTCAATTTTTATGTATAAATTTTATTAATGCAATATAATAAATTTGTCTTATGTTAAGTACATTAAAGTCTAAAAACAATTCTTTAGATGGAAAATCAATAGATTTATGAAGACATATTTCAAATTATAATGTTAATTGTATTCTTAATATTGTAATTGTAAACCCATGATAGAGGGAAAGAGAAAGCCTGATGGTTTATCTCCACCAGATTAAATGAATAACATAAATAAATATATATATAATTAAGTAAATAAATATGTAAATAAATAATGAAATAAATAAGTAAATAAATAGTGTAAATAAATTAGTAATGAAAAATTACAACATCGCATACAGAACCAAATAATACTCTACAAAACCATCTCTATACAAACGATACAAACAAACAAATACAACCAAACAGGCGCATACAAATTCAAATGTAACACCTGCAACAACTTCTACATAGGACAGACAGGCAGATCATTAAATTTCTAACACGTTACAAAGAACACATCACAGCTATAAAAATTAAAAACATTTCCACATATGCAGAACATATCACAAATGCTAACGACACCTACAGAGATATCAACACAGACATGGAAATTCTACAAATCCAACCAAAAAGCCAGAAACTAAACACACTAGAACAATACGAAATATACAGATACACAAAAACACATCCAAATGAAATTCTCAACACACAACTCAATTTCAGAACACATACACTCTTTGACTCCACATTACACTACACAAAAACTCTCCCACAGGAAATAAAAAAAAAGGCGCCAAGACCAGCAACAACCAGTTCTGAAGAAGGTCTATAACAGACCGAAACATGTTAACCAGGTACGATAGAATTTAACACGAGAAACAGATAGGCCCCATAATACATATCCGAAGTGATAGTGTTAAAAGTTGTGTGATCAAGATGTATAATGAAATAAATAAATAAGTAAATAAATAATGAAATAAGAGTAAACAAACAAATAAGTGAAGAAAACGAACAAGCAAATAATTAAACAAACAAGAAAGCAAACACAAACAAAAACAGACAAACGAGTGAATATATGGTTAGGTAGACAGACAGACAGACAGATAGACAGATAGATATTATTCCAGAATATCATTGAGACTGGGCTGAAACTGGTCCTGGGAAAATCTAAGTCAGTTGTGAGAGAAATAATGGCAGCTATTTTAGATGACGATCGAGTTTTACATTTTGTTACAAATGAAGATGACACAACATGAACAAAGCTTGCCAAGAAGATGTTTTAGAGAGAATGAAAATCTACTAAAATCTTACAATGATGAGCAGTTTTACAAGTCCTATAAACTGACAAATGACATCGTTTTAAATGGCAATTTTATTCTATTACAGAATCAAGACAGGTCGTGGTTTTTCCTGTTCCAAAACTTCTGCAACTTTTCACTGCATCATGAGACCTTAAAGTGAGTGCAACTTAAACTTTATCTTAATTAAATTAGATATGAAACTTTATCCTAGTGTGTTTGTTTGGTTTTAATAGACATAGCGGAATTAGCTTGTTAAAAGTTGGGTATTTTTAATAACTACACGAAACATTGCACGACCGTAAGCAATGCAAATTTACGGGCAGTGATCACGTGATCTGCAATGACAACACAAAATAATGTGTAAAAACATTCGCCTTCAAAGTGAATATTATGTTATTCTCACTTGTCAGTACAATCTCATAATTGTCTCAAGAGCATGACAGAATAGAGTACGCGACTTTGTGAACGAAAATGGAGATGGTTCTTCGTCTAGGCCAGGGCTGGGCACATTACATGATTCTGAGAAATGAGCGCTGTTTACTTTAAAGAGCAATTCTCCCGAGCGGTGTGACGTTTGCATACTGTACGTCACTCGCTGTCATTGCAGTGGTTGACTCTGTAGTAGGATGGCGAACTTTAAAGAATGCACCCGCCTGAGAAGCTATATGTCAGACGAAAACCTAAATTATATTTTGAACATGGCTAATTCATTTGTTCCAAACATTAAACGACTTCTGAAAATGAAACGATCTCATAAGTCTCGGAAAACAACCACATAGTTATTTTGGTTATTGAGTTTGAAAAAGTTTTGTTTCAATAGCAAATATTTATTGATTTCAGATTGATAGAAGTACGATTTTGTTACAATAGTTTATTCATACAAAGAAAATGATGCAAGATAACGTTTATTATTAATTTTGTTATTGTGTTTTCTACTTGAAGCAAGTAAAGAGATAGGGTTGGAAGTAAATCCCGAAAAGACTAAGTATATGATTATGTCTCGTGATCAGAATATTGTACGAAATAGAACTACAAAAGTTGGAGATTTATACTTCGAAGAGGTTGAAAAATTCAAATATCTTGGAGCAACAGTAACAAATATAAATGACACTCGGGAGGAAATTAAAAGCAGAATAAATATGGGAAATGCCTGTTATTATTCGGTTGAGAAGCTCTTGTCATCTAGTCTGCTGTCAAAAAATCTGAAAGTTAGAATTTATAAAACAGTTATATTACCGGTTGTTCTGTATAACTATGAAACTTGGACTCTCACTTTGAGAGATTGAGGTTTTTGAGAATAAGATTCTTAGGAAAATATTTGTTGCTAAAAGGGATGAAGTTACAGGAGAATGGAGAAAGTTATACAACGCAGAGCTGCACGAATTGTATCCTTCAGCTGACATAATTAGGAACATTAAACCCAGACGTTTGAGATGGGCAGGGCATGTAGCACGTATGGGCGAATCCAGAAATGCATATAGAGTGTTACTTGGGAGGCCAGAGGGGAAAGACCTTTGGGGAGGCCGAGACGTAGATGGGAAGATAATATTAAAATGGATTTGAGGGAGGTGGGATATGATGATATAGACTGGATTAATCTTGCTCAGGATAGTGACCAATGGCGGGCTTATTTGAGGGCGACAATGAACCTCCGGGTTCCTTAAAAGCCAGTAAGTAAGTAAGCAAGTAAGTGTTTATTTCATTTATTTAACTAGCTAGCGAGTAAAAATTAAATTTATAAAACAAAAGTGTTTCTAGCCACTACCGTAAGAGCCACGCTCATGTACGGTGTGGTCTTAGCCAATAATATAACGTTAAATTTACAAGGACAGTAAATTTCTGATTTAAAATCCTTTATTACATATGTTTATATTATTAATACCATTATGTAATTGTTAAGGCATTGTGCATATAGCCTAATGATTTGTGTGTGTGTGCGTGTGCGTGTGCGTGTGCGTGCGCGTGCGCGTGCGCGTGTGCGTAGTTTATTTCATTAAATTAATAAGAGTGTTAAAAAGTCTGTACTGTACAATGGACTGATATAATATCCTTATAAACTATTATGTACTGACAGACTGAATGAATAGAACAACCATGGCTCTTGTTATATTAATGTAAGGAAGGTAGCTGCAATGTGAGTCCGCCACTGCTTGAGCATTCTGCCCAGGCTTTGAATTGAAGTGTCTTTCGGAGCGAGAGCAGCTCTGGCCGGCTACACGGAGCCGCTCTCATGCCCGGCGCTGGTCTAGGGAAAGTCTTGAGAATAACTTGATGTTAACTATGCGTACGGAGAAGAAAAACTACACTTTATTTTCGTCTTATTGAAAAGGTCCTATGGCCTTAATTGTGTCTTCCTCTGACGCATATCGGCAAATGAAATATAATGATAATAGATGTACAGTATTTTGTCACACAGATAGTTTATAAGTTCCAGAAAGGAGACATACCACGAAAAAAAAAAAAAACTTATTTTATTACCGCAATTATTTCTTCTCTTGTTAACCAGGTCGCACGTTCTTCGATCACTCGCACTGCCTCCTTTCTGGGATATCTTTTTTTCTAAGACTGCACATATCAGCCAGAACCTCAGAGGTGGGATGAAAACTATGTATAAATCTGGACATGTAAAGTGTAAATTCATATAAGCCATACACGTCTTTTTAGATGGTCTGCAGTACAAAGTGCCTGATGATAACATGTGAATATTTTGAAGGAAAAAAATAATAAAAAATAATAGGTTAGGTTAGGTAACGGTGGCTAGGGGCGGATTAGAGACGGCCCTTTGCACGTCGGCCATACTGAGGCCTATTATGCATTCCGAATTTTATGGGATGATTAAGGATGAGGTGCACCAGCCCACCGACCGCATGTAACCCGTCATCCGTTCATCCAATGGGGGACCCCTCCCCTCCCGCCCTAATTTCATACCGCCTAGGTGACCAAGCAGCACAGGATCCATTCCAACGGCCCTTCCAAGGTGTCGAAGCGCCCTTGGAAGTGCTCTTAAGGAATGAATCCTGGCAGAGATATTGCGGAAGGCTGGGAACCCAGGAACGGTTGCGGAGAGGACGCCCCCTCCCGTAAGCGGACGAAGACAGGAAGAAGATGAATGATATGAAATCTAAATTATTTTATACACGGGAGGGGAAGGTAAATGGACCGTGCCAATGCAAATTTCAACTTGGCATTTGCCTAAGGAACTGTAGAAAACCACAGTCAGGAATGGAACCAGGTCCTCCCGAATGCGAGTCCCATGCAAAACGCATGAGTCATCTCGCTCAGTAAAAAAAAAAATAGTAAAAATTATGTTTTTATAGTCCCGTCGCTCTAATTTCCGGCAGCCAATCGCGTTGCAGGTCGGCTACATTTAAACGTGTGCTTCTTGTAATTCGCTTATGAAGACGTTATTCATTTCTTAAGGCTCGATAAATACTTAATATAATCGCCCGCCATTTTGGCTCTTTCGTTGGCGTTCGCAGAAAGCACACGAAGCACGTTATTTGCCGCTCAATTATTTGCTGAATTACAGTGCGTTTGATTTATTATCATAGGAGCTACGACATGATAATGTTTAACGATGTGGCAAATAGATTCCTCGTATGGTAGCTCGGGAACGAAAGAACAAACATGGCGAACAATACTTCTTACCTAGACTTTATAGAGCGTTCACTTCCTAAGACGTAAGCAAAGAGGCGGAGTTACGCCGGAAATAACACCGTCGCGACTATAGTTACTTAAATACTAAGTCATGTCAGTTTCATGGTATTGACTTTTTCGTATATTTGTATACATTATTAGTTTAATTATCAGTCAACAATTTCTGAAATAAAAAGTAGCAATCAAACCCAAAAAGATTGTCCATTCGTGATATATACATAACTCAATCAATCAATCAATCAATGAACTAATACGTGAGTGAGTAAATGAGTAAATGGATAAATAAATATTGATGTTAGCTTTTTATTGCAATTAAAAGTTACGGATGGAAGGACGGACGGACGGACGGACGGGCGAGTGGTTTACTGTATAGTTTTATGGGCTGTTAGATAAGTATACAGGAGCACGGGTGAGTGGATGGATGTAAAGTTAATGGACGCAGGATTATATGAGTCAATAAGTTTGTGAATGTCTGTATGAGAAAATGTGTGTGTGGGAAGATGCAGGCAGGAATGGCATGCCTAGGTTCATTGTAAGCTTTATGGGGGAATGCATGGATGAATGGGTAGGTGTGTGCATTGCTAGATTGATTAATATGGAATAGAGTTTTCAGGAGAGGGCGCTATGAATCAGCACTGCGACATTTCACGATGATTTGCAGTAACCTTCAAGCTAGGCACATTCCTAAATCAACGCCGGCTGACTAGGCTAATGTTCGGTACGTACTCAGGTTTCGAACAAGCCACCCCACTCGTTCCTTGGTTCCTAGACCAGCCCCCTTCGTGCGTCGCTAGCCGGTGTTCGGGGAATGATATGGAATGATGACATCATCATACTAGCTTAGTGACATCATCATACTTACAGCGTATTCCGAATCTCACCGGACCGGTGGGCAACAATGACGTCACGCTGCAGCGAATAAGGAACAAAACTGCTGGAAGGATCGATGGCTGTCATGGCGACTGTATAAGTTGTTGTCTGTGCTACGGTAGCAAAATTTTGCGAAATTTCCGTACTGCCATCTCGTTCAAAGAAAAGAGAGCATAAACAATTTATTTCTTGAACCGGTAGTAATAACTGGTCCGTTGACATGTTCGCTCATAAGCCATTAACATATTGTTTTTACGTTGTGCTCATTACAAGCAATACAGCAGAACTAAAGCAGAACACACCGCCATGACACAACAGTGCACGATGTCATTCGTCTGCTAATTCCCGCCCTATACAAGAACCAATCAGATTCACTGATGGCGGCTGATGGAGACTGCCACCACCTCTGCAAGCTGATGGCACCGGTGCTACACCGGTGGAGCATCAGTGTCACCATCGGTGAAATTCGGAACACTGTGTTACCATCAGATTGCTCAGCGCTGAGATTCGGAACACGCTCTTAGGCAGGGCTGTTCATATTATGAAGTTTAAATGCAGAAAACAAAGAACAGACGTGGCAAAATTTTCCTTTGTTAACCGCACAATAATAGATTGTAACAGATGATCTGTGGCAGTCTTTCAGAATTGTCCTCACAAAGTCAATAGATTCAAAAATGATTTTTGAACCATCAAAAGAATCAATATTAAGGGGAAGATATAGCCTACCTTTTGCTAGTATAATCTATATATATAATTTGAACTGGTAATGGAAATTACGGGAAAACGGCTGAACGGATTTTAATAAACAAACCCTCATTTTCAAGCTTGGAACCCAAAGTTTTTCGGAAAAGTAGTAGTTTTCAGTGAAATGTCAATTTTCCTACGTAATTGTCCTATTTTACAAAATCCATCTGTTGTCAGTTTATTTTTATTGAATCACGGCCGACTTGATTGGATTTCAGAACAAAACACACACTACAATAAACAATAGGCTATTACACGAAGGCCATGACCTGCAGGATTGTCGACATATTTAGAGCTTTCAATTTGTTATTAAAACAGATTCTGCAGTGTATAATTTTTGAGTACAGCTGTGTATTGGATATTCAAATCTGTGAAACTTGAGGTGGTTTGATGACATTATTACCATTAGAAATTAAATATTATTATAGTTAATATCGTGATGGAACTATTTTTCATTAATTGTACATAATATTGATGCTATATTGATGTCATGAAAGTGAAACGTTTTGAGGTTATGTAAGTAAATGTAGAGAATATCTTAATTTAGATCTTCATTTCTATAATTTACTGAGTGGCTGCTATATATAACTACAAAACTTAAGTAAGATAATAATATTGTTATTAAAAATCAAATATTTTTATACTTATTAACCGAGTGGGGTTGGGTCTTTTTCATATACTTAATGGCGGTGTAGTGTAGATATTGATATGTGTCATTGTCTTCAGTATTGGCTCGAGAGAGCGCGAAAATTACAGTTCTAAGGAAAGATCAAAAGGTATTACTTACTGATAAAATAAGAGGCCTAGAAAATTTTATAGTCTCCAGATCATTTCAGCAAGATCTCTTAGTAGGATAAAATGATTTTACGCTCTACATTTCAAGTTCTCACGAAAATGCTATTGTTCGAAAGCTTAGCAAACCTGACATCTTTTAACTTTTGCCTACAATCCACAATGACCTGAAATTTGCTATCATCCTGACATTGATACTTGCGTTTTCGCGTTGAAACTAAAAAAACTGAAGCTGGATAGGTTCAAGAAAAAGTATTTGGCCTAAAAAAATCCATTCAGAGGGAGCATGTTTCATTATTATGGAAGCAAATAACTATCAAAAAGACAAGTATTCTTCATTGAAAATAAATCTGAAAATTTTTTATTTCAACGTCTAACGAACTTAGTTTGCAGCAGTATTTGCTGCACAAGCCACTAGTGTACTATATTTCAATATTTCTTTTCCTCATGGTTAATGGATTTTTCGAAATAAAAATTGGCATGCTGAATCTATCTGCACATCACTAAGCAATTTTAATGTTTTTTAATTAATATTTTTTTAATTGTTAAAGTTTGTGTAGTATTTCAGTCGTCCGGGCAACTTCTACATAATATGCCGTATTACTCATATAATTCTTGTTTCGGGAAATTTTTAATAAACATACTATCTACAACATAAAGTATTTTTTTATTTTTATTTTAGTAGGTTATTCTACGACGCTTTATCAACATCTCAGGTTATGAGATGAGATGAAGGTGATAATGCCGGTTAAATGAGTCCGGGGTCCAGCACCGAGAGTTACCCAACATTTGCTAATATTGGGTTGAGGGAAAACCCAAGAAGAAACCTCAACCAGGTAACTTGCCCCGACCGAATCGAACCCGGGCCATCTGGTTTCGCGGCTAGACGCTCTAACCGTTTTTCCAAAGGTGTTGAGAGTAGTAAAAATCTTAACATGTCAGTTCAAAAATTACTTTTCATTATTTTCAAATTTAATTTGCTATTTTTATAAAGAATTTGATCCGTATTATTTTAAAAATAAACTATATATTGTACATTAAAAATTTCAGAGTATGTTGCTCACATACGAAAATACACATGCATGCCAAAGTAATGTAAGTACTTCCATGTTATCATGTAAAAGCTACTAGGCTAAACAAAATAATTAAAACACTCTCATAATTAAAAAAAATACTTTCGGATTTTAAAAAAACAAAAGTTATTTAGATATGTGCTGATAATGTACAGTAGTGGCAAAAAAAAATCGGACCGACCCTTGTAGCTGATTTCAGAGCCTTGTTCACAGTGACAGCACGATAGACTGGTAACTAAGACTTTCGTGGTTCGAATCCTGCCTCCGAAGGAAACTTGTTTTGCTCCTTATTCAAATTTATTCCCAATACTTTTCGATTGCAGCGATATTTCACTGCTTAATTAACTCATTGTTCCCAGAACATGAATTTTACCAGCTTATTTTCTAATGGCTTTCGAAATGGGCTACGTCAGCAGTCGAAACTACAACAATTTCAATAGATCACTCGCTATCTTGTGAATGCGGGCGTGGCATGCGCAGTGGCTTATTTCGTGGACTTTGATTATTCCGTCTGTCCGGTTCTTTTTGACACTACTGTACATTAATCATGGGAGTTTTTATTTCTAAAAGACTTACAGATTCTGAGGAAAATAATTTAGAATGCAGTACAATTACACTAGCGAAGAGTATGTAGTCATTTATTTCTGAAACTTTCTGCTATAGCTTATTGATTTTGTACTTAACGTTTTGTGTTTGTTATTTAATCATTAATGGAAGACGACTAGCCCATTATCTCTTAAATACTGAACTAATTTATGTACTTCACTATTTACATCTCTGTTATAAAATGAGTACCAGGAATAATAGATAGCTACATTACATATCACAGGGAATATGCAATGATTACAAATATAACATGAATAATAGATAACGTACTTAGCAAATGTAACCAATGAGGCAACTACGATTGCAATCTATACGCTTTTATATAGCAGCGCAATCTCAGACATAGTAGTAATTGAAAGCATAATATCAGGAATTAGGAGCGAGACAAACTAAAATATTAAATGAAGAGGAGAATAGTCCTACTCTCTCCCAGATTATAAACAAAACAAAAATGTTACAAATTGAAAATAGATGCAATTATGCATAAAATAATAAATTGTGAAACAAAATGAATATGACGTTTCGATCGATTGAATATATGTATATGTTGTTGATTAGTCAACTGTCCGAAGACAGGTCTTAACTTCACCAATAAGGTACACTTATGAGGCAACTAAACCAGGAGTTAATATATCAAAATTATATCACAATGTCAGGCGAAGAGGAAGAAGCAACCAAGAAGGACCCATGAAGAGGGAAGGATTTTTTTTTATTTTTCTTGGCTATTTTACGACGCTGTTTCAACTACTAGGTTATTTAGCGTCGATGGAATTAGTGATAGCGATATAATATTCGGCGAGATGAGGCCGAGGATTCGCCATTGATTACCTTGCTTTTGCCTTATGATTGTGGAAAACCTCGGAAAAAACCAAACCAGGTATTCAGCCCAAGCGGGAAACGCACCCGCGCCCGAACGCAACTCCGAGGGAATAATCACCATCATCATCATCATGGTTTGTTTAAGGATTTGTAGTCCACTTCTGTAAGATTGTTTAAATTCCCAACGATTTGAAGGAGACTGAAACTAGCTGAGACTTGCAAGTTTACCTACAAGTTTGCCTGTATTTCTCCTCTGTCTCCTATGAGAGGAATCAACAACGACTGGCAAACGACTCAAAATCTATGACAGCGGTCATCAAAACACTACACGCCGAGCTAGCGTCTCTTACCCGCGGACAAGACACAGCCCTAGAATGCAATCGTCGCTGCTGGCGGATATGCTGTCTCTCTATTCCTTGTGCACGACGGAGCAGAGTTCTTTATCCTCTATGCACTCTACCCATTTCAGTGAGTGCTGACGACCACTGATCTATGAGGTCATGCTACATTTAATTCCAATTTTAAACATTATTAATAACGGAAATATTTAACTCTACAAATGTAAAGAAACATTACAGACTGTTTATCATATTCTATATGGCTGCATAACTTTGTACAGAGAAAGATCTAAATAATCATCACATTTATATAATCCTCCTCTTTTGAAAATGTTTGTTAGACCTTGCTGTTATAAACATTTTCTTAGTTTGTCAACATATTTATAAAATATTGTAAACATATTTGTACTCACATTATATTATATTTGTTTCATATTATATCGAATTTTACTTCTTTCCGTACTCCAATCAATACGGAAAACGGAACTTCACGTTATAGTTACTTTCCGATCTTCAGGCCTACCAACATAGGCCTACGAATATACCATGACAACCTTGTATGAGAAAACTCAATTATAAGCCTTTTGGACGGGTCTATGTTATTGAATATTATTCCTACATCCACAGCTATGACTTCAACATGTAATACCGATGGAGTGTTAAGATTTATATTAGCCCATTGTTCGCCTTATTATGCAATGATTATGCAAGTCCGACAGATGGTCCGGGCGGAATTCGTGAATACGATGCTGACAGATGGGCCATCCTGTTTAGCTCTAAGAGACCCAGGTCCCATTCTCCGACTAATACCCGATAAGCCCTAGACCCGGAACCCCAAGCCATTCTGTATCAACTTCGAAAACCCATACTACCCTAAGACGACTTTATCCCAGCTTATTTTTAAGTATTGAAGATGATAGATGAAATGAGGGAGATTGTTGGTGGAGAACTGGTTGAGAGCGAGCTCTGCGGTCACGGCGTTCTAGTTACGCTCGGCTGCATCAATAATTTGCGGAAGTCGAACCAGACGTCCACTTGATGCTTACTTTTTGGACACTGTAATGGAACGTTGCTTCAGCTATACAGTCCTTTGAAATTTTTGAAAGCAATATGTCTGATGTTTCATTTCAGCTGGGCAATATAACAAAGGACGCAATTACGCTAATGTTTGTAAAGCTCCAGCGTCGATATGAAGAATATCTGGAGTTTAGTAGTTCTAAACTAGAGCACGTGCTTTCAGTGTATGAGTTTCAGTACACTTCATTTTCGGCCAGGCTTTGTTGTATGGCTACGTGTTGAAAACTGAACGAAAGCAAATTACACATCTGTCTATTGATTGATAGGTTTATTTATTTATTGACAATTGATTTATTCATTTCTTTGTTGGTCGATTGATCATTTCTTCCATTATTTACAGCGAAGCTGTGCTACATTAATCACTGCATACTCTCAATTTTTCTGAAGTTGTTACGAGCTTTGGAAACAATTCGTTTGGAAAGCGCTTAAAGCAATGGCCGCAGAACTCGTCAGCTAGAGTAACACACGTAACAGTTTGAGGCATGACGTAATTCAGAGGCTAGATAACAATAGTGAACAGCAGGATTGATGACGACGATTTAATTATCATGATTGTCAATTCAGCAGAATTGTTTGCCTGCTTTCGAGTATTAGGTCTCCTGTTCTGTGCCAACAGTTGGAGTTGCTCAATAAGTTACAAAACATACGAGTAGAGTTCACTATATGATGGCATCGAATCTCCAATTCCAGCATCACAACCTTATTCCGAAACTCAGTATTGACAAAAACAAAGGCTAACTATTTTTGGAAAATAATGAACTCTTCACGATTTATTCACAAAAATTAAAATAATCTATATTCTACTAATAACAATCCTGAACAAGTTCATTCGTTCGTTCGTTCGTTCATTGTTTTCTAATATCGAACATACAGGGACATCATTTTATTTTACTTCAATTTTTATTGTACCTGCGTTTCTAAATGTACTTGACTCACACCCCTTTCACTAATGTCCTTGCTAACTTCAGCCACACAAACTTACAGTCGCTGTTGCTAGCAGTGAAGTAAACAGTACAGAGTACAGTGTGTTTCACAAATATGTTGCATTTTCTATAGAAGAAAAAGCTTATATTATTAAAGTTTATTTTCACACAAGTATGGTGTGTAGCATAACTGAATTTGTCTATGTGGACTGAGCACAAGTGAAGATTAGAGTTATCGAAAGTACGGTACCCTATAATACGGTACGGTACTTAACAGCATTATTTAAACAAAACTTTGTTTTACTGTTAGTAGGTATGCTGGAAACTGGCATTACAATATAACCGAATGTGAACAACAGTTTTCTTTCTCTCTTTTTTTCCGCGCTTTCCTGATTATATCATTACGGAATATTTTCGTAGAAATGTCATTAATCTGGTAGATAAATTTAAAGCAACAGAGTGTACAGAAAGGAAGAAAAGTGTAAGATGGCCAACAAAGGTGACAGAAGATGCTGTAGAAGATGCTAGAGAAAGGATGCAGCGATGTCCTAATAAGTCAGTGAAGAAGTTAGCTGTAGACATTAGGGTTTCTTATGGAAGTGCTCACAAAATTCTCAGGAATAAATTAGGTTAGTAATATGCTGAATAAAGTAGACATTACATAATATATATAACAGTCTGAAGACTTGAGTTTGTGAAAAAAATTGTTACTATTCTACTGTTTTTTGATAAAATACTGTAAAGTAATGACCAAACTGAAAATCGTAATACTATATTTCCTTGTAACATAAATAGATACACAACTTTTCTCTCCTCCTATAGGTTGTTTACATATTGCACTAGCAACTCCAAACTCCTGTAATGGAAGGGGGTAACAGTGTTCCCTGAGTATAGCCAGGTTAATATAATAATGATTTATAATAATAATGATTTATTTTAGCTGGCAGAGTTAAGGCCGTAAGGCCTTCTCTTCCACTCAACCAGCAGAAAGTGTATATACATATGCATGAACTTACAAAGAATTCAACAATTTGATTTAGATGAAAGTTACATGTATACAAGAGTTATTTACGAATTAAACAACAAAATACTATGAACTATTAATTAAACACTGAAATAAACTGTGTAGCAGAATTGAACTAAAATACATAGAATGTTAATATATTTCAAATTATATTAGATAATAGAAAGAGATTATTATGAGACAATTTTGAAAATGCAGCACAATCAGGATGATGTCTAAAGAAAAAAGCAACAGTGTAGTCAGTAATATTTTAAATCAGTATGATTGGAGTGAAATGCTAATAAGGTTATCTTTTAAGCTGTTCTTAAAGGTGTTTGTTGTCTTGCAGCCCCTAATACTTTGTGGCAAGGAATTCCAATGACGCGAGGTGGATATTGTAAAAGATGAGGAATAACAAGATGTTCTATGAAGAGGTATATTTAGCGTGCCACAGATAAGTGATCTGGTATTTACGTCGTGGTTAGAATATAGATAAGAGAAACGAGACGAAAGGTAATTTGGTGTTGAGGTGTGCAGAATTCGAAAGAGTAAAGACAAAGAGTGTAAAGTTCTGCGTTCTTTAAGTCGGAGCCACGAGAGACTTGCGAAGGACGGTGATATGTGATCATATCGTCGGATGTTGCACACGTATCTGACGCACATATTCTGAGCTCGCTGTAACTTGACTGACAGTTCAGAACTTAGATCACTTAACAAAACGTCACAATAATCGAAGTGCTAGTAAAAATAAAGTGATGTCCCTGTAGAAATGCTAATATAGTTGCTAATATTGTTAAGGGTATGTGTACGTGAACGACCACAAGTATTATCAGAAAATCCAGGCTCTAAATTTCTAAAATTTTATAAGAAAATGAGCTCACAATTGGACAAAAATTACAAGGTATCACAACAAGACTTATTAGAACTTAAATATCTGATAAATGTTTAAAAAGGCTACTAATAATATTTCTCAAACCAGTTTCATCAGAGTATGAAAAAAAAAAAAACAAAAAAATGCTGCAGGTACATAACATTGTTATGGTCTCACTGACATCTCTAATATTTTTCCTGGATGTAATAAACACTTATTTGTGAAAAGTAGACTACTCTGAGACATGTAGAGTCGTTTATTTTAATACAATTATTTTTTTATTTGTCCTATATATTAAAATTTACGTAATGTATTGTGACCTAATTTTCTATTTTTAAAGAAATGGGGCATTATTGTAGTCTACCTCTTGCGTAATGCATGTTAAATCAATGTACAAAATTTCAGAATTCTATATCTGATGGTTGTGAAGTTATGAAATAATATGTGTGAAAATTGTCAAATTTTGGAAAATTTAATTTAAAGTAAAAACTAAATTTTTAAAATATTATTAGTAACCTTTTTATACTTTTATCAGATATTTAAGTTCTAATAAGTCTTGTTGTGGTATCTTGTAATTTTTGTCCAATTGTGAGTTCATTTCCTTATAACATTTTAGAAATTTAGAGCCTGGATTATCTGATAATATTTGTGGTCGTTCATGTACCCTTAAGAAATGACTTTATTTCAATTTCCTTTCTATAAATATATCTAAATCAGCCTTAGTTTTTTCGTTAACAACTGCAATGAATATAGACTAATAATACACAGTGAAAACTGTTAGATCCCAAAAGTTGTTGATGTCCACATTAAAAGAAGCCACATAATGTCAAATATCTGGGTATAATTATTGATCAAAATTTAAAATGGCCTCATCAGATTACTTATCTTAGTAAGAGGCTTCGTAAAACAATTTGTAAATTCGTTAATCTTCGATGCTACTTACCCATTAGAGTTCTACGAAATGTTTATTTGGCCATTTTTCAGTCTATTATTCAATATGGCATTATTGTTTGGGGTTGAAGTACTAAAATTAATCTTAGTCAATTAAATTTACCACAAAAACGAATAATTAAAATTTGTTTGAAGAAACGTTTTGATTATCGATCCAAATTAATTTATTCTGAACTTAACGTATTTAATATTGAACAAATTTATAAATATGCTCTTTCAAAATTTTATCATAAAAATCGTAATAAATTTATATTACAAACACATAATCATGACACAAGACGAAATAAATGCGTAATCTTGTTATTTGCACTGGTATGTTTCAGTCACTTCTCTTACACATCTCCGTCCATCCTGTTGTTCTCGATAGTGTATTCGTTACCACACTTGCTATTAGCTAATAGGTTCGCAAGTTGAAAGCCCGCCTGCGGCAATGGATTTATATGCATGTTAAAAGTTCTTAACTTGATTTCTTTCGTTTCTTCTTCATATTGTAAATTTAGAGCTCATGAACCAATTTTATGTAGATGGAATTATTGGGGATCATCAGTGTGGTTTTAGGCGTAATAGATCAACTATTGACCAGATATTTTGTATTCGACAGATAATGGAGAAAAATGGAAGTATAAGGTCACAGTGCATCAGTTATTCATAGATTTTAAAAAGGCATATGACTCGGTTAAGAGAGAAGTTTTATATGATATTCTTATTGAATTTGGTATTCCCAAGAAACTAGTTCGATTAATTAAAATGTGTCTCAGCGAAACGTACAGCAGAGTTCGTATAGGTCAGTTTCTGTCAGATGCGTTTCCAATTCACTGTGGGCTAAAGCAAGGTGATGCACTATCACCTTTACTTTTTAACTTTGCCCTAGAGTATGCCATTAGGAAAGTCCAGAGGGTTTGGAATTGAACGGGTTACATCAGCTGCTTGTCTATGCGGATGACGTGAATATGTTAGGAGAAAATCCACAAACGATTAGGAAAACACGGGAATTTTATTGGAAGCAAGTAAAGAGATAGGTTTGGAAGTAAATTCCGAAAGGACAAAGTATATGAGTATGTCTCGTGACGGGAATATTGTACGAAATGGAAATAAAAAAATTGTAAATTTATCTTTTGAAGAGGTGGAGAAGTTCAAATATCTTGGAGCAACTGTAACAAATATAAATAATACTCGGGAGGAAATTAAACACAGAATAAATATGGGAAATATGAGGGCCAGTATTTAATATGAATACTCCCCTTCATACAGACCTCATCCGGATTGGACAACGTAGGACCAATCAGATGTCAGAAGGAGAACCTATGACCCATCATAGCAAGTACTCACCCCATCGAGACTAAATCATATATAAGAGCTGGCAGATTATTTCCTTATCCAACAACTGCTCTGAAGATGGCCACAACACAGCGGTCGAAACGTCAGCCAATAACAACAAGACAACGCGGTAGAAGCCCTGAAGCTTATCAATACACCAAATATGGGAAATGCCTGTTATTATTCGGTTAAGAAGCTTTTATCATCCAGTCTGCTGTCAAAAAATCTGAAAGTTACAATTTATAAAACAGTTATATTACCGATTGTTCTTTATGGTTGTGAAACTTGGACTCTCACTTTGAGAGAGGAATATAGGTTAAGAGTATTAGAGAATAAGGTTCTTAGGAAAATATTTGGGGCTAAGAGGGATGAAGTTACAGGAGAATGGAGAAAGTTACACAACACAGAACTGCACGCATTGTATTCTTCACCTGACATAATTAGGAACATTAAATCCAGACGTTTGAGATAGCCAGGGCATGTAGCACGTATGGGCAAATCCAGAAATGCATATAGAGTGTTAGTTGGGAGGTCGGAGGGAAAAAGACCTTTAGGGAGGCCGAGACGTAGATGAGAAGATAATATTAAAATGGATTTGAGGGAGGTGGGATATAATAATAATAATAATAATAATAATAATAATAATAATAATAATAATAATAATGACTTTATTTAACCCGACAGAGTTAAGGCCTTAAGGCCTTCTCTTACACTCAACCAGGATTAAAACTTGCTTACACAGTTGATCATAAAACTTGATCAGAATTACGTAATTACATACTGATTATATAATGAGATCAAAAGAGGTAGTTACACAAAATTTACCTCATAAAATAAAAATAAACATAGTGAAATACATATTAATTTGTTAGAATCAAATGCGAATCACATAAAAACAGAAGCCGATAATTCAATAAAAAAGAAAAATGAACACAGTAAAAATAAAAATAAACACATTAGTATACATATTAGTATTAGATTACAATTAAATAGGATTTACATAATTAAATCAGAAACCGACAATTGAATGAAATGTACACAAAAATAGATTAATAATAACAAACAACAACACAGTGGGATACATATTGGCGTTAAGTGATAAATAAACACGATTTAGATAATAAAAATAAGAAAAAAAAATAATAATAAATACAGTGGAACACATTTGCAACACGTTAGGTCTGGCAACTCATCATAAGATACTTTTCTAATTTACATTTAAAGGAAATTAAAGTTCGACAGCCCTTGACTTCAGGCGGCAGAGAATTCCAGTGACGAGAAGTAGCAACAGTGAAAGATGAAGAATAAAGAGATGATGTGTGCAGTGGTATTTCTAGCGTGTTATATTGTGACCGAGTATTTAAGTTATGATACCGAGAAAGACTGTGGAATCGGACAGATAAGTGAGAGGGAGTAGAGGTGTGCAAAATTCGGTATAAGAGAGAAAGGGAATGTAACTTTCTCCTCTCTCATTTAACCTGAGCCACAATAATTTATCGAAAGAAGGCGAAATGTGATCGTAGTAGCGGACATTACAAATGAAACGAACACACGCATTATGAACACGTTGCAGTTTCTGGGATAAATCCACCCCGAGATCACTGAATAAAGTGTCACAATAATCGAAATGAGGCATAATAAGAGTCTGTACAAGCATCTGCTTTAATTTAGCTGTATAGTGGTACAATCTTTTTAATGAGTGAAGAGTGGAAAATACTTTCTTGCATGTGTGTTTGATATCCGTGCCCCAGGTAAGGTTAGATTCAAAATGAACTCCCAGGTTTTTACAGTTGAACTGAATGGAATGATCGCTATAGTCAGAGTCACGGGAGGAAGGTTGAGCTTATTAATATCGGGGATTAATCTTTTATTCGAAAATGAGATAGCCTGTGATTTATCTGTATTTAAGTTAAGTCCGAATTGTTGAGACCAAGATGAAACGGATTCGAGATCTTTATTGAGTCTATTAATACAGTTACTTAGTCTATCAGGACTGGCGGAAATGTATAATTGAACGTCATCTGCATAAATATGATATCTGCACTATTTAAATGACTTGGCGATATCGTTAATATAGAGACAGAAAAACAATGGACCCAATACCGAACCCTGGGGAAATCCTGACTCCACTCTCTGCCAGGAGGAGAACCGATTATTAAAGACAACACGCTGCTGGCGGCCAGTGAGGTAGGAGCACATCCAGGTGATAACGCTGTCAGAAAAATTTAACACTCGAAGTTTAGTTAATAGTAGCTCCATGTCAACAGAGTCAAATGATGATAAAGAATGGATTAATCTTGCTCAGGATAGGAACCAATGGCGGGCTTATGTGAGGGCGGCAATGAACCTCCGGGTTCCTTAAAAGCCACTAAGTAAGTAAGAAAGAACCAAATTTATCAGTAAACTTTCCAATTATTCCTGGCTCTGACCAAAATGTTGATGTGGCACTATGGTCCCATATCTGTGGCATATGTGAGCGTTGGTTTTCCTTTATTTTCTATCCATATCATACCACTTAATATCGTTGCAGACATATCTGCTTACATTTATTGGTTTCTTTCCACAACTGACAACATTATTTAGCATACATCTTCCGTCATGGACGTGCGTGATGTCTTTGTTTTCATTACTCCTACTTGTTATTCCGGAAATAATAAGGCAGAACTTGGTTCATGAAATTGTAGTTAGTTACAGTAAGGGTGGCTTCAACATGGGCGTACTAGTCTCAATTATCGTTGTCGATTACACCTAGTGACCCGCTTCTTTCTCATTAAACTCTCACTAATGATCGGTTTCCTAGCAACGTACCCTTCGTTAAGGACTTTTATTAAAGTGTATAGCTTGTTGTATAAGAAATTCTGCCACAACATTAAAACAAGGCACAGCTTCTTTACTCACTATCACGAGATGTTATCACTTTATTTTTGGGCTTTGTTATTTAATTTTGTGTAAAACCTTAATTGAAATAATAGCTCATTCTTAGAATAGTAATTGGCAGCACATCTACCTTCTACTTTGGAGAATAACACGCACTCGATTTAGGCCTTTTGGACTTGTTCCCGTACATGACGTTATGAAAATTAAATTGATTGAAGGTATGTTCTAACTTTTTCTCCAAAATATTTCTTCTTTCACTATCTCTATGATGGATTATTAATTTTGGTATTCGATCGTATGCTCTTACTTATAAACTATATTCACTTTCTGTATTCGTTTTTATAGTTAATTAAAAATAGTTAGTTTTTAAGGACGCTTAATTTCTTCGGGATATATAAGAGTGTGAAAATTTTGCATGTCTCCTATGGATACCTGATTCCATTTGTGTCCAATTTTTCTTCAAATTAATAATAATAATAATAATAATAATAATAATAATAATAATAATAATAATAATAATGACTTCATACAATAACTTTTAGAAAACATGGAGGTTCATTGCCGCCCTTACATTTATTTATTTATTTATTTATTTTATTTATTTATTTATTTATTTATTTATTTATTTATTTATTTATTTATTTATTTATTTATTTATTTTACATACATATTTATTTATTTATTTGCTTGCTCATTTGTCCATTTATTGATTGACTGATTTATTTATTTGTATTTATTCATAATATGATACGTCATCTACTACTGCGTATTCAGTTCAAAGTGTGTCATGGCTCGCTGTATGCCGTCATGTGGCTAGCCGATGAGCCTAGAGAATTCAATTTTCCTACACTTCCGCAGAGGCGTATTACCTGAATGCGAGAGAAGTTGCCTAGCAAGTACGGCGTTCATTCTGAAGTACGCAGAGTCCGTGGATACCCATGGACTCTGGAAGTAAGTACCGATACGTGCGGTAACGCCGGTAGTGGCAGGAATGTGAACTGTTTGGAAACACGTACTGAGGTGAGTTTTTTCTTACTGTCGGGATATGGCGAGAGGGTTAAGACGATTACTTACGTATTTGTTGACATTTACTTTGACTGTCAACATGGACACGGAGCATTAGATTTGTGTTGTGGAATGTTGCGGTATGCAACGGATGATAACAAATACCCTGCGTACGACTTGCCCACGCAAAACACAGTTCGAAAGAGATTATGCTAGCACACAGACCGTACAGACCGCCATCTGTTGCTACGATGTTCAAGTTATACCGTACACGTTCTCAAGTTCAGATTGAACGCCTTGATTAATAGGCAACTTCTCTGACATAAAAGCTGAAACTCGCTTCAAATCGCTGACTCACAACATTGACATCATGACACACTTTGAAATGAACACCCAGTATTGGTGTTCATTTCAAATTGTGTCATGACGTTGTGAGTCAGCGATTTGAAGCGAGTTTCAGCTTTATGTCAGAGAAGTTGCCTATTAATCAAGGCGTTCAATCTGAACTTGAGAACGTGTACGGTATAACTTGAACTTCGTAGCAACAGATAGCGGTCTGTAAAGTCTGTGTGCTACTGTAACCTCTTTCGAACTGCGTTTGCGCGGGCAAGTCGTGCGCAGGGTATTTGTTATCATCGACTGTGTACGGCAACATTCCACAACACAAATCAAAATGCTCCGTGTCCATGTTGACCGTCCAAGCTAATGTCAGCAAATACGTAAGTAATCGTCTTAACCTCTCCCCATTCCGACAGTAAGAAAAAAACTCACTTCAGTACGTGTTTCCAAACAGTTCACATTCTTGCCACTACAGGTGTTACCGTACGTATCGGTAAGTAATCTTCAGAATGAACGCCGTACTTGCTAGGCAACTTCTCTCGCATTTAGATAATACGCCACTGCGAAAGTTTAGGAAGATTGAATTCTCTAGGCTCAACGACTAGCCACATGACGACATTCAGCGAGCCATGACACATTTTGAACTGAACACCCAGTATATTAACATTGTATCAGATTTACTTTTTATAACGAATTAACAATTCTTAAATACCCATTCCTGTATTATGATACTCCTTGACTTTCATGCTCTACCTAAACATGATGCTTGCCTATTGAGGCGTGACATATTAACAACCATCATAACGTATTGTCCATAAGAGATGTCTTTACTTCGAAACGAAATTTCGTCCCCGCATTACCTGGCAGGACATGTGTGGCTCTTGAAACCATCTCTTTACCTGTATGCGGAGGCTTTCATTCTTGTCACTTAAATATGGATCACGACCACGTTGCATTGTTTTGCTGCTTTCTTTGAACTCAAACGCATTCTACTAAATGGGCGGAGCAACATATCTGTTGGCGGACGGCGAGTGGTTACACGCCGGCATATGGACAGGTCCGTTCACCTTCCCTGTACAGATTGGTCCCATTGCACGCACCCTCTACCGCTTACCTTCCTCGGAACGGACGTTCCATACTACCGTCATATAAACCGCCAGAAAGTGAACTACCTGGGACCGGTCTGGATACTAAGTAGAGATGAACAAAACCAACTGCCGCTCTCGCTCACTGTGTCCATTGCACTTGTCTTTGGAGTATGGTCTCGAAACTCTCGTGCGCTTCGAATCTTGCTCAACATTCTCGAAATAGCATTTGGTCGGCTTGGAAAGATTTCGTAACTTTGAATAACATACAGTACATCATTGAAATAAGTAAATTAGAGATGGTTAATTGATACAAAAAGACAAAAAAAAACAGTATCTAAGGGCCCTTTTTCATACACATTCTTAGCGCGGGTTTCCGGTGGGTGATCAGCGAACAAACGTTTTTCGTATTCATAAACCAGTGTAAGCGATCCTATATATTATGAATCCTGTACAAGTAATCACTCGATAGCCGGGGTCAGTTTAGCACGCTCGTAGCGCGGGCTAGCGAAATGTCTATGCATAGCATCCATAGATATCATAGAAATATAAAATAGAAATAAAAATATTCTGGAATAAATTCTCTCATATCTGCAGTGCTTGGGAAAAGTGACATAAGTCAGTTTTCACAAACCTTTTTGATAATTTATTGACAACTTACACTGGTTTATGTCGATTTGATTTTTTTCTGTATGAATTATTGTAATGGGAGGAATACTTATGTATATTTTTCAAAGCGAACAGATGTTCCGTAAGTTGTCAATAAATTATCAAAAAGTTTTGTGGAAACTGACTTATGCCACTTTTCCAAAGCACTGCAGATATATTGATCAACTTACCAGAATAGCGGAAATAAATATGTCCTTCAAATAAAACATAAAGTTAAATAAAGCGTTAATATATATATTTTTTTTACTTGAGATCGTGCACTTTATCTGAAACATAGGCCTACGGAAAAGAATTCCTAGCCTTTTAATAAGGACCTAGTAATTAAATAAAGATTGGGGAACGTATTATTATACACTGAAAGGTAGAGTGATATTTAAAATAGACTAACTGATTGTTTATACATAATATATAACAGTTACCAAAACAGATAGAAGTTCAGCCTGGTATAAACAGCTGTGACGATTCAAGACTGCTTGACTTCCGAGAGTTGACTACTCCAGATGTCTTGAACGTATTAGAGATGTTTAATTGATACAAAAAGACAAAACGAAACAGTATCGTAGTTATCAAAATGTTCTTGTTCAATTATCAGGTATTACCTAGCCCATGGTTATATAAATAGAAAAAAAAATATTCTGAAATAAAGCATCTTATATATTGATCAACTTATGAGCATAGCGGAAGTAAATAATATGTTCTTCAAATAAAACATAACATTAAGTAAAGCGTTAATATATTTTTTTACTTGAGATTATAGGCCTACACTTTATCTGAAACACACGGAAAAAATTCCTAGTCTTTTAATAAGGACCTAGAAACTAAATAAAGATTGGGGAACGGATTATTATACACTGAAAGGTAGAGGTGATGTTACAAAAAGACTAACTGATTGTTTATACATATATAACAGTTACCAAAACAGTTAGAAGTTCAATCTGGTATAAACAACTGTGACGATTCAAGACTGCTTGATTTTCGAGAGTTGACTATTCCAGATGTTTTGAACGTTCGCTGATTCACTCACAAGCAGTCAACGACATCGACGTAGGCAATGCTGTCGTGCGGGTTTTCGGCTTTGCGGGCGCTGTTAGCCTTGCTTTCTCGATCGTTGTTTAATTCCATTACCAACTCTCTGTTCAGTGAACGATTAAGATGTAGAACACTTGTTGTATATTCTGTGACATTCAGTTTCATTCTCACACAATTACTCTATGGTTAAAGAATAAATACATGGAATTTTTTGTTCTGAAATTATAATATATTAAAATGGTAAATGTTTACGTGGATCACTATAATAAATCCTAGACAATTACATCATTGGTTTGCTACTTTCGTATGAGTTTTGTTTTGCAATTATTTAAAATACAATTAATGTAAATAGTTTTAAAAGCTCAGGCAAATTCCCGTATACCCTCGATTTACATTATTGTAATTACTCTATTGAAATAATTATGCAAATTGTATGGAGCCCAATTAAATTAGAACATTTTTGCGAGTTACATAATGAGTTAATTGAATCGCTTGTTTCAATATTTGTTATGAATTAAAAATGTAGGAACGTTGTGTGGCCTCTGTTTCTGTATTTCTGTAGTGCCAGAAATATGATATATTATTTGCTTCTTTCCTGCTAGTAATATTGCAGCAATATGTTTAACACTTGCACGAAAATATTAAGGACATAGCAGAGTCGTAAAGAATTGTCACTTTTAGATGGTTGAGAATTTCGCCTGATTTTAGCCAGCACAAACTTATAATTATGTTCCCATATAAGAAGTGTGAGTGAATAATAGGAAGGTAGTGTCATGGGAATTTATCTTTCGTCATTAATTGGTAAGATGTGGTGAATGTCCATTTATCTGATACAGAAAAAATGTCGAAAACAATAGCCAATGTTTTACGCCCTATTCCTGAATAAACCGTACTATATATTTCATTGACCGAAAAATATTCCGTCTCGGGCCAGACTGCAATATATGACATTCAGATAATAAAGGATTACAATTACCAGACTGTCCATAACATTGAAATTTGAGTACTGATCATTACCAGGAAGTTTTTATGAAACGAAGATAAAGGCTGTATGCAATGTTTCTGTAAAAGAATTATGTATAAAATTTATAGATAATATTTATAAATTTATTTGTCATAAATCCATAAACTAGTCCTACGTCTCATGAAATGTGTGCAAAGTTGTTGTAAAAATCTATTTAGCAACTATTCATAAATTCATAATAGTTTTTCCGTTAATCCATAATCATAAATTTCATCATTAAATATCCACGAACTGATCTTCATAATATTATTTTCATGAAATGTTCATAAATGCCTCATGAATTTGTATACCTACATTGTTAAATTTCGGGCATCATAAATTTTATAATCTATTCCTAAAGTTGTCATTTTTTATTTGACTGTACTTATAATACGCTTATTTCATGTGATGTAACTGTATTTTCATGACATAATTAAAGTACTACTATTCATTATGTTATTGCAACTATCGATTTCAGCATGTGCGATATTGATCAATATCGTGCGCGCAACATCCCGCAAGCCTAGAGAGCACCAATCCAAAATGGAAGGCGAGAGTTTTGAAAGTGACATTGATGGAATCACTGAAATAAACATTAACCCAAATTCAAATATTCCACTAGGAACCATTTGCCAGATAAATTTCACAGACAGCACAATTAAATATTTAAAATAAAATAAATTCTGTTCATCTTAATTTTAATATTCTAATAAATAGAGTTAATTTACTATGTTTTAATGTGTGTTGCTTTGAGGTTAAAATCTCCAAACCAAGCCCTGCAAAAAAATCACGCGTACACGCCTGTCATCTCTTGCACTTCACAGGAACACACTGAAAAGACACTCACACTCGTGCCATCTGTTGGAATAGTCGAGAGAGCGCTGAAAATACACGCATGCTCACCATATTATTACTAAAGTAACAAGGTAAGATATTTATAAAAACTCTAAACTTAGACATTTAATTATGTTCGAACAAAAACAATCGTATGCATCTTGCGTCATAATGGTAGTAATTAAGACGCTCGTATGAAAATTATGAAACTCACGTTTTAATTACTGCCATTATATGTTCGTTGCATAATGTAGTCTATTATTAACATGCAACATTTATGCTTGAGAATGAAATGAAGAAAACGTCACGGAAGTTTCAACATCTGACGTCACTTGACTAGCAGCAGTAACGAGTTCAGTCATACTATATTACGTTACTTACTTAGCAACGGCGATTTACGTCACAATATAACAGTTGGCCGAGTCTACTTCGGCAAGGAGAATATGGAAGTAAACAGATTAATTCATTTAATATAATTATTTCTTATGCATTAATAAAATGAACTACCCTCTAAAATGAAAAACCCATTTGTAATTGAATTACCGTGTTCCTTGTATTGCTTATGGTAGCATATTCAATATAGAAAGAGAGAAAAAATAATCAATAAAACAACACACAAATTGCATTACTCTTATTTTACTCTCAATCATATTTACAATATTTATAAATAAGAACCAACAATGTTAATATAACTATAATATTCCCTCTAGAGCATAAACGTTTGAGGTAATTACAGGAACGCTGTGAATCCCACGTCACTTTTTTTAATAAATTAGTTACTGTTTCTCTTATCAGTAGTCGACAATGCGGTAGCCATAGTTTTTATATTCTGTTCATAATGTCATCAACTTTCTTCTTTAATGAATTCATAGTCACAATGTTTCCTCACTAAATGTATACAGTAACGTCAACAAAATTTTAGCAGTACATCCTAATAATGCTTAATGCTTACATAATTTATTTTATAAATTAACCGTCATAATTTTCGTCATGAAATGTGTATAGTGTAGTCGTCATAATTTTTCGTCAACTGCCTATCAAGTCATTTTCATTCATACTATATTTTAAGAAAGCATCATTATAAATTTTATAATGAAATTTCAGAAAAGTGTGGTTGCAAAAACGGTGTTTTGAGCTGATGATACGCTAGTTTCACCTATACCATTAAGTACAGCCTGGATGTTTAGGCATTTATAACATTTAAAATAGGCAGACAAGAAAGAGCTTTCTATGTCGTTGGTATTTTCCTTTTGGCTTCTTGGGAGCAGCATATGTTACTACTTACATTTGAAGTTGTCCACTTAATTGAAGAAATTGTCTATGTATCCAATACATCAGTGGTCCACTCCTGTGGAGGAACGGTCAGCGCGTCTGGCCGCGAAACCAGGTGGTCCGGGTTCGAATCCCGGTCGGGGCAAGTTACCTAGTTAAGGCTTTTCCGGGGTTTTTCCTCAACCCAATACGAACAAATGCTGGATAACTTTCGGTGCTGGACCCCGGACTCATTTCACCGGCATTATCACTTTCATTTCATTCAGACGCTAAATAACCTAGATGTTGATACAGCGTCGTAAAATAACCCAATAAAAAAATACAGCAGTGGTCGTCAGCACTCGCTGAAATGGGTAGAGTGCATGGAGGGTAAGGAACTCTGCTCCGTCATGCACAAGGGATAGAGAGACAGCATACCCGCCAGCAGCGACGATTGCACGCTAGGGCCGTGGCTTGTCCGCGGGTAAGAGACGCTAGACCAAGCGTTCAGTGTTTTGACGACCGCTGCTAAACAGGAATGCGAACAGTAGCCGATACATTTCTAGCCACAAGCTTTAATACTTTTACCATAATTGGGGATTTTATTTATGAGAATATTATTTTGCCTTCTTCTTTGGATAATGATATCAGTTCTTTTTTTTTTTCATTTTAAACTGTCGATATTTTTTCAGTCATAAAAATATGATAAAAGTACAATTATAGTTATTTTTAAATAATTTAATAAAATAATTGAGGCGTTTAGTTGCAAAATCAGATACATAACTAAAAATTATTTTTCAGTATGAAGGAAAGACTTCTGTAAGGAATCAACGATTTTCAACCAATACTATTCTTTCATCATACAAATCCATGTGATGTATCTGGCTTTGGAGCAGTTGTAGAATCATATGATGATATGAAATATAACATTAACTCATTTTCGAAAAAAAAAAAGTAATGTATCTGATTTTGCAACTACACACCTCAATTTATTTATTTATTTATTTATTTATGTATTTATTTATGTATTTATTTATTTATTTATTTATCTATTTATTTATTCATCTATTTATTTATTCATCTATTTGTTTATGCATCTATTTATTTATTCATCTATTTATTTATTCATTTATTTATTTATTTATCTATTTATTTATCTATCTATTTATCTATTTATTTATCTATCTATTTATTTATTTATCTATTTATTCATTCATTCATTCATTCATTCATTCATTCATTCATTCATTCATTCATTCATTCATTCATTCATTCATTTATTTTGCTAAGAATTGTAACATAAAATATAATATAAGTTATACAGAAAAACTTTAGCTCGCCCCTGAAAGAGTAGAACTCGTCCTCAGGGACGGATTCCTGAATTGAAATTAAGAAGTACATAATGCAATTTGTCTTATGTGTACTACGCAATAAGAATACATAAATTTTAATTTACAATTTTTCAATTTTTATAAAATCTGTACATATGTCTTTTAATTTAATAGTAGAACTATTAGAATTGACAAGATTAAGATATTTAAATATAAATTTGTTATATATTCTGGGCCTAAATTACTACTATGATTAAATACTGTAGCAGTATTGCATTTTGGTTCAAACAATCTTAAAGAATTCATACCTTTTGTTTCATTTCGATTTTTATGTATGAATTTTATTAATACATTATAATAAATTTGTCTGATGTTAAGAACATTAAAATCTAAAAACAATTTTTGAGATGGAAAATCTGTACGTTTATGAAGACATATTTTAATTATTTCCTTCTGTAATAAATAAAGTACATTAAAATTGGATTTAAATGAGCTACCCCATCCTATAATTCCATACATAATTACCGATTGAAATAAAGTTAAGTATATTGTGCGTAATAAACGTATTGACAAGTAATTCCTCAATAAAATAAAATAATGTATTATTTTAAGTAATTTATTACAAAGGTAATTAATGTGTTCCATTTTAAACGATTGTCGAAAATTATGCATAAATACTTAACTTCAGAGGACTCCTTAATAATCGGACATTTATACTGTATAAGACAACAATCTGAATTATATAATTTCATACTTAATATAGATGTAGGAGGTTTGTTACATTTTTCAGATAATGAGAAGTGTTTGATCCCAAAACGAGTTCAGTCCATTTTTATGAAAGAACTGGGATAGTTTTTATGTTCACTGGTCTTCGGACTGTGCGAGTTTTGAAGTGACTTGCACAATAACACAAACTTTTAGACAGGATTGGCGTTATTTTTTAAGAAAAGAAGCTTAAAATATGAGCCGTTCAGAGCAAAAGTGGTGTAAGTCAAAATTGGGTACTGAGATTTAAAGTAAAAATTGTATAAAATACAGCGTAAAGTAGCAGTTAACATGTCCTTCTTGCTATCCACTGACTACTAATAGTTTAAATAAATTGAATATTAATTGCTACTTTGCGCTGTATTTTACAGAATGTTTACTTTAACTCTCATTACCCATTCTTGACTTACACCACTTCTGCTCTGAACAGCTAATATAATAATAGAGATAAAACAAAAATCACATATATGTATAAATCATGAAAATTGCCAAATGGACTGAGCGAGTTTTGGGCTCACATTATTGAATTACATTACACATATAGTGAACAAAAAATAGGGAATATCTTTCAAAATTTCACAGAAAAGATAATAAATCCTTCAGATCTGTTGTAGCTATTTCCAAATATCGATTGTAATACTTAATAAAAATACGAATATAATAATAACAATAATTCAAAGCGAATTTTCATGAATGAATGTAGACAACTCGAATGACTTGCGAAAAGATACGCACATAATGCAGTAGCCTATATTCTTGGCACTGTTATAATCGAGTTATCTTGCGAAATAAACATGGAGATCGAACTGTAAGTTGACATTTTAATTTTACGAATTTCGAATTTGGAAGAGAGCCCGAACGAAATGTGAGAGTTCCTATAAAATTGCATTCGTCATGTTCGGAACTATAAAACCAGTAATTTAATACTGATAGGGAAACATTGCGCGCTGCGTCAAATAACAATGAGCGAACCCTCTCATCCCGTACTTCCACAGCAACAGGGGTGCAAATGTTTTACTGCAGTACACAAGGGTCGAAAAGGACTTATATATTCAGGAATTTTTATGCGATGTCAAAACACACATTTTATAAGAATATAGCTGACATCAATGTCGCAGTCATTGTCATTAATATCTCGTGTACTTGATCTTCAGACTATGTAGTTCGTATCAGTATTCAGAAATACTGTTGATGTTTTCGAATGTCTTCTTTTATCGGTTGGTACTTCGAGTTGTCATTAGAGAAAGGATTTTATGTAATTACATATTCTGTTCCTATTTATGAAGCCATAAGAAACGCTAAAATATCGGCGAATCACACCAAAAAGGGATCATTATTCCGAAATTTTAAGTTATGCATATTTCGGTGCATAATAAATATTTTGGTATATACTGTATTACATATTTTGAAGGATAGTGCATATTTCACCAATTTTTCCTCGACTTAACTTATAAGTTCTCAATTTTAAAATCGTTTATAAAGCTTGTCCCTTCCTCTCTAATGCATAAAAATAATGTAATAATTCAAAATAATACGTATTCTGTCAAATATGGACATCCCTTTACCATGTTAACATTTTGGGTATCCCTTAAGAAGTAACGGTAAAGTAGGAATAAATACCAATGGGAAGAGTGAGTCGTTGTACTGCTACCGCGGTGAAGGAAAAAGTGAAAATTACTCTGTGAAAATGACCGTTTGGCACAAACACTCCAAATAAGTTGTTCTGAAATAAAATAGTAGTTCTTTGAGTTTTGTTGAGAAGCTTATTCTGACATTAGATGATACAGTTAGCTGTCTACTGCTATGGCGCTAGTCGCATCCAAGTTAAAAGATTGGATTGCAATTTGATGATGTCTTTACTAGTAACGACAAAATCGTGCTGTGCAAAGTTTATGACAAACGAATTTAAAAGCAGAACTTCATACCACATTTAAAAATCGTGATCCGTAAAAAACAAGTTCTACTTACACAAGTGGTGCTGGAACCTTCTTGGTCTTTTACCAGTGAATTTAATAAAGATTTGTGTATGGCAACGATTGCTGCAAACATACCGTGGTATAAACTTGGAGTGTCAAAGTTTCAAGCATTCCTACGCAAATACTGCAACTTCAATATTCCGGATGAATAAACACTTCGGAAGAATTATTTGAACTTTTACTACACTGACACAATGGAAACGATTAAAGCTGAACTTGGCGATTCCTACGTATGGGTTGCCGTTGACGAGACAATGACCACAGAAAATATGAAAAAATATTTAATTATTAATTATTCCTCGAAGTAATAATTAAATGAGGTTGAATCACATGTGCACCTGCAATTTTTTTATCGGTGTTGAAAAATACATATAATGAAGCTTAGATTTTAAGTTTTATATTTTTTATTTACTACGTATTTATCTGCTATTTTTCCATGTTTAGCTACGTATTTCTTATTTTCAAATTACATAAAATCCGGGCTCTAGTCATCATCACCATCATCATCATCATCATCATCATCATCAACATTATCATTGTCATATTCATCTTCACTCCATGGATTAGGACGTTGACCTGTTCCGTCTTCATTTGTTTTCGAGCTATCTTTATCTTGGTCTCCCTATAGATATCAAAAGAAGCATATTCTGCGAACCTTTGAAAAAAGAACTAAGGAAGAGACTAGTGAAGTACTTTGTGCGGAGTCATTGGACAGAAACATGGACATTACGACGAAGTGAAGAGAAGCGAATAGAAGCATTTGAAATGTGAATGTGGAGAAGAATGAAGCATGTGAAGTGGAGACACAATAAGAAATGTATCTGTGTTAAAAAGAGTTGATGAAGGAATAATGCTGAAATTGATCAGAAAGAGGAAAAGGAATTGGTAGGGTCACTGACTGAGGAGAAACTATCTACTAAAGGATAAACTGGAAGGAATGATGAACGCGAAAAGATTTCGGGGCAGAATAAGATATCAAATGATAGACGACATTAAGATATATGGATCATATTATGAGGAGATTAAGAGTAAGGCTGAAAATAAGAAATATTGGAGGATGCTGGGTTTGCAATGAAAGACGTGCCCTTGAACAGAAAACTATGAGCGATTGAAAAGGGGACAGCAATGGCAAGAACGTAGTTGTTTTTTTCTAATTATCATTCGAAATTCTTCCAGCTGAAGTGGCTAATCACAGATTATTTTACAATGATGACGAGCAAGAATTTATTTGCACTTTTTCATATCGGTGGTAATTACGGAGCTTTGTTCAATCGTAGCAGAGGAAACAGAATACCCAAGAGTAATCCTTCGCAAATACCGTGTTAACCCCCAGAAGTCCCTTTTGGAGTCTCTCGGGTTTCTCCCGGAGTGTCCGGTGTATAAATTCATTCTATCACCCCTCAAGTATATACAATAAATGCGATCTGAAAGCACAGATGAACGATACACAGTTTGTAATACAAAGGTTATGAATTATTATAAGGTATCATTCGGAAAACGTTATTTTATAAAGCAAGGAAATATTGAATTTTGTAACAAACACACAAGAATAACACGAATTTGATTCTCTGTTTTGAAAAAAAACTTTTTCAATGTGGAAGGGAAACTTCGAGAACTTTCAGCGCAAAGATTTATTCAATTTGGTTTGCAAGTCCAGAATTTCTTCCTTAGTAAACACAAAGTACTTTTGCGAATAAGATAGACATAAGTGGGTTCGACGTCACGTTCTAGGAACTGAACAAATCGAAAGTAGCTACGTTTAAATATTGATAAATTCACACAATCACAGAGAAGCACTCAACTGGACATCTTGCCACAATTCTCCGTTTTAAAGGTAGAAAAAAGAATTGCACCTCTTCGATTTCTGTTGAAATAATAGGAAGTATAATGTTACGAATGAAATGTATTTTCTCCTTATAAGGTAAGCAAAGAAAAATACGCACTAGAGCAGTAAAAATTAAAGAAATATGCTTTATTATAGACTTTTAGAAACATGAGGCCTATTGTGTACCCCGAAATGTTTGGGATGAATGAGGATGAAGGTGTACCAACCCACCGGCCGCTTGTGACCCCTCATCCATTCGCCCAATGGGGGTATCCTAACCTTCTCCGCTCTAAGTTTATACCGTCAAAGTGACCAAGCAGTACAGGATCCATTCCAACGGCCCTTCCAAGGTGTCGAAGCGCCCTTGGAAGTACAGCGGAATCTCTTAGGTTCGACAGAAAACAAGTTCGACATCCTATAGTTCGATTGCTTACATAGGAAAATTACTATACGGGCATTAAGAAATGGGCTTGCCATTTGAATGGGAATTGCTTCTGTGTTTTGTAGTGATACTTTCGTTAAATGGAAACAGAATATTTTATTGATTAGGACATCCATATTTAATCACTGATTTTAAATTAATGAACTCTTTCTTTCTATTTGAGAATTGTGCCGTTCGTGAGACGGAACTGTCGAAACCCACTGTGGTACTAGAAGCGCATACACAAGTCTCGGGGAGGGCAGGAAATGCACGTATAGTACTGTATCCCTTGATGGATGACCAATAAGAATTTGTATTCATTTCACCTACCACACCCACTATTCTTATTAGACTGAACTTTCAATTCTGTTCAGTTGAACTTAGAAGAGTCCACTGTGCTCTTAAGGAATGAATCCTGGCAGGGATAGTGCGGAAGGCTGGGAACTCAGGAACGGTTGTAGAGAGGACGCTCCCTCCCGTAAACGGATGAAGACATGCGTCTTGACCTGAATATGGCTATTGAATGAGATGAGAAAGATGAATGATATGATATGAAAATCTAAATTATTTTTCTAAATGGGAGGGGAAGGAAAAATGGACCGTGGCAATGAAAATTCCAACTGTGGAAAACCACGGAAAAACCACAATCAGGTTGGTCGGTCCTGGAATCGAATCACGTACCTCCCGGCATAACTATTATGGGCCTATTACTAGCAATAATTCAATGATGACGAGATAATCAAGGATTACATACCAAAATAGTAACAAAAGAATTACGATGAGGTATAATCTTATTTATTATTTCAGAAGTATTCTTCTTCAGTCCTACGCATAAGCCAACTCGCTCTGTTATAAACGATGTAAACAACACTTATTCACAAGTACAACATAGCAGTTGTTAAAGAAAGCGAAAACAAAGGTCTTGGGAATATTCTGTCTCGCAATATCTCTGCCAAAGATCTTACGACGTACTGTATATGGGTTTAAAACTTCGATATCTTTAATGTGAAAACGTCGGCCTTATTCCCAAGATATAGCCTACTCTTTAAGAAGCGGTCGTGAGCAGCGATGTGCACATGTCGCTGAAATATGGTAACTCTCACCATGAAACCCGGGTCATCAAGTCTGCATAAGGGAACGGCACACTAGGCCACTGGGGGATGGAGACACGGTCAGTATTAAACTGTTTATTACCCCTGGTGACTCAAACGTTGCGACGGGCAATAAATAATCGCGACATTTATCGTCTTTCAGATGGTGGATTACGCATCTAGCTCCTCCCCACGTTCATTTAAACTCCAATAAAAATTTCCCAGTACAAATATTTGTTTCCTTATAAAATACGATATTTTGTTATATTATAGCTAATAATTCTGCATGTGGATCTACTTCCTGTTACTTACTATTAGTAATTCAATGTACTTCATACACAGTTCGGGTTTTTTGCATAAGGCACAGCAGCCATTCCAGTTTTATAGCTGTTTCTTCCATGTCACTCATGTTACATTTTGCTAAGGATGTCACAGATGAGTTAATATCCGCCATTTTTAAAGTTTCGAAACAACTGTGTCATTTATAAGTTAATTATCGTCATCTTCACTTCATGGTTTAGACTTAGTGCCTGTTCCGTCTTCACATTTTATTCAGTTCCACTTCTTCCTAGGACGTCCGACATCTCTTTTGCCTTTAGGTTGGTACTGTTGTATCAGTGCTGGAATTCTTTCATTATCCATTCGAGACAGGTGTTCTTTCCACTTTTCTTTATAATCTTCAACTTTTTCGTTTATGTTATATATAAATTTAATTCTTTACAGATATCCTCATTTCCTATCAAATCCCTTCTTGTACATCCCTTTACTCTGCGAAGAAACCTCATCTCTGCAGCCTGTAATTTCTTTTTTATCTCGTTCTTTAATTATCCATGATTCGCTTCCATATGTCAACACGGGTACTGCTTCATAGTTTTATAGAACTTTAGTTTTGTTTCTCTTCTAGTTTTATTTTTTAGTGTTCTATTTATTGTTCTTCATATCCACTGGAATTTGCTTATTTTGTTGTCAATATCTCTACCTACAGTACATCATAAGATTGCTAATTATTAACCCAGACTACTTAAAAGAAATGGCAGGAAGAATATAGTTTTACGGAGTAAAACATTAACAGCTTCTCTCTATGAGTAAGTGCTGCAAACTTTAGGGAAAACTAGATTTGAATAACATCACCGTTTACATTTACAATTATTGTAACTACATAACTGCAATCATAGATATACTTAAACATTTACAAAAATATAGTAGGTAATATGTTTCACAATGAACTGGATTTAAAGTTATCCATCACTGTCAAAATTTTCATCAATTTCGCTGGCTTTAAGTCCCTTCTAGAATCCGTGATAAATGCCAGGAATGTGGGCGTGTTTTTCGTTACACAGAATAGCAGAACGTTGAGTTCATCTTGTGAGATATGGAATGGTGCAGTGTAAACACATTTTAGATTAATATTCTTCCAATTCTTGCTTCTTCCTCTGACTTAACTTTGTATATCAATACCATGCTCATGCTTATCATAATTATTGTATTTTATGAATATCTTCTTGTCAAATATCCTGTCAAATTCCAGTTGCTCTTTTCGTCGGTGATTAAAGACTTCAATTTTATAAATAACTTTGTGCCCTTCCATTTACATCATAGGGATTTCCATTTGTTTTAGCATTTTAGCTAGCATTACCCATTTTTCAGAAGTAAATACAGTTAATCTCCTTTTCCTTCGTTCAATTAAAGCAGGGATTGAATCTGCTTCATTCTGTTTGTCCTTTTTTTTAAGAAATTTATGCGTAATTTTAACATTGAATTTTTCACTTATAGACAAATAAAGAGCAAAAATCCTATATCTGTTTATGTCCTGTTCTGTTCTGTTCTAAACAGTTATTTAGAAAAAATATTAATTTCTTTCTATTTTCATTTTTTTTGTTCTTTCTTTTTATCTACTTCAATAGGCAACTACCAATTTCATTACAGTCTCTTCTTGCAACTGATAAATGCCACAAGGAAAAATACCGGTACCGTCTATTTTCTCCTACATCATGGATTGTAAAATTCTACGTAGATTATTTCATTAAGTAATAAAAAGTGTTTTATTGTGTAAGATGATGAACGACTTCATCACTCTGTTTTCAGTGCATTGAGAGTTGTAACTTCCTTTATCCATCCATCATGCTCCAAGAAATAATAATAAGTTGAAATGCGCACACACCGTGCATGGGGTAAGAATCATTACCTGTCTTCACTATAAGCTGCGATGGATTTCTGTCTCTTCTTACACTTGATAATATGATATCTGTCACATAGTTATGAGCATAAAACACACACACACTTATCATTTGGTTCTTGGTAAGTCTTGTTACCGCACACCTTGTGGTGGAAGCCATGGATTGCCAATCTTGTCGTCACGTGTCTCATTTCATGATTAGCTTCCGTCCATGTCCTATCTTGCATCGCACACGTTGTGTAGAATTCCTCCGGTATGCTGGTTTTCTTCTCGTGCAGATCTTTTAGGAGCCGTTTGTAGGCGTCGTTCGCTGGGAGCATTATTTCGCACCTTAGGTCCTCTATCAAAAAGGTCTCTCTGCTTAGTTCGTACACTAGTCTCGATCTTGCGTTCTGTGGTAGTCCTAGAGCTCTCTTCAAATACTTAGCTTTCACCCGCTCTAGTTCTTCCATCTGCTTGTATGTGAGGTATTCTCCCACTGATTCTAGGCCATACGTCAGGACGGGTAATATCTTTATCCGGAACAGGTCCATAGCTGTGCTGATCGATAATTGTGTGATGTTCCTAATTTCATTCATGGCTCTTGTGGCCGCCATTACTCTCGATCTTATGTGTAGCCTGAAACTTTTCCCAGTCGTATGAATTGTGATTCCTAGATATTTAAAATCGCTTGTCTTTTTGAGTTGTTTGCCATTGCATTTTACATTTCCTTCTTCGGTGAGTCTTCCTCCTTTCCTGAACACTACCAGTTCCGTCTTCTCTTCGTTTATCTTGATGTCGTTTCGTTCCGTCCATTTGCTTAGCGGTCTAGTGCTGATTGTATATTGTCTAAGTCTGTCGCTGCGATGGCCATGTCGTCGGCGTAGATGTACGTACTTACTCCTTCCATTCCTTTGTGTGACCTCATGTGTTAGGACATTAAACAGTATCGGGCTGAGCGGGTCTCCTTGGAGGATGCCGTTCGTCTGCGGTAGCCAGTCGGACGTGTCTACTCCGTCATCTATCTGAAGAAATGAGGTTCATTAATAAATGCATATTATATACTTTTCACTTAAGTTTAATATTTCTGTATTAAGCCGCATTTTTGATTGGCTTATGTACAATCTGATTTCAATTCTGAGCGTCCTTACCATGCTCATATATCATAGAGAGTACAAGTCATACGAAATTGCAGTTTGTATACAAATAAGTTTGGACACCCCTCCATGAAATGGGATACAGAATAGGACCTTCCTGCATTCAACTTGTAAGTTATTGTAACTTTATATTGGAAATAGATAAAGAGGAAAATTTAAAGCACTGGAAAACAAATGTCTACCTTCTTTACGACAAGGAGAAGAGGGAGAAAGTAGGGAGAGGGAAAAAAGAAGAAAAATAATATAGAAATAAAAAACCCTTTGCCGGCTATGTGTGGAATGCGAATTTGTGGAAGGCGAACTTGTTGGCGTCGAGTGTACAATTGCAGATATTCACACGATTGTAATTCAGGTCCTGTAGTCGGAGCTATACAAAACAAACTTTTACTCTGCCTTCTTATTCCTTTTTCTAGCACGGTGGCGCTACTGTCTCGAGGCGACGCTGCGATGGACTATGGGACTCCTCGTGGGGGATAGAACAGACGTGAATGTTAAAAATGTCCCGAACCCCTCTTCAGCCCCATCTACCCCCGCGCATATTGTGACATCCTGGCTGAAATATCGCGGTACACGACATTTTAACCTGTAGTACTGGTTCAGCATCGTGTCTTGAAGACTGAAATGCTTTCCTTTTCCAGGATATAGAGCTCTCACAGCGCCGTCGCCAAATAAACAAAACACTAGATGTAACGTGAATCGTTCATTTTAAGATACCAGCAGAATGGCTGTGGGGAAGGTCACTTACTCATCATCCAGAGTTACTAAATTGGTATTCAAACTCGAAATGTTTACTGAAAATGTTCATAGTTTCACATAAAAAAATTGTTGTGTTGCAAATTTTATTCTTTCAAATAATTTAAGGGGACATTCCACTAAGAATGATAACTTTTTTTTCCTAATCATTTTTTCAACCAAATTTTGAGAGGATGTTTACTATGTGAAGGACTAACAAAATCCATATTTTGAGCTCCCCAATATTCCTGGATTTCTATTTTTTATTTCTTTCTATTCTTTTTAGAAATATTTTGAATCCCAAGAATTTAGCACAATATCTCAATTTTTAAGTTTGAATTTGTTTGATTACATTCACAAGACATAGAGAAACATTTCTATGCATTCATATTATGAAATATCTCATTCATTCACTTTCATTTTTTAAATTTGAAAATGTTACTTTTTATAATTCATAAAAATATTAATAAAATAAGCTAGCAGCAGTTCTCACAAAATAAATGCATAGAAACATGCAGCTACCTCATAAATACTTGCAGTAAAAATTTCATTCAGATTGATTAATATTTATCGTAAGAAAGTTGGTGTTAAATCAAGACAAATAAATTTACGGACAAATGAATTTGGAAGTAAAATTAATATTTATGTAACATATACCTACTAAAATTCTCCTCCGCTGCATTTGTCTAGTAACTTCAGGGAGCCAACTTTAGAACAAAAAGTTATTAGATTTGTAACCAGAAATTTGTAAGAAAGACTTCTTTGATAAAAAATAATTTTGACAGCATTTTAAATGCCACGCTCTCTTATAGCTTTAATTAAAAACAAATTAAACGTCATATTTGTAATCAGAATTGAACGAAATATATTTGGGGTGTGAAAATGTAGTACATTCTAAAGAAATGAAATAACCAATAACATTTTTTTGAAAAATTTTCATGATATTCAGTGGAGTCTCCCCTTAAGCGGGGAGGATGGTAAATATACTGAAAAGTAATAAACCTTCAATTTTTTTTTCCTTTCAAATACTCTTTGATTTTTTTCTCTTGTATGGAGGAGGGACCCGAAGGATTACACTGCAGCCTGAGGCTTATTGTGCTTACCACTCCTATTCTGTGAATGATTGGATAGCCAAACGGCCGCGCTCTTGTACAAGTACAGCATGCTGCATCGTGAATTTAACCCGGGTAATTCTGCTTCAATTTGTTGAGGGAAAATGCTGGAGAAAACCTCAATCAGGTCATTTGTCCCAACCAGGATTTCAAGCCAGGCCCGCTCGTTTCACGGTTAAACGTGCTAACCGTTATTACACAGCGGCGGTGTACTCTTAGATTTAATCCAATGATTTTTTTTTTTTAATTTAACGGGCTCATTACAACTGTGAATAGTGTACTTTGAACAAATGATCCTGGCATCAAAGACAGACATATGCAATTTTTATCGAAATTTAGTTAAGGATAGGTTCTTATAGTATTTTTCGCGCTCTTGCCAAATCTGCGATCCGTTTATTTCAGAAAAGTACATTTACATACTTTTGCGAACGTTATAGTATGTTGAATAATTCCAAGAGAAAAATTGTTCCGGGGCTGGGTATCGATCCCGGGACCTCTGGTTGAACGTACCAACGCTCCACCAATTGAGCTACTCAGGAACTCCACCCGACACCGTCTCAATTTTTCCGCTTATATCCACACACCTCAAGTGGGCTGACAAGACGCCTGAGACACACATCGAGTGCACACAAACTTAGTGTGACTTGGAATTGTGGTTTTCTGTTAACGTACCTACAGTAACGTATATATTATGCAAGTCTAGTTTTTCAGGTAATGTTTCCTGTGTCGTGTGTTACTTTTATAATCGGACACCTCCATACATGGTTTGTTTCAAAAGCGGACATGATCATTTCAGCCAATCACATTGCTGGAAATTGCTTAAAACTGTCATGGCGACCAGTTAATGTTTACTTTATGACGAGTTTGTATGTTTTAATGATTACAATTTCCCTTCATTTTGATAATTTATTGAAATATAAGAATTTTGGGACACCTTGATTTCAATTTGGAGAGCAATACTTTCGGAAGTACATCTGAACTGACCAGGAAACGTCAATTTAATCCTTAACAGTGGAAACGTGCTAAAGAAAAATGATTGAAAATGAATTCTTCACCAATTAAAATAGGGCCACAGTAAAGTCAGATAATCTTGTGGATTTTCAGATGTTAATAAGTAAATACTTCGGAAGTGAGTAGTGTGGTATTGTAATTCAGAATTATAACAACAATGCAGACACTCATAATGAAAGTTATTGTTCTGAGACCCTTCAAAATTAAGAACTAAAAAGTGAAATTGATATTATTATAAGAATTGAATATAAATAACATTACAAATTTAACTTTTCCAAGTTGTCCAGTTCGATATTAGTTTTAGAATAAAATCATAAATTTCCTAGAATTTTCTCATCATTAAGTAAAGTTATCCTGAATGTGGGTTGTGTGTTTCAAAAATGGACATTTGCATCTTTGTTTCAAAAACGGACAATGTAATTTTTAAGTATGTTTCGAAGTGTTTTAAAGCAATATCTTAAGTAAGACCAGAATTGTTTTGTTAATGAAGTCACCAATATGACACACAAACATGTTTATACCTTATATTAGAAGTTAACATAATGAAACAAAAATATGAAAGTCATTGACCTCATTGCTATGCTTCTTCCTTAAGTCAAGAGACATGACTTCTTATCACTGTGTAGGGACCGGAAATCCGCTGTCTGTTACTAAGTAATTCACAACGAATCGAAGATTTGCTATATCATCTTATCAGGCGAAGTAATGAAATAAGAAGAAGAAAAGGCACGAGGCAGCGTACGAAATGATACATAATTTTATATTGTCACATAACCGTGGACATGAAATGAATTTTTGAACCAGAATAGTTCCTAAAATCCGGTAACCCATCAATACATATTCATTCCAACCTATAGTCTTTGGTCTGAAATACATAATAGCTTCTTTAGTAAATCAGGCTTCATCTACAAACAACACAATTTAAGGAAACCAACATTCTTGTTTGGACTGTGAAGAAACGAGTATGCAAACTCAACTCGAAGAAGTTGAATTCTGCGTCCAATTACCTGGACTGTCGTGCGACGAAAGGAATGAATCAGCTGTTCGTGCAACATGTTACAGCTGAGGCGTTTCTGAACACAGAGCTCGACAACAACCACACACGTGTTTGTGGATGTAATAACACTTCCTCATTAAATGCAATCACTATTGATTGATCGGGTCGGCCTCCATTAGGTCTGGTTACTTTCGATGAGTCGGTGTCCCCAGATGATGGATTGAATAAAAAATACGATCATCCGGACTTACTCTTTCCGACAAACGTCCATTGTACATGCTTTGGGTTTTAATGTGGAACATTTTTCTGCATAACACTCGAGAAAAAAAATTTAACGAAAATAACATTGCCCCTAATGGGAGTTATATCGATGCCTCCCATAATTTACAGGTAATTTAAAAAGTCTTCATTTGTTCATTCATGGTTCAGATTGTAGTTCCCTTTACATAGAGAATTGAGACAATTCCTGTTGTCCTCCTGATTGACTGGAATAAGTTATTATCTTCTTTAATTTAATAATAAGTAAATCTAAACACATAAGTATTACTAATAACTGGTTCGATGAAATAATAAAGCCTCCTCTCTCAAAATGGGAGTTCAAATTTCACAACACAACAACCGGTAATATAATATTCTATTGAGGTAATTCTGAAGAAGAGTAGTATCTTCATAAATTTTTATTTCCCTGTATACGATACAATTCTTCGCGAATAAATGAACCCTGGACAAAATGTTAACTGGCAGATCATTTACAAAAGCCAGGAATGAATGAGCCCCAAGACACTTCCCTGTGTGTAAAAGTAAGTGAGATAAAAGAATAAAGAGAGAAGTGAACAATAGAATAACTGAGAATGGGATAATAAGATGAATAGTGATGAAGAATGGCAGTTGACGGAAATATTAGATGGAGTGTGGATAAGCCTAAGTACTATACAGAATTTGGGAATTTAAAAAATGAATGCTTTGAAATGTAACCAAAAAATGTAGTCAATGTAATGGTGGAAAGTATACAAAAATATGAGGACCACCATTACATGAAGAATATATTGTTGACAATAAATATCAGTACCAATATCGTCTTATTCTCTCATGAAACGACTGTGATAGGCGTTACATGCCTTGGTATGCTGCAACAGTGGCTCCTCCTCTGTGCAGGCTATCTTACAACGGGATAGTGCCCCCTCCCCGTAGTACTCTCAGAACATTCGGGAGAATCTCAACGTTCGATTGTTACAACGATGAATTGGGCGAGATATAAAAAACTAATGCCTTGGCTACCACGTTTCCCAGATTTTAAAGCGTGTGATTTTTTCTTGTGGGGTTTCAAGAATCGTTTATTTGTACCACCATTTGCAAAGACGCTGGTTGACCTGTGCACTAATCTCGGAAGTTATCACAGAGTTTGACAGCGACATTTTAGAAAGAGGTTCGCAGGGATTTAATAATAGACTTGATGTGTGACGTGTGAAGCTTGAAGCGAGAATATAACGTTTATAATGTGTCGTAAAGAAACTTTGTGAATTTTACTTTCCACTGTATCAATTTTGTGTGCCTCCGTTATATTAAACTTCAATGAAACATTATTGAATATAGGAATACAATTTTCACTTACCGTGTACTTTGAACTTCATTAACAGTATATGTGGGTTGAAACACTAATAAATGCTCTAGGAAAAATTAGCCGATCGTTTCTTACATGTATTTAATTTTACGTCGCACAGGCAGCCTTCTATTAACTGCCTTTGGGGTACTGAATTCTTCCACGCAATCTGTCTATTTTGATTGGCAAAAACTAGAATATACACATATATACATATATAATGCTCCGAGCCTAATTGAACCTAGTAAAACATCGGCAGAGGGAGTCTTTCGTTTTGAAATATCGTGTAAAAATGATTTTAATTTATTCAAAATTATGAATGCAACATATGCGAAATTTCACACACGAGCTGAGCTCCCTTGATTCCAATCATAATAATGTTGTTCCCACTTAGTATAACTGCAGGCTCATTTTAATTGATGGATTAACTTCAATAACAAAATGCTCGCTCATAGACTATAACCACAAAGTTCAATTACACTGAATCGCGTTATCGATTTAGAACGTATTCCACAGAGAGCAATCAGGGGAGACAGCGAATTCAGTAGCCAGTAAAGGATTTGTAATGTGATGTTTATTTTGTTCAAATAATATTTCATTTTCTCACTCCTGAAGGTCAAGTCTAGATTCTAGTCTTCAGGATACATAACAAATATATTTATTCAAATCAAGATTTCAGGTATAACTCCCTGTAAAGTTGATTTGAATAATTTTGGTACGTTAAACCAAAGGTCCCGGGTTCGATACCCGGCTCCGGAACAATTTTTCCCTCGAAATTATTAAAATTATTCAAATATATTTATTAACACATAAAATTTGTTTTTAAAATATTAAAATAGTTTTTTGAACATAATACAATGGTAATTGCAGAGAAGAACTAGAGCAAAGAAACTATCATTTTTTCTTTAATAATTGTGCACTATGAATAGCACAGAATACTGAGCACGTGGTTTCCTTTCCGGTATATAATGTTATCCGCTGAATAATCTACAACTACTGTATTCATATGTTGCAGCTAATAAGAATGAAAGACAAAAAATATAGATTTTTTTTTTAACGATCCATCATCTAGGCCTACATTCAACAATCCCTAACTCCGTCGAAGATACTCGTATACTTTAAAGATACTGGAGTTCAATCTGATTTCAGTATTGTGTAATAACTGTAAACCAAAAATGTACACGATAAATGTCATGTCATGCTAACTAGTCGCTATGGGCCATATTCATAGATATTCTTAGCGCGGGCTTCGGTGGATGATCAGCGAACTAACGTTTTCCGTATTCATAAACCAGTGTTAGCGACATGATATGATATGAATCCCGTACAAGTAACCAGTCGATAGCCAGGGCTAGTTTAGCACGTTCGTAGCGCGGGCTAATGGAATGTCTATGAATAGAACCTATATGACCTAGATACCAAGCGATTGCCGCCCCTGAACACGAGTTCTACTCTTTCAGGGGCGAGCTAAAGTTTTTCTGTATATATTATATTTTATGTTACAATTATTAGCAAAATAAAATAAATACTAAAACTATAAATATAAAACGATAAGTACTTTAAATAATTAAATAAATATACAAACAAATAATAAATAAATATATAAATTGAAGACATTATTATAGAAACAAAGTCCACACCTGTGCAGTAACGGTCAGCGCGTCTGGCTGCGAAACCAGGTGGCCGGGTTCGAATCCCGGTCGGGACAAGTTACCTGGTTGAGGTTTTTTCCGGGGTTTTCCCTCAACCCAATACGAGTTGGACCCCGGACTCATTTCACCGGCATTATCACCTTCATTTCATTCAGACGCTAAATAACCTAGATGTTGACACAGCGTCGTAAAATAACCAAATAAAATACATACAGAAACAACCCTTGTCAAAATTACTATTTTTCAGGAGAACAATAAAAATAAATAGAAGAACACATGTCAGCTGTTTCCGTACAACTGGTGTTTATCCTTGTGGCTATTGCACTTGACATATGTGTCATTTTTGGAGTCTATAAACATTTTAAATAGTAGCAAATGTGTCCTTAATTCAATTTCATTAAAAATGACTAGGGCTATTTTTGTAATAATGTCTTCAATTTATATACAATAAACTATAATTAATTAAATACAAAAAATTCCAATACAATTATATCAACTCTTATTTTGCATCTACAATGAATATTTTGTTATACTCTTAGCACGTCTTCATGAATTTATCAGTATTTATTTTCAAAAATATATCTCTTTTCTATTTATCAATATCGGTTTGTCAACTCTTGTTTGTTACTATTAAAGCGCTGTAAATTTCGAGCTTTCAGGTGAACGTTATTGTTTGTGCGAAAAATAATAGAGAATCTGCACAGCGAACCATTAATTTAACTGAACTTCTGTGATTTATTATTTTGCCCTGCGACCAGTAAATTATTTGAACAGCAAACTGGAAAAGGCGCATGTGGGCAACATGACGACAACTTTAATGTTTGAAGATTGATTCCAGCGATAACATCCCTGATTTAACACCGACCGCGCTCTCGTCCGTGTAATGCACAGTATTTCAGCCAGTAGCTATATCGTCAGATATCTTTTACTTTTAAGTACCACGGCCTATATCTACTCGCCCGCAAATCACGAATCCTCCTCATTTGCCCGCTATCAAACGCTTAAATCTCAAATAATATCAAGAAGAAATTTTATTGCAGTGGCTGAGTGTACTAAACCACCGAACTGTCACTCAGACAGTCGGGGTTCGAGTACACGTTAGACCTGAGTTATTCACAATGACAGAAAAGGTCCCAGTTAGAGTTTTCTCAAGGTTCTTCCGTGTCCGCATGTTAGGAACTACCATAATTCTGTCGAGATCTTCACATCATTATCATTTCACAGCATTCTTCGATCGTCGATTGGCGAAACGCAGAGGAACTTTTCGGGGCACGAGCGGGGTTGCCTTATCACAATTAGAATACACAGGGACATCATTTTATTTTTACTAACTTTTCTAATATTAACCTGGCTATACCTTTGGATTAACGTTTGAGAACCGGAAACATCGTTTGCTACCCCCTTTCACGATTGGAGTTCGATGATACTGGCGTAATATACAAACAAATCACTTTCTGGTCAGTTCCAGTATTATTCTTTCTTCACCCACTCTTTCCAACACAGCTTCATTTCTTATTCTATTTTATTATGATATTATTTTTTATTATTAGTATTAGTATTAGTATTTATCAGTCAGGTTTCAGAGCTAGACACAACACAAGCACTGCTCTACTTAAAGTGACAGAAGACATTCGTGAAGCAATCGACTCTAATAAAGTAACAATACTAACACTTCTTGACCTTAGCAAAGCTTTTAACTCTGTAAATTTTGACATGGTCACCCATAAATTGAGAAATCTGCATTTGTCAGAGACTGCTGTGAGTTGGTTCGAATCCTACTTACGGGAAAGACAACAATGTGTTGTATCCGGGAATCGAAGCTCTTCCTGGCTTAACATAACATCAGGTATACCACAGGGTTCGGTACTCGGACCATTGTTGTTCACAATATATGTCAATGATATTACATCTCATGTAAGGCATTGTAACTATCACTTGTGTGCTGACGACCTTCAATGCTACATCTCTTCCCGCTTAGATCAAATAAATGGCGCTGTAGATAAATTGAACGGAGACATTGACTCGATTGTGACATGGAGAAAGAAATTCCATCTTAATATCAATCCTGGAAAGACACAAGCAATCATATTAGGACACAAACGGCAAACCGACGCTGTAAAGCACCTCGATATTTCCCCCGTTAAAGTAAGTGCAGTGCATCCCTTTCAGTTCTTCGGTAAAAAATCTTGCCATTCACAAGGATAATAATCTCAACTGGGACATACAAATCACAGAAACCTGCAGAAAAGTATTTTATATTATCCAAGTGCTAAAAAGGGTAAATGTTCATCTTCCCTCTTGCTTAAAAAAGTCCCTTGTGAAGACACTTGTATTTCCCTATTTTGACTATGCTGACATTTTACTGACTGACCTTTCCAGCGACAACAAAACGAAACTTCAACGTGCTCATAATGTGTGTATACGTTTTGTAAGCAACGTTCGTAAATATGATCACATTACCCCATCCCTGGAAGGAATAAGTTGGTTTAAACTAGATAAGAAAAGAAATTTACATTCACTTCTCCTTCTCTTCGAAATCTTGAACTCTTCTATTCCTTCGTACCTATCGTCTCGCTTCACTTACCTTTCTTCCCACCACAATCTGAACACACGCTCTCGTCATGAAACAATACTAACAATACCATCCCATCGCACCTCCTCATACTCATCCTCTTTCACAATAGCCCTGCCAAGACTCTGGAATTCGTTGCCTCCTAGCATCAGGGACTGTCGAAATAAAATTCAATTCAAACGCAAACTTACTAGGCACTTGGTCAGTAATCGAGATTCGTTCAGACATGGCCTTATCTCTACCAGGTTAAATAAATAAATACTAAATAAATACTTTATTTATTTAACCTGGTATAGATAAGGCCGTCAGGCCTTCTCTGCCCCTCTACCAGGGGATTACAACTATAATATGAACAATAAAATTACAGTTAATATTAAATTTACAATTACAATTACAATAAAAATTAAAGTACAACAAGATTACCTGATTAATGAAAACTAGACATTTTATCATAGAAGTTAAGAACAAAGAATATTTTTGTATTTACTGAATTACAAATTAAACCTACGATAACAAAAATCTATAGTGATGAAATTACCGGATATTGAAATATTTTATGATAGATTAAGAGAACTATTTACAAGAAACCATGTGTGAACGAGTCTCAATTACTGACCAACTGCCTAGCAAGTTTCCGTTTGAATTCAATTTTATTTCGGCAGTCGCTGATGCTAGCAGCTAACGAATTCCAGAGTCTTGGCAGGGCTATTGTGAAAGAGGATGAGTATGAGGAGATGCGATGGGGTGGTATTGTTAGTATTGTTTCTTGGCAAGAGCGTGTGTTCAGATTGTGGTGGGAAGAAAGGTAAGTGAAGCGAGACGACAGGTACGAAGGAATAGAAGAGTTCAAGGAATAGAAGAGTTATTATTATTATTATTATTATTATTATTATTATTATTACTATTATTATTATTATTACTATTATTTTGCTTTCATTATTATTATTATTATTATTATTATTATTATTATTTTATTTTATTTTATTTTCTGTCCATATAAACTGCAATGTGGACTCCCAGAAGGAGAGGGTTAAAGTACGGATAGTTGTTTGTTAGCTAAGGTGTATTTCACACCTCTCTATCCGATAGTTCATTCCTAAATTTAAATTACATTTCGAGTGCGGAGTAAATTTTTATACGCCCAGGCATATTCGCTGTTTAGATAACTCTTAGACATATGAGCCGTTCAGAGCAAAAGTTGTGTAAGTCAAAATTGATCTATTCAGGTTTAAAGTAAAAATTCTGTAAAATACAGCTCAAAGTAGCAGTTAATATGTCATCTATGCGATCCACTGACTACTAATGGTTTAAAAAAATTGAATATTAATTGTTACTTTGCGCTGTACTTTACGGAATGTTTACTTTAACCCTCATTACCCATTTTTTACTTACACCACTTCTGCTCTGAACGGCTCATGTATTACTATTAACTCGGCTATATGTCTTACTGCAGAATGGGTACCTCCATTAATGAAGTTGCGTTATTTAAATGCATTGGAGGTAAAATAACACACACACTGCTCCAACCTTACAAAATGTGACAGTATAGCGCAAGGGTCGTCAGCAAAGAGCACGCTGGGGCTAGCCTCTCTTACCCGCGGAAAACGCAGTGCACTATAGTGCTCTCGTACCTGCTAGCGGGTATGCTCTCTATCTCTCCCTGTTGCACGACAGTGCACACGGAACAGCACCGCGTACTCATTGCACATTTCAGCGAGTGCTGACGATCACTGGTATAGCCTATACGTATTACAAAAAACTGGAGAAATGTCTGTCCGTGGCGCGAAAGCCCATGAAGGTCCAAGACCCAATTGTCGGCAGATGACAGCAGTGTGGAAATATCGCACTGTTCCTAACAAAGAGTCCCTGTATGAGAGGCTACGAATAGGGGGCTCTAAAATTTCAAAGTGAAAAATGATTGAAATACGTAACTGTTTAACCTGACTAAAAAATTGGACCTGTTTGAGTATTTCATGTAGAGAGTATTTCTTGTTATTTTATAACATATACAGGATGGGAGTGAAATAACCTTGCTGATTGAAAGGGACGATAAGATACACTGAAATGAATAGAAAACCTATATTATGTTTGTGAATAAATGCACGGTTAATTAGAAAATTAAGTTCGAAGTTTCAGCAGTCCGGCAACATCGCAGCTAACACACTCTCCTCGTGATACAGATGTAAGAGGTCAACGAATTCGGTGTGTCTCGCTATATGAGCTGATCGCTGGCGCTGTGTTGCGACCAACTCGCTTCGTGCAGTGGCTTCAAATTAGAAGATTTTTTAAAAATTAAATTTACACGAAAACCGTCCACGCTATTGAAATACGCCAGAGGGACAAATTATTGTTCCTTAGATTTCTTATCGATAAGGACAAAAATCATGATCCTATTCGCAATAGTTACTGAATAAGAGGTTGTTAAATATTTGAGAAAAAACATTTTTATGAAAAAACTATTAACTTTCGACCAATATAATATTATAGTTTTTTGTTGCATACAACATGAGCTATTCGTTCCGAAAATCTGCAAGGCTATTTCATATACACACTGTATGAATTAATAATTTATAAATTTTACAGTTTATTTATTTATTTATTTATTTATCTATTTATTTATTTACTTCAGCAGAATTTTACTTACAATATCTCTTCTTAAATTGCATCCTCTTTTTAATATCCTTTCTTTACTTTCACTTTTTAATTAATATTTAAAAATAAATACATAGTTAAATGTTTTATAAGTTACTACTTAATGGCAAGAAAGGAACAGTTCTTAGAAAGATTATCGCGAAAGAGTATTTACGAAGATTGTTCATTTAGTATACTCCTGTTTTGCTAAGGATTTTGTATATCAATTATGCACAAATTACATTTAGAGTGTTGAACTGCAAACTGATTACCGGTACTACTTTTTACATAATCTAATAACTATTTATATACTTACCATCGTGACACAAGCTTCACGATTCTTTCTCTGTAAAAATCCTGCTCTTGATGTTGAACCAGTCCTGGACGTCATTCTATACTGTTACATCATCAAGAAATCGTCTTTCTCCAAGATGTTTCTTCAGTGCCCCTAAAAAATGAAAAATGTATGGTGCTAAATCCTTGCTGTAAAGGGGTTGCTCCATAATATTCCAGTGAAAGGACTGCAAAAGTTAGTGTGTTCGGTGAGTCGTGCTGTCGGAACACGTTTGATCTTGAGCATAGTCTAGTACAGATTTGGGCAGAATTATGCACTCTGGGCTTGCACGGTGTACTACGAGAGAAGTGTGCTTATAGAGTGCACGAAAACCGGTTTATTCAAGTTGCGGTACGTACTGTATGTTTCAAAAGAAAATGTTATTCTTTCTACCAAACTAAGTAAGAACACAAAGTAATGAAACACTTCTTTAAACACAAAACAAAACTTGTCTGTTGCACATTAATTCATATTACTCAATTTCTCAAAATTTGAAGAAACTGTATTAGCACAAGCTATGCGAAAAATTGCCGTTAAAAGCCCATCATTTCTTGTTTGACATTTGTTTATTTTCGTAATAGAAAATAACTGTTCACATCTATAAGTGGAACCAAATAAACACAAAACTTTCTCACACAGCTTATGCAGATTGGGAAAGCGTCCTCTTGGGAATCCGTCATAAAACTGCATAAGACTCGACCATGAATCATATTTCGCTCGCATCTCTCGATTACAACGCAGGTCAATCAATTCGCACTATAATGAAGGGGGAATTTATCAATCATCAGTTGGAATCGGAACATGTTGCAAAATACACAAATCCATTTCCAGGCAATCTAAATCGTGGAACCATGATGTAAATTCCTCTAATAGACCAGATAGAATACATGCGTACATTTAAATTTTCGTTGTTCAAAATTCTATGCGCTTAGATAAAGATGGTAAATTATATATTTCGCCCTTTTGCATTTGACGTATTCATAACAGCCATTTCTCCTTAAAAGATGCAATTCTATCTGCAAATTGTGTATTAAGAATTTCTTTTCCTGAAGTCCTAAATTTAACTCATTTAAAAGCTGTAAGATCTGTTATAGCTGCTAGCTCGCTGCAGCGCTCGCACTTGGAATACCCCGTGCGCACGGAGGGCAAATGCACCCAAACCCCGTCGCTGGTCTAGTACAACAGGAAAAAATAAATTCCCTTAGCATGGAAGAAATTATTTCGGATGGAACATTCCCGAGTTGTCTTTCCTAGCGTATGAATTATTTTCGGCGATGAAGGAATGTGAATTTAGGGATATGTGTTGTACTTATCATTGATAAACTATATTCACACAAAATACCTTACCTAGGTCTATTTCTCTCAGCATTAGTATAATTTTTATTATGAAATTTAATTCGTGTAGGTATATTTTAAGAAATAAAATTTTTCTCTAGAGAAGTTTTCGATCGGAGAAATAAATCAGTTCGCGACGCCTAGATCTATGCCGCTTCATTTTTCACTTCAATTCGGGTATTAAAAAATTCAAGAAGAAATTCCTTACAGTCGAGCGAATTGTCATTTAGTGTTAGTTTCTAAACAAACAAACATTCACATCTTCATCGTCTTTGCTGTCGAAACAATAGGCTCCTGGTGTAAAGAAGCAAAAGACCTGGTTTTCGAAATTGGTAGAAGTTTGGTGACTGTTACTGGAGACCCTCACTGCACCAATTACCTACGGCAACGAATAGCAATAGCCATCGAACGTGGAAACTCAGCCACCATTTTGGGAACTTTTCCAGACCCCAATTCTCTGGATGAGAATTTTCTTATTTGAATATCTGAAAGCAAGACAAGGGTGAAGTACGAAGCCCTGTAGAATGAAGATAAAACTCCACTCACTGCGAGAATCGAACCATGGACCGCTTCTTTGGAAAACACACGCACTATATACAGAGAAATAGTGCCATACCATAAATTCAACCGTTACGAACTGTATAATATATAAAAATCTATTGTAAAGTAATTTTATTCTGAGGTATTATAAAAATAAATAAGAATACTTATTAAAATGTAGACTTTCACATATAAATTAGTAAATATTTCTATATTTCATCTGAATTAATTTTAATTGAATTTATTCTTAGCTATTGAATAATGAAAAGGTTTCAGTAGTTCAGGACAGACTGCTTTACATAGGCAAGCAACAAAGAAACAAGTTTTCTGAGTCTGAAAATTCATTTATGCTCGACCATGCCGAAATGTAGTAATTATACACCTGATAGTAGCCCTTTAATGTACCTCATTAAAGTACAACTATTCATTATAGTTCAGTTGTTCAGCCAATGAGAAATCACCATTGTAGCATTATAAAACAGCAAGTATCGATTATTCTCGGATATGCAATCGAAAGACAACTAGCGAAACGTCACGGAGGCTGGAAATCCAATACTGTCGTAGAAGGTTATGTTCTATTACTATAATAATTAGCGTTAATTGTAAATAATATTCAAATAAATTCAATTTGTCATCTCGTTTTTCAATTCTAAATCAATTTCCAGGTTATATCAAGATTAATGTTCATGCTATTTTCTAGATCAGCGTTGTCAGACTCAGCCTAAACGGAGCGGAGCGCTCCACTATAACTTGTTGCGTGCTCCGGTGCTTCCACAGACATAAGCAAGTTCACGCTCCGACTGGACGCCTCTAGCACCACAACCGGTTTCGGAGCTTACAACTCTGACACTACTGTTCTAGATTATATCAAGGTCAATTACATTCGTTCCTCGGAAAAAATCAATACTTTCGCGTCTGCGCACATCTCACAATTTACAAGGTCAGTTCCGCTCCTCACTTAGATAACCATAACATGAATACTTATGAATAATTTAAAGTTAGAAATATGGTCGAGCATAAAAAGTCGTATGAAACTTGCCTATAATGGTAATTAAGACGCTCGTATGAAAATTATGAAACTCGCTTGCGTTCGTTTCATAAACAAACATAATTGCGTCTTAATTACTATCATTATAGGCTCGTTGCATAATGTACTATTTTGCAACATGTAAAAACAGCAATTACGCAACAACTATATCGGAATATTAAAATCCTAACTTATGTCTTGATTTTTGTCCCACACTCTGCTAGTTGTACTGGATTCATTAAAAATAATGAAAAGTTTAACATTTTTGGGGTGAATGAAAAGAGTGCGTGTCTCACGTTACTTTGGTTGATTGTGATGAACAATGCATAATTTACGTGTCGGCGCTTTTGGTAAGATGGACTGCAATCCACCCCGTGTGATTCCGGTAACACTCTGAAACATTAATAAACTAGTTAAGTCACCTCATTCCTTGTGATCACGCGAAAGGCCAGGGGATTGGCGGCCATCACCACAGAAACTGCTGAGTTTGTCAACACCTTGCTTCGGCGAAGCAAATGAATTAGTAATGTTCGTATCGCAGTGTGGTATACATTTCTGAGCGTTGCGACGCTCACTACACAATCGTGGCTCATACAATAAAGTAATTTCGCAATATTTTAGAATATTGGAATAACATAATAATAATTAATAATAATTGTTCTTTATTTATACTGGCAGAGTTAAGGCCATAGGGCCTTTCCTTACACTCTACGAAGGTCACAAAGTATACAAGCAGTTAAAATTTAACAAAAAGTTAAAGAACAGAGCACTAACATATTACAATAACTAGCCGTACCAGTGCGCTCCGCTGCACCCGTTAGAAATAAATATAAAGTAATTACATAATTAAAATAGTACATTTGATCCAGGGAACATTCGTGTTTGATATAAGGATAAATCGTTTATTATGTTACGTAATTTAAAAAGTATTTGCATAATTAAAATGCGATCATTTTGATCCAGAGACTACTCATTTGGTCATAAAAATTATTTTAGGAAATACTGGAAACGAATGTACAGAATAACCTATCAAGTTTTCTGTGCATAAGAAGCTATTTTAATCTTATCTGTCCTCGATTCACTCAGAAGTTACTGTAATAACATTATAGCATTATGTCCATCTAGAGAAACTACACTTTCCAATGGTGAATTAATAATTAATTATACAAATTGGTTAATTTGGCTTCTGATATTACTTCATACAAACACAGAAACATTATCTGTAGGCTATCTTTTGTAGCTTTGGATTGTTGCTGTCCAAGGCCCCTTATAGACGAAGTCATTTGTTTTTAATTCATTACACGGACTTAGATGGCAGTTATTTTAATTTTAAAACTCATTTATCTCATTAAATATCAGTCCTATCAAGCTTTTTCAAGGAATAAAACTGATCGGAAATTATTTTTAAAGAAACTTTTGTTATGTAACAGTTTTCATAAAAATCAATAATAAGCGAGATATTCAGATTTATTTAATACAGGCCCCCTTATAACCCCCTTTTAAATAATGCATTTTGAATGCCATATAGCCTAAAATCTAAGTTACAACGAACTTAATTTATATTCCAATTTTCATCGAAATCCGTTCAGCCATTATCGCGTGAAAAGGTAACAAACATATAGATAGACAGACAGACCGACAAACAAATATTTCAAAAAAGCGATTTTCGGTTTCAGGGTGATTATTTATATTTGTTAGGACCAATTATTTTTGGAAAATCGAAAATTACCAGAAAAATTTCGGCTACAGATTTATTATTAGTATAGATAATAATAATAATAATAATAATAATAATAATAATAATAATAATAATAATTACTTACTTACTTAATTAATTAATTACTTACTTACTTACTTACTTACTTACTTACTTTACTTACTTACTTACTGGCTTTTAAGGAACCCGGAGGTTCATTGCCGCCCTCACATAAGCCCGCCATTGGTCCCTATCCTGAGCAATTTAATCCAGTCTCTACCATCATATCCCACCTCCCTCAAATCCATTTTAATATTATCTTTCCACCTACGTCTCGGCCTCCCTAAAGGTCTTTTTCCCTCCGGCCTTCCAACTAACATTCTATATGCATTTCTGGATTCGCCCATACGTGCTACATGCTCTGCCCATCTCAAACGTCTGGATATAATGTTCCTAATTATGTCAGGTGAAGAATACAATGCGTGCGTTGTGTAACTTTCTCCATTCTTCTGTAACTTCATCCCTCTTAGCCCCAAATATTTTCCTAAGAACCTTATTCTCAAACACCCATAATCTCTGTTCCTCTCTCAAAGTGAGAGTCCAAGTTTCACAACTATGCAGAACAACCGGTAATATAACTGTTTTATAAATTCTAACTTTCAGATTTTTTGACAGAAGACTAGATGACAAAAGCTTCTCAACCGAATAATAACACGCATTTCCCATATTTATTCTGTGTTTAATTTCCTCCCGAGTGTCATTTATATTTGTTACTGTTGCTCCAAGATATTTGAATTTTTCCACCTCTTCGAAAGATAAATCTCCAATTTTTATAGTTCCATTTCGCACAATATTCTGGTCACGAGACATAATCATATACTTAATCTTTTCGGGATTTACTTCCAACCCTATCGCTTTACTTGCTTCAACTGGAATTTCCGCGTTTTCCCTAATCGTTTGTGGATTTTCCCCTAGCATATTCACGTCATCCTCATAGACCAGAAGCTGATGTAACCCATTCAACTCCAAACCCTGTCTATTATCCTGAACTTTCCTAATGGCATATTCTAGAGCGAAGTTAAAAAGTAAAGGTGATAGTGCATCTCTCTGCTTTAGCCCGCAGTGAATTGGAAAAGCATCAGATAGAAACTGGCCTATACGGACTCTGCTGTAAGTTTCACTAGACACATTTTCATTAATCGAACTAGTTTCTTGGGAATACCATATTCAATAAGAATATTATATAAAACTTCTCTCTTAACCGAGTCATACGTCTTTTTGAAATCTATGAATAACTGATGTACTGTACCCTTATACTCCCATTTTTTTCTCCAATATCTGTCGAATACAAAAAATCTGACCAATAATCGATCTATTACGCCTAAAACCACACTGATGATCCCCAATAATTTCATCTACATATGGAGTTAATCTTCTCAAAAGGATATTCGACAAAATTTTGTACGACGTCAACAAAAGTGATATTCCTCGAAAGTTGCTACAGTTGGTCAGTAATAATAATAATAATAGGCCTAGTAATAATAATAATAATAATAATAATAATAATAATAATAATAATAATAATAATAATAGCATAATAAAATCGACACTAAACAACATGAAAATAATACCATAATAGAAGAAAATAAAGAAAAATACATTGGAATATAGTGAAAGCAACTCATTTAGTACAAATGGTTAATATGGAAAAACGTAAGGAAGAATATATCAAAATGTAATGTAATAACATAATAATAAAAAAGAAAAGAAATACGAAAATTAAATAAAATTCATGATAAAAAGGCTATGATAATAAATTCATCGGCTGATAAAGAGAACAAAAAGGGGAAAAAGGAAAAAGAAATATATAGCCTATATTTTTACAAAACTATGGCAGAGAAAAGGGCTTATAACTGAAAGGAATCTAATTCAAAAAGTGCAATTTTAATTTATTTTTGAAACTAGACAATGTCCGACAGTCTCTGACATGTTGTGGTATAGAGTTCCAGAAATGGGCTGCAGAGACGGTGAAAGATGAAGAGTAGAAGGATGTTCTGTGTTCAGGAATGGAGAGTGTGATATGGTGTTGTGAGCGAGTAACTATTTCGTGGTATGAGGACAAATGTTGAAAACGAGAAGCTAGGTAGCTAGGGTTAGAGGTTTGAAGAATATTGAAGAGTAAAGTAAGAGAGTGAATAGTTCTTCGCTCTTTGAGACGGACCCAGGACAGCATATTCAGTGAAGGTGTGATACAGTCAGATCTACGGACGTTGCAAATAAATGGAACGCATGCATTAAATTGACATACATTTTAACTTGAAAACGTTTGCCTCCTAATATCGTTTCTACGACTCTTAATATGTCCTCAGATCCTTGTTCATAGAACTCTGTCTTTTGGGAATATGCTATGGGAATTCCAGGACGTCTGGAAGGAATGATGAATGAGAGAAAAATTTGTGACAGAAGAAGATATCAGATGTTAGACGACCGTAAGACAAATGAACCAAATGCAGAGATTATGAGGAAGACAGAAAATCGGAAATGTTGGAGAATGCTGGGTTTGTAGTGGAAAACCTACCTTTGGACAGAACATTGTGGATGGATGGGTGAATGAAATAATACATAACATAAATGTATCTTCATGGTTATTACTTCTTTATTTTTATTGCTTCTCAGTAAATTTTGTCATAATTCGTTTCTTATTTCGGTGTTTTGTCACCATACCGCAAAATATTGATATCTATTATTATATTAACAATTTAATATTACTACTTTCTGAAATTTGAATAATAAATTAGGTAATATTTTGCGTTACGTAGACACTTACTCTTTATTTAGGCGTTGAGTCGCGCATGCGTACTATGTACAATGTGTTCCTCTGCTTAGCCGCAAGTGTAATCTACAGGACTGCTTTGCATTTCTTGCAGCACGCCAATTAATACGAAGATTGCCAGCGATTGTTTCTACTCGCAATGCAACTATATTTTTCAAGTTAGGTTAATATTGCGTTGTAAGTGTTGCGGAATACACACCAAACTCAGCATTAACACTGCCTATCATTGTAACGTAAATGCATTGTTCTAATGTTACTATGGAAACAATTTTCAAAATGTAATGAAGCAATTTTAATTATTCAATATTAAGTGCATCTCTTTCGTATGGAAGTGAGTATCTTTATCGCTATATTACAATTTAAGTATTAATAACATAAGTAGACTAGTAATTAAGTAAACTGAAATAAAAATTAATATAAAATAAGCTTAGATCTATACCATCCACCGCTAGCAAACACAACCCAGCAAATTACCGATACGTTCTCAAGAAACTTAACTTTGAGAGTTGTATTTCTCTTAGAGCTGTACACTGTTGGTATGTACTGTATATAAATGTGAGAAAATAATTATTATCATTATTTTGTATTACATTATTTTTGTATCTGATAGTTCGTTCTGTCTATGAGCAACATATGCAACAGCAGATTTGTTTTTAGACTTCTCCTTCTCATTTGTTCCACACAAATTGTGCATGTAGATGATATTCATTGCTTCGCGGGATAATCGTTCGGCTACATTTGATAAGGATGCGTAGGCGAAGGCGAGTCAATATCTGATTCTTAGTGATCTGCCTGTCTAAATGTGAAATAAATTCTTAAGTCCTGGGAATATAAGCACTTTCTTGTAATTATTATTCGCACGTAGACCTCCGGAATAAGTTTTGAGTGTTCCTGATTAATTTTGTGATTCACTCAATTTTTTTCAAGAAACTTGATCAATTCAGATTTTAAAATTTTTAGTATTTAAAAATCTCTTTAATAAAATTCTATAATGAAAATGTGATGAATTTTGTAGCTTACCATATGATTATATACAAAACGAAGTAAAATTCTTATTTTGATTCAACCTAACGTCTTAACATATACGTAGCATAAATTATGGTCCACATCTTTATAATTCGAAACTAAAACTTCAGCCTGAATTGGGTAATGTAGTAATGAAATTTTCAAATGTAAAATTAAGAATTTCATACTTTATATTATGTATCATATTCATTTTTTCCCTAAGTAATTTGATCATTTATCTCAAGGTTATATTTGTTAGTATGTCAATATGATTTGCTGCTCATTACACTAATAATATTAATCCATTACCATTCTTAACATCACCTTTTCTTCACGCTGAAATTATGAAATAATCTATCTCAATCACTACTAGTATCATTGTTATTAACTATTTTTTATCTTTATGTAGCTTACTTCAAGTATTAAATTCTGGTGCTTAAATGTTGGACTACAAAGTGTACATTTTGTGATTTTTGTAAGTTTTTCTCTATCTGCTCCTCTGAAGAATTTGATCCTGGTATTATAATTTTGAATTTTATTTTATAAAGAACAGAGACTTTTATATATCCGAATTAGGAAAAAATTTTTAATACTCTCTTATTAGAATTTTAATTTTCAGTTTGGGAACAACAGAGATATTTTTGTGATTATGTACAAAATTTTGTGCGTGTTATTTTATCAAAACGGAACTGTTGCTGAACACGAGCTTTGTCTTTTTGGGATACTTACATGTAACGTTTTATTATTATTATAACTATTGTTATTGTTATTATTATTATTATTATTATTATTATTATTATTATTATTATTATTTGTAAGACAATGTTAAAAGAATAAGCTTAAAGAAAACAATAGCTAGTGATTTTCTCTCTAACCGTGTCTTTTTATCATTTTTATATTCCCGGCTTCTATATTTTGTGTCCTCTTAGACAAAACATTATTTAGGTAGGGTACATATTACCGACCTTCCTGGTTCTATGTTGAGCCCGGCACAGAATCACCTCGAAGACAACACAGAACATCACACAAAAGGGACAAACTCCCAATCACGTTACAGATTAATAAATGCCTTCCATTGCCCGCGCCGGGTATTAATGCAGTGACCGTTTGGATGAGGAGCGTGTAAGCTGTTGATTAATACGAGAAGGCTGGCACTAACAAGTAGTAATGGGACTAATAGCGTGGGATTGTAATTTTGAGTAATTTTTATGCGGCTGCTAAGCAAATCAGTAAAGTATGTTTCAGAATTATATTGTTTATGAGCATTTTATTTGCCGATGGCACGTATCTCATTACTCTTACCGTAGTGATGAGACGTAGTAATCTAGTGAGTCAATTTAAGTAAGTGAAGACAAGGTATGAACACGGTTGGTGGGTTGTTAGCCGAATGAACTTAGCATTCACGCCGGAGGCTCGGATTCAGACCCAGTCGATTCCAAGTAAACATAATACCGGTATTTCCAATTCCTGTCCCATGGCTCCAATTTTTATCTATTTAACACCTCGTTATCACGTTTTTTTGTAACAGTGTTCGTTGTTAATGATTAGTAATAAACCCTTTCTCCTTCACATTACTGAGTTTTCTTCATTCCATGGACCACTTGAAGCTTATGGCTCATGATTGTTGACCCCTAAAATGTCTAGAAAAATAATTTAGGCCCATCATATTTTATGTCCATGTAATATTCGAATGAATTATTGAATTAAATATGCTAATAAATTGATAGTACATAAAATGTAAGTTTTAGTTTCGAATACCGATATAATGATTTCAAAATACATAACTACACAATTTTTTACGTGCTGTGAAAAACGACACCAGACTTTTAGATATACTACAAGATTGTCAAAGTCTGCTCTCAAAAAGGTTGAAAGTTAGGATTTACATTTATAATATCTGACGAGAGATCGCCATCATATGCTGTTAAAACTCACACAGAGTGGGATATGAATGGAATACTCAATTGATAGATAACTCACGGATGTTACAAGTTTAATTTCTTTATTGTTGTTTCAGTTTTAAGCTCGCTTTGTATCCACTGTAAAAGACAGACTGCGAAGATGTGAATTGGAAGATTTATAGAAACTAAAATTTTGAGATTCTTGAACAAAATATGCAAGACATATATTTGCATTCCTGTTGAATTGTGAGATTCTTGAACAAAATATGCAAGGCATATATTTGCATTCCTGTTCAATTCTGTGCTTGTATCATTCAGGTAAGCAAAAAATATTTCATCATCCTGAGAAATATCAGAGAACATTATAAAAAAGTAAGCTTAATTTAAAAATGTGAGACACGCATGTATGTATTGGCATGAAATTCGTGCACCAAAACATGCAAAATGCATAAATGACTTTAAAATGTTAATTTTCCATCACGAGAACCTGTTTGTAGTTGTAAAATATAGCAAAGCGATGAATTTAGATATGTACTATTTTGATAAAATTGGCCAATATATACACAGGTATATATGAAATTTAATTGATTATTTTTCTGAAACAATCGAAAATGAAGTTTTTCTAGATTTTCAACCGCATCATTTGTTAATGGGTAATCGCGAAATAATTCTCACAGCTCCTCTTCTTTTTGAAGGAAAACAATTTTTGTCATTATGAATGCAATTTTCTTCCAGTTATTCTTTCCATTCCAGAAAGGAAGATGTTCTTTGTATGATAATGTTAATTAATAGTTATTTATTTTTATATTTATAATGATGCCCGAAGAGAGATCGCCATCATACGCTGTTAAAAACTCACTGAGATTGGGATATGAATGGAATACTCACTTGATAGATAACACACGGATGTTACAAGTTTAATTTCTTTATCGTTGTTTCAGTGTTAAGCTGGCTTGGTATGTACTGTAAAAGATAGACTCTGAAGACATGAATTTCAAGAGTTTTTAAAGAGTGAAAATGTGGGTTTCATTTAAAAAATGTGCATTAAAGATGTACCGTACCCTTCTCTGTTGACTTCTGTGTCTGTAAGATCGGAGGTAGCAAAAGATATTTTGTCATTATTAAAAATAAATCAGAGAACATGGTAAAATTAAGCTCAATTAAAAGATGTATAGATAGATTTATGTATATGCAAGATCTTCGTGCACCAAAATATGTAAAATCTTAAAGTATGCAAAAATAACTTTAAAATGTCGATTTTCCATCTCGGGAACCTGTTTGAAATTATAAAATACAGCTAAGGTATGAATATTCATATGCATTATTTTGATAAAATTGGCCAATATATACGTAGGTCTAGATGAAATTTCATTGATTATTATTCTGAAACAAACGAGAATGAAGTTTTTCTAGATTTTCAAACATGTCATCTCTCAATGGCTAGCTGGGAAATAATTCTCACAGCTTCTCTTCTTTTGAAGGAAAACTATTTTTGCCACTATGAATGAAATTTTCTTCCAGTTATTCTTTCCATTCCAGAAAGGAAGATGTTCTCTGTATGATAATGTTAATTAATAATTATTTCTTTTTGTATTTATAATGATGCCGAAGAGAGATCGCCATCATACGCTGTTAAAAACTCACTGAGATTGGGATATGAATGGAGTACTCACTTGATAGATAACTCACGGATGTTACAAGTTTAATTTCTTTATCGTTGTTTCAGTATTAAGCTGGCTTGGTATGTACTGTAAAAGATAGACTCTGAAGACATGAATTTCAAGACTTTTTGAAAAGTAAAAATGTTGGTTTCATTTAAAAAATGTGCAATCAAGATGTACCCTTTTCTGTTGAGTTCTTTGTCTGTAAGATCGGAGGTAAGCAAAATATATTTGACATTCTTAAAAAAGATCAGAGAACATGGTAATATTAAGCTCAATTAAAAGATGTGATAGATAGATATATGTATATGCAAGATCTTCGTGCACCAAAATATGTAAAATGTTAAAGTGTGCAAAAATAACTTTAAAATGTCGATTTTCCATCTCGAGAACCTGATTGTAATTATAAAATATAGCTAAGCCATGAATATTGATATGTATTATTTTGACTTTTACACTCTTACTACGTCATACTACTTTTGACCAATAAAACGGTACGAAAGGACGTATTTCAACCAATCATGGCTGCTTATCGCACAATTTTATCGCGTCCCTGGCATTTGTTTAATTTTATCGCGTCCCTAGCATTTGTTTCCTTGTTTACCAACATTTGAAACTGCGCTGGTCTGGACGTCAAAAAAATATATATATATATATATAATTACAAACCACTCCAGTCGATGCACAGCAGTTTCAAATATGACTCGCATTGGCATTCAAGAACAAGAATTAATAAAAATCACTGATCATACCTAGGCATCTTCTGAAATCCTATTTACAAATAAATGAAGAGCACCATTTGGAAATCCTGAATAAGTTGAATACACCATGTAGGCCTAAATCAACGAGTTCCACTTCTATTACGCACACGTCCAATATAACATCAATTCGACCACCAACCACATTCAAATTTGAAAATTGTACATTCAATAATTATTCCTTTTAAAATTATTCATTCGGAAATCCTGAATAAGTTGAATACACCATGTAGGCCTAAATCAACGAGTTCCACTTCTATTACGCACACGTCCAATATAACATCAATTGAACCATCAACCACATTCAAATTTGAAAATTGTACATTCAATAATTATTCCTTTTAAAATTATTCATGTTTATTTTTTATGTTATCGACGTTAATTAAAACTTTTCTAACACTTGTGTATATTATTTAGGTTATGTTTAGCTTCTGCTATATGATATTATGGATAGTCACGTATCAGAGATTGTTTAATATTAAGATTTATTGATAATCTGTGACGTGACGTTGATTACTGGGATCCGGTTAATTGAAGTGGAATACAACTGTTTTAATAAAAATGAAACTGAATCAACAAAGCCTTCTTGACTAGTAACACTATGTGTATACATCGATAACTTCTCGACGAGAAGTAATCATAACTCACTACTGCCATCGAGATGCATCTGGCGTAATATTTGTAATGTTGAGATGGTACAATTATACATTTGAAGACAGTTGTATTTTCGTAAGTCAATTAATATTTTATTGTATTGAGTACTTCGTTACTTCTAATCTTTATATACTTTCTTCTAATGTAATAGTCAATTAAATCCCACTCGTGTTTTGATTTTCTCTAGATAAATCAAAACGTCTAGTGAGATTACTGTTGATAAAATTGGTCAATATATACGTAGGTCTAAGTATAGGTATGAAATTTCATTGATTATTATTCAGAAACAATCGAAAATGAAGTTTTTCTAGAGTTTCAACCATGTCATCCCTTAATGGGTAGGTGGGAAATAATTCTCACAGCTCCTCGTCTTCTTTGAAGGACAAACTATTTTTGTCACCATGAATGGACTCTTCTTCCAGTTATTATTTTCATTCCAGAAAGGAAGATGTTCCCTGAATGTTAATGTTAATTAATAATAATTTTTTTATATTTATAATGATATCCGACTTGAGATCGCCATCATATGCTGTAAGAACTCACTCACAGAGAGATATGAATGGAATACTCACTTGATTACTCACAGATATTACAGTTTAATTTCTTTATCGTTGTTTCAGTGTCATGCTGCCTTTGTGCCAGGTGTTAAAGATAGATTGTGAAGAGCACTGATTTAAATAGTTTTAAAACTACATTTGTGAACTGTTTAGCAAAAATGCCGACACTTTTCCATTCACGTTGAGATCTGTACTCTTTGAGGTAAGCAGAATATATACCGTCATTCTGATTAAAACCAGAGAACATGATACAATTATGCATAGTTTAAAAATATGATGCATCGAAATGAGTATTGGGATGATCTTCGTGAACATGCAAGGTTTTACTATTAAGTAGAGCTGGAATTTCCAATTTTTTTTTTCCCTTAACCATTAATTTAAGTATTTAAATTGTGTAGCTATCTTTCGTGGAAAACCATGAAACTTGGCAGAGTTTTATGGTACTTACCCTGAAACGTCTATTTGAGTCATTCGTTTCTATTTGATCGCTTGAATGTGATTTCGATGTTCATCTCCTCGGCCAATCAGTTGAGTGCAGTTTATGTGATAAATTCAATTTTATTTGTAGTGCAATTTAGGCTACTAATATTGTCAGTGGAATTTACAATCGCCCGTTAAGTATATTATGATATGGTAAATAATAGCAGAAAATGTAAGGAGAAACAGTTAAATGGTACGCCATTGCGCGTCCCTGGAAGGGAATTTGGTTTGTTAGGAAGAATCTATGTGAGCTCCAAGCCTGTTACATACTTGTCTCACTCCGATTTTCATAATAGAATGTTGAAAGGGAGAATATAGCGTGGTAGGCACGGTAGTGCAGTGTTTCTGGACTCTTTTGATCATGAAAACTCCTTTTTCTCACTTTATTTAAGCGCGGACCCTGGAGTAATATATAGAGTAGAACAGTGGTTCTCAACCAGCAGACCGCGGTCCTCTGGAGATGAAACTTCCATTTTGTAATTTTTTCTATACACAAACCTCTTGTTGCTTCTATTAATTTCCCCATAACTAATAGTTTAATACTTTTTAATTACTTCATAAATTTGTCAAAATTTTTATTTTTTTCAAAATTCATCTAATACTGCCACAAAATACAAGTTGCAGGTCAGAATGAAATGTACAATGTCTTAGAAATGGATGTAATGCAACACAACAGCCATAATTTGAAGCTATATTATACTCGAATAAGTGAACTGAAACTCAGTTAAAATGTTATTTAATAGCCGAATAATGTATGATATGAGATCATCCTCATAGGCTAGTAGCCACAGCTGCTGACTACATTTCACGAGGTCCCGGGTTCGATTCTCGGTTAGAACACAGGAACTTTTCCTTAAAGTGTAATTTTCCTGTTTTCGTCCACGGTCTGCAAATTAGGCTTAGGTTTAAGATCTATCCTGGCACTTAATGATCACCCTATCGTACCTTCGGGCAGCGCAAGTCCGTTTCCAGGCACCCACCCTCAGAAGTGAGTTACAAATAAGCCATTGGCAGGAGAGACCAGAAATGTCAAAAGACAACCTGGTGGTATTTGTAGATATGGGTATAGATATGGGTATAGCATATATATATATATATATATATATAGCATATATACACATAATATATGATACGATGTTTATATGATATTTATTCGTCAACCAAACTTTGCATTTCATAGTTATTGTAGACCTTTACATTTTTGGTTTTCGATCAACCATCACATTAAAATCTACCAACATACACATCCTTGTTGATTGTTTTGTTATTATTATTATTATTATTATTATTATTATTATTATTATTACACTTATTTAATTAATATTAATATTGTCATTATTATTATTATTATTTGTAAGATAATGTGAACACAGTAAGCTTAAAGAATTCAATAGCTAGTAATTTTCTCTCTACCTGTGTCTTTTATCTCTTTTATCTTCTCGGCGTCTACATTTTGTATCCTCTTAGACAAAACATTATTTAGGTAGGGTACATATTACCGACCTTCCTGGTTCTATTGTGAGCCCGGCACAGAATCACCTCGAAGACAACACAGAACATCACACAAAAGGGACAAACTCCCAATCACGTTACAGATTAATAAATGCCTTCCATTGCCCGCGCCGGGTATTAATGCAGTGACCGTTTGAATGAGAATCGTATAAGCTGTTGATTAATACGAGAAGGCAGGCACTAACAAGTAGTAATGGGACTAATAGCGTGGGATTGTAATTTTGAGTAATTTTTATGCGGCTGCTAATCAAATTAGTAAAGTATGTTTGAGAATTATATTGTTTATGAGCATTTTATTTGCCGATGACACGCACCTCATTACTCTTCCCGTAGTGATGAGACGTAGTAATCTAGTGAGTCAATTTAAGTAAGTGAAGACAAGGTATGAACACGGTTGGTGGGTTGTTAGCCGAATGAACTTAGCATTCACGCCGGAGGCTCGGATTCAGACCCAGTCCATTCCAAGTAAACATAACACCGGTATTTCCACTTCCTGTCCCATGGCTCCAATTTTTATCTATGTAACTCCTCGTTATCACGGTTTTTTTGTAACAGTATTAGTTTTTAATGATTACCAATGAACCCTTTCTCCTTCACATTACCGAGTTTTCTTAATTCCATGGACCACTTTAAGCACATGGCTCATGATTGTTGAATCTTAAAATGTCTTGAATAATTTAGGCTCATAATTTTTTATGTCCATGTAATATTCGAATGAATTATTCAATTAAATATCCTAATAAAATGATAGTATATAAAATGTAAGTTTTAGTTTCGAATACCGATATAATGATTTCAAAATACATAACTACAAAATTTTTTACCGGCTGTGAAAAACGTCACCAGATTTTTAGATATACTACAAGACTGTCAAAGTCTGCTGTCAAAAAAGTTGAAAATTAGGATTTCCATATATAATATCTGACGAGAGATCGCCATCATATGCTGTTAATAACTAACTGAGAGTGGGATATGAATGGAATCCTCACTTGATAGATAACTCGCGTATGTTACCAGTTTAATTGTTTATCGTTGTTTCAGTTTTAAGCTGGCTTTGTACCTAGTGTAAAAGATAGACTACGAAGATGTGAATTGGAAGATTTATAGAAACTAAAATTTTGAGATTCTTGAACAAAATATGCAAGACATATATTTGCATTCCTGTTGAGTTCTGTGCTTGTATCATTCAGGTAA